>JARVJN010002070.1:11186587-11197190 GCA_031763805.1 Argolebias nigripinnis
GAGAATGAGAGGATTTCTCCAACAGACGGCCTCAACATTTCCTGAGAATGTCATGAAAAGCCATTCACAACCTTTTGAGTAATCTTGTGCAGACAGACAGAGATAAATCAACACTACTGAAAACCTAACCTTCTTGGCGGTGGTAATTATTGCAGTGTAGTCACATGGCTTTTCAACAACGTGAGCCATTTCCTTTTCATCTGAGTCCTAAAACTTTTTGTCAGTGAGTGTTCCTATACAAAGAAGTGATGTTCTCCAGTATCATTTTTCTCTTTCTTTTCTTCTTCCCAGTGGGGAGGTTGGATTCCGGGCCATGTCAGAAACTCTGGGCTGGGCCAAGAGACCTATGCTGCATCGTGTCCACCTCCTGCCCCCCTCTGTGCCTGTCTCCATGCTGTATGGAGCACGGTCCTGGGTGGACAGCTCGTCTGGGGACAGAGTTGCCGAGATCAGAGGCCAGGCCCACACCAGAGTGCTGGTGAGTGGACACAAACTTTTCCACACAGAAGGATAGGATGGTAGGAGTTGCACCCACAAGTGAAACTACTTTGTATAACAATAAAAAATCTCAACAAGATGATAAACACACATATCCAGAGAATAATATTTAATTATATGACCATTACGTAAAGTGCAGACTTGAATTAAGGGACAGAATAAATTAGTATAACTGATGATTTTCTGAACTGTCTCACTCTGCAGCTCATAAACCATGCCTCACACAACGTGCATGCTGATGAACCAGAACAGTTTAACCGAGTGGTTGAAGAAATCTGTAAATCTGTGGACTGACCAAGTGTGGTCTACAAGGACTTGTGTGTTGGCAGTTCATCATGAAGGTCTCGGCACCGCACCTCTTCAATATTCTGCTCTGTGACATTTTCATTTGAATGTAATTATGGTTTCAATTTTCCTGTCCTAAGTCTATACATTAACATTTGATAAATGGTGTTTGTATTATAATGATTAAATGTGTTTATATCATGAATAAGTTCCTATATTCTGCTTGCACAAAAAATAATCAAATTTATATATTTATTCAAAAGGAAAGAATTGTACTGTTTTTGTTATTTAAGAAATGACAAAGATGAATCTGTGAGGTTGAACTGAATCTATTAGTAATTTGGCAAACTCACTTTAACATGTGCCTAATGCAGCAAATCATTTTGCACTTCTTGTATCTGTTGTATGTTTTTGTTTTATTTCTCCTAATCACACAACTGGTTGTGGCGCGCCAATCGAGGTCAGAAAAAAGTTTATTTTTGTAACTGTTTTGTAACTTTTTTCTATCAGTGCTGTGGACACTGGATCAAATACAAAACTTTGTATTAGAAAATCAAGACAATAAACTTCAAAAAATTCACAGTGGTTCACGCAGAGGCTATTTTATAAACACGTTTTTTTTTACATTGCCATTATTTTCACATTAATTAATTCTAATAAACATATTTTAGAGATTCCTGCTTGAAGCAACCCCAGACTGCAACAGAAAAGTTAGCAGCTAGCCACTGCTGCCATACGTATAAATAATAATAATTTACGTTGATGTAAATGATGGATGTAATGGCAGTGTAATTTTTTATAAAGTAGCTTTAGCATGAAACACTATAAATGTTTTGCAACTGAAGTTGTTTAAGAATGATACAATCCACAATCCAAGCTCTTCATACTGATCCGAAATAATTTCTATGTAGATCTATAAGATCTGAGTGATTAGTGATCACAGTGTTGTTTTCCATTTCTGCTGTTATTTACATCCAAAAACAAGATGTGGTGCCTATCATAAATAAAATATAAAATGTGTGCTTTGAACTTCTTGTTTTTTTACAAATGTTTCGCAAATTAAGAGAAAAGTTGGGGAAAAAATAAAGAAAATTATAGTTTTAAGGAGCTTAAAAAAGTTTATTATATATTTATAAGGTTGTTAAACATAAAAATCTCATAACAAACCCAGTTATTCCCTGTTGGCATAGACTGCAAACTTTGGCACTGATTACAAATGTGAGAGTAGGTTGAGATGGAGAAGATTTATGAACAGTCTGTTCCCAATCAGCTGAAGAAGTTCAGTTTTCCTCATAAAATATACCCAGAAAGAAATATGGGGTCCAGCAGGAGTTGTTTAATCCAAAAACCCATTTTTGTGACATGAATATTTTTGTAGCTGTAAAATCATAGAGTATAGGTAGTGCATCTGTCCTTGATGCTTATAACTGCATGTCTACCAATACATGTTTTAAAATAATCCATTATCAGATTGTCAAAATGTTTGTATAATTCATGGGTTAAATTTTTTTTTTATTAGAGCCACAACAAAGATTATATAAAAATACATTAGCTAGATAAATAACATGGTAAATAGTTTTCTTTACATTTTAACATTGAGTGCTAAAGGTTAAATAAGACTAGAACCAAGAGACGTTTAAGTACATGTTAGAAATGTGTTTTCATTTGTTGTCTGCTTCCATTTACAATGCATCTATTTTACACAGAATATGGACAAACATGATTATTACAAAGTTACATCTATAGGAGGGCATTTTGAATTTAGTAACTCAACAAAACTGTCTGAGCACTCACTTGGAGCTTTTTATTTTTGTAAAGAAGAGCTCATTAAACATGAAACATTTCTCCTTATAGCTGCATACCTTTCAGACGTACAAAATATATTGTTTTTGTGAACTAGTCTGTAAAAATATAGGTATTTAAATGTCACATTTTATCATTGTGGGTGATTTCAGTAGAATTCCCTTTCACAAACACAAATCCTCCATAATAGCATGTAATAATCATTTTGTCAACACTTTTCACTTTTACCAATTAATATGATAATAAAATGTTCTCCCTTTGCACCTTCACATGCTTTGTTCAGTGGTCTTAGATTGCACTAGTTTTAGAACATTACTTCAATACTTAAAAAGCCCGCTGTGCATTTCACAACTATAAGTCAGAAAAATGTGTTTATATTTAAAGTGATAAATAATTACAATATTAATACTGATAATACAACAATTGGTGATGGTATTTTCACATTACAGAATATCAAAAGTTCAGAGTTTGGTATAAAACAAAGCAGGACTTTCTAACATACAAGAATTTAACCCACTATATGTTTAGAAATTCTCAGCTTAAAACGTCATCTCAAAAGTGATGTGAGGGAAGCTGTGCCTTCTGATTTCCTCTCACTGTTCAAGAACGACAATGTCAGCCACTCCGTGCACTTGAGTGAGCTGTTTACAGTCGAGAGATGCAACCAGCTTCCTGGGCCCGGGTTGGGATGGGATGAAGTGTTCTGTCAGTGTCACTGTGGCGTGACTGCCAACATCACTAGGATAGAGATGAGGCAACACATTAGACTCAAAAGTAAAATAATGGAGAAAGGAGACAGAGGAGAGCAACAGAAGATGAAGTCTTACCCTACGATCACTTCATGGCCCTTCTGAAGGCCCAGGCCCTCCACTCTGAACACTGCGTTCTTTAGTGTACATGGTAATGGGTTGGTGAAGTTAATCTTGGCTGACATTTCCTTCCCAACCACAGCATCACCCAGAGGCTGCCAAAAAAAAGAAAGAAGTCAATTTACAAAACATTTAAAAACAAGTTGCAAACTATAAAGTGCTGAACAACAACAATAAAACAAAGCAGAGATATGAACATCAATAAAGTAATAAATAAATAAAATCTGAAAAGTAAACAGAGAACATGAAGTGATAAAATACTAAACCAATTCATAAATGTCAATGAGAACGTGTTTTTAAAAGGGGGTTAAAAGCAGGAAGTGAAGAGGGCTGATGGTGGAGGACAGTTTGTTCCAAAGTTTGGGAGCCACAAATGAAAAAGTTCTATCTCTGAGCTTCAACCTAGTTTTCGGAACAACAAAAGGTAGCTGATCAGATGATCCCAGTGCACATGAACGAAAACAAGGCCATTTGGGTACAGTACTTATAAGTCAATAATTTTAACGTTTCCATTCAGCGATGCACAGGGAGCTAGTGAAGTGAGGACAAGATGGGTAAGGGTGACATGCTCAAACCTACAAGTTCCAGTTAAGCAACAAGCAGCAGAGTTTTGGACAACCTGGAGATGTGAAAGTGGGACCTGATTAACCCCAACATAAAGTGCATTATAAGAGTCAAGTCAGGTTGTGTTGTGATAAAGACAGATTGCGTTCTAGCTCTGGGCAACACTGACTTGAGTTTTTTTTAAGAAACAAAGTCAATGAAGAGAGACAAACTATGCTACAGATTCCAATCTTGTACAATAAGATCATGTTCAGACACTAATTAGTTGCCTACCGTGATATTGAGGTCAGGTGTTCGGAGCCTGAAGCTTGTCTGGTTGGCTAACACTTGCTTGGTTTCAGTGACTCTTCCACAGAGGGATAGCATCAGCGCTGCCTGATCCACCAACTGGTTCTGGTACTGCTGGTAGGGTAATATCCATTCAATGCTTTTTTCTGTGTGAAGAAAAATATGAAGCGTTGAGATAAACATACAAATACTTGAAATTTTGTTGAATGGACTGTATTTACACAGCACCTTTCTATCTTATCAAGACATTCAAAGCTCTTTACAACACAATCTGTGTCCTCATTTACCCATTCATACAGCACTCTACTAGATCTGTACAAAGCTAATTGAACAAATAACCTAAAGAGACTAATCAGAGCTTTATCACATTCATATACTGATGGGACACACATCAGAGGCAATCAGGGGTTCAGTGTCTTGCCCAGGGATACCTCGGCATGTGACTGCTGGTGGATTCAAACCCCCCAGCTCTTGCATTGGAAGACGACTGCTCAAACCACTCAGCCACCCCTAAGTTAGTTGAGAGTTAGACGTGACGATTTAAGTAATCCTTTAGGCCTAATATTTGTCATGGGTGATTTGAACAAGTCTGATAGAGAGCATTCACACCTAGCAATTAAATCTCCATCTCAATGCAACAGGTCCAAGACAGAAACTTGGACATCCCTCTCCCTTTCTCCTCCTGGGAGACCCCAAGGCATTCCCAGACCAGGGAAAATACACTGTCCTTCCAGTGTGTTCTGAGTCAAGCTCAGGGCCTCTTATTGGTGGGATATGCCCAGAAAACCTCCAAAGGGAGGCGTCTTGAAGGCATTCCTAATCAGATGCCTGAACCACTTCAACTGACTCATTTCAATCCAAAAGAGCAGCAGCTCCACTCTGAGCTCCCCTCGGAAGATGGAGCTCCTCACCTTCTCAGTAAGTCACATTACTAGGCAATGGCACCTCTAACGATGAGCCAGGCAACCCTACAAAGAAAGCTAATTTTGGCGACTTGTATCCTGGATCTAATTCTTTCAGCCATGATCTAAACCTCATGATCAGGAAACACCCCTTGCAGAGTCCAACTTATACCAAGAAATTGACTTGACTTTGTGCCAAGAATGCAGACACAGCTCCTGCTTAGACTGTACAGGGAACAGATAGCCCTTAAAAGCACATCCATCCATCCATCCATCCATTATCTTAACTCATTTTTTTTTTCTTTTTTAGGACTCAGGGGGTCACTGGTGCCAATGTCCAGCATTCACTGTGTGAGAGGCGGGGTGCACCTTGGACAGGTCTCCAGTCCATCACAGTGACACATAGAGACAAACGAGACGAACAACCATTCAGTCTCTCACACTTGAGTGACAATTTAGTTATCAACTAGCCTAATAAGCAAAAGACCTCCAAGGACTCTGTGAGGTTGATGCAGCAGGACACAGGACATTTGAGGTAAGCCGTATTGTGTCACTTCCTGTTTTCTCTGCTGGTAACTGGAGTAATTTGTTTGCTCGTGCAAGCTTTTTGTTTTACATTATCTGTAGCATTTTATATATTTTATTTTCTCAAACGTACAGTTACTTATTTTACTTTTTAAAGTTATTTTTGTTTTCAATCATATATAATTCTAAACATATAAAAGAAGACAATAAAAAAATCAAACCTTCATTGGGCAAAAGCTCTATGGCTATTTGGTCCTTCTTGATGGCGTTCTTCAGCACACCAGTGTAGTGCATGACAGCTACCTGGCTGTGCAGAGTGGTCTGACGGGGCTCTGAGCTCAGGTTCTTTACCACAATGCTCAACTTTGCATCACAGCCCATCTTGGGCCCCTCGCCATCTATCTTCACTTCCACATGCACATCTTCTGCTGCAGGAGCACAGTAGACGTCTGGCTTGCTGCCGTAGCGACTTGCTGTCTCTACAGCAATGCGCTCCTCCTCTGAATCTGGAGGAAATAAGAAGGAGGACGTGAGTGAACCACTTTATTTGACTCCAGGATTTATTAAAGACTACAAGAGCTCCAGAACACCATATATAAGGCTAACAAAGACACATATTTGATAATAGATCAAATAACAACATTTGCAAGTTGCTGATATGTCTGCTTTTATAGCTTTGATTTACAAATTGTATTTTAGAAGTGCAGTAAATCAAGTTATGAGCCCTGTACCTTCTGGATGCTTGTACAGAAGTGTGATATCTTCTCGTTCATCAGAACCCACAGCTTTGGTGCTGATGCAGTGGCCGACAGCTTTCTTCTCGCTGAAGATCTGGCTGAATGTACCATCTTGATTCCTTTTCCAGTAGATTTTATCACTGTTGACCTGACAAAGAGATGCCAAATACACCTTCTAAAGCTTGATTGTGCAAGAAGGACCAAATACCTAAGAATGCTTTTTTTAAATGTCTTATCTATAAACAAAATCCCTAGTTCAAGATATAAAGCATGTCAACTTGGGAGGCAAATATATATATAAAAAAAAAATCCAAGTCAAATGATTGTTCTTCAAAATCCTAAAACCTGCAAATTAGAGTAGAGCACACATACTATTCTAACACTGACCTCAGCAAAGACAAAAGGTGTATCATGTTTAAAGTACACATGACCAGAGCGGATGGCACTGATAGAGGCAGGGCCACAGCAGAAGATGCCTTGACTGGTCTCCTGGGGAGTGGAGTCAACAGCCTGCCAGCCTCCGTTGCCAGGAGGAAGGTCTGGTCTGGTCATCCAGCAGTCATTCCACACGTGAAAGTTCCTACAGGCAGGTAGACATCTCAGTTCACAAGATTTCAGTTGTTCAAGTTAAAGCCCAAAGTGATATTACATTTTCTAACAAGGTTAAGTCAGGTTATCTGAACGGATTCTTCTTTGTTGATTTCAACCAAGAAGAATCCGTCCAGATGACCTGACTTAACCTTGTTAGATTTTCTACCTGGATTATTGATCAGGACATTATTACGTTTTGTAAACCTGATTCCCTGTGTCTTGCAAAAGAGGAGCAGTTTGGCTAATTACTTTTTTGTTTGTCTCACATTCAATGTAGAGGTTAGAATAGGTTAATTAGTTTATAACTGCAAGGGTTAATGTGGCTAAGCTTTTATTTTAAATTGAACAAAGAGGGGCTTAGTTACAGAAAACCAATTAACATTACTTAGGATGTAGTAATTAGCTGCATCATAACTGCTGCCTACTTTAAAGTTAAAGATAAAGGGTGTAATAAACATATGGAATAAATAAAGTCATCTACTACGAAAGTACATTAAGTGCACTAGTAAAGAGCAGATTATTTTCAGAAGCTTAAAATGAGTACTGAAATCACATGATTTCCCTGGGCTTCCAACGTAGTGGGAAATACTTTTGAAGTAGAGCTAAAATAAAATACATTCCTTCAGTATGCATTTAGCAGCAGTCACCTTCACAAGTACTGTACTGTCTTGTGCAAAGTTCTTTATCTTACCAAACAGAATCACTATTGAGGTAATCAATTGGCTCCAAATTTTCATCAAAATAGACGTCTGTCGTGAGGGAAACATCAGTGTCGTGTGCAGACTGGAAGTTGGTCACACTGCGGACAGGTATGCCAAGACAGCGCAGCACTGAAAACAAGAAAAGACATTCACACGATTTTGCCATTTGTCAGCCTCAACAGATTTAGCAAATTATAATAGTTTATGCTTTTTTTGCAAGAATAACAAGACGAGCTTAAATTTTAGACTGACTGAAAGCAACAAATATAGCTCCATTCATGACAAACGTAGCAAAGTATGACAAGATTGCCAGTGGCAATGAGACATTCAGGTTGTATTTGAAAAGTCCTGATGACATCAAGGCATGGGTGGCTTCTTTTTTAAGTTTTAATGATCCGAAAACTGAAGTTGTATTTATCTCTAGCTCTATCGCCATCTCTGATCCTGTAAACAGTGACTCCCTTCAGCCCTATCTTAAGCAGTCTGTTACAAATCTTGGGATGGTTTTAGACTCTGACTTTAAGTTTAATAAACAGATTAACTCTATTCTGCAGAAAAGCTTCTTCCATTTAAGGCATATAGCTAAGCTTAAGTCAATGTCATCCAGATCTGACTTTGAAAAATGAGTCCATGCCTTTATTATTACCCAACTGGACCACACTCTATATTGGGGTCAGTCAGGTTTCCATTTCACCTCTCCAGCTCGTCCAAAATGCTGCAGCTCGACTCTTAACAGGAACTTGTAGTTTTGAGCACATTTCACCAGTTTTGGCCTCCTTTTACTGGCTCCCTGTATGTACCAGAATAAATGTAAATATTCTCCTGCTAACCTTTAAGTGCCTTAATGGCCTTGCACCCTCATATCTCTCAGCTACTGCAACCATATGCTCCTTCTCGGACGCTATCATCCGATCAGTTGCTTTTGGCTGTTCCAAAACCAAGATTGAAGCTCAGAGGTGATCTGGCTTTTTTAGTCGTGGGTCCCAAACTCTAGAACAATCTGCCCCTCAACATTAGACAGGTCACTTCACTTCCTGTTTTTAAATCTCTACTAAAATCACACCTGTTTTAACTGAACTTTTACACTGTGACTTGATTTAGTATTTTATTTCTCTGCATTTCTATATTTTTCTTTTGATGCTTTTAATACATTTTCAGTACTTTCATTATTTTTTATTTTTTATTTATTTTCCATAAAATTATTTCATTGGTTTTACTGTTAAGCATTTTGATAACAGCTGCTGTTTTAAATGTGCTTAATAAATAAATTTTAATTAACTTACCACTGCACTGCAAGGTTTTAGACAATTTTAGACTCTCGTCTCAAAATCAGCTGATGTGTTCTGTGCTCTGATGATTGTGTTTGCTAATAGAACAAAAACAAACCAACAAACTTGAAGTTGTAAAAAAAAATTCAGGATAACGATTCAATGATCAGATTTCTTCAAACCATTCTCATCGTCTGGTTAAAACCTTTAAAAAGTTAAACTAAATTATCAAAGTTGAACAATATTAAAGCACTTTTATTTAAACATTTTAACTGAGTTGCTTGAAATAATTTACAGTTTTTTCATATTTGCATTTTCATGTTCGGAGTATAAATGCTGGCTCTTTGATGGTCTGCCCAGTTTGTCGTCTTCAGTAAAATTTTAATTTAGTTTGAATCTGGATATTTTTGCATTTGTCTTCACTGATGGCTGAATCATGCCACTCGATCTTTGTCGACAATTTGTCTGACCTACTTTTTGCAACTTGCAGCTGAAGTTTCTGAAACAGAAGAGTGCCATGCTGTTAGCTGCCCTCTGCTGCTGCAAAGTTCAGCCTGAGCTGAGGCTGTCGGTGCATTCCATCTTTCTATGCCATCTACATTCCTCCATCATGTGGCTGTGCACATAAAATCAAGCTGAACTTTGTTTTGCCTGGTGAGAAGGAGGTTACTGAGCCAGACTTTAGGGGAAAACAACACAGCTCTCTTCACAGGAAGCTGCTGGATCTCCCACGAGATGATCATTGTTTGAAGAGCTTGGAAAGATTTGACTTGTTGACTGAGAAAGTCATCCCTTCTAGAATCAAATACCAAAAAAACACTTTCACTGCCAGTCCCACATGGCAGACAATCATTTGACAACTTTGGTCTCTTGCTGGAAATCAATGGGGAAAAAAAGAAAGCTAAATCTTCTACCTGTTTTTTTTTCTAGCAAAAATAACACGCTCACAATATCAGAAAAAAGCATTTAGTCTTCCCTAGAGGAGGAGAACAACCTGAATGGTCTTCATAACAGTGGCAGATCCAAACACAAAGCTGTGTTTTAGCCATTTGAGTAGAGCTTAAAGAAGTTTGTTCCAACAGAGTACACGACACAAAAGAAATAAATTTAACAAAATGTGCTTCACTTTGAACTGATCTGAATCCTGTTTACTCCTGTGAGAGATCATTTATATTTGGAGTTTCTGGTCATCAGACATGCTTAGTATGCTTCTGTGGATAGAGCTCAAGCAATGATTCCATTTCAAGCTTGGGTATCCCTTTTTCAGACACTCGTTGGATTTGAGACATGCTTATGTCTTCCTTTTAGCTGGAAACAACCTCCAGCAGAAGCAGAACCAGGCTCAGGACGAGCAGCCATATGCCTTGACTGGATTAGACTGGATTAGAGAGTCAACTGTCTGACAGAACAAGTATGGACAGGAGTCAAATGTCTAACAGAACAAGTATGGACAGGAGTCGACTGTCTAACAGAACAAGTATGGACAGGAGTCGATTGTCTAACAGAACAAGTATGGACAGGAGTCGATTGTCTAACAGAACAAGTATGGACAGGAGTCGATTGTCTAACAGA
>JARVJN010002070.1:11616832-11627798 GCA_031763805.1 Argolebias nigripinnis
CGTGGCCGGGGTTCGAACCTGTGTCCTTCGGATCCTAAGTCAGATTCCCCTACCATTACACCATCTTGGCCCCAAAGCAAAAAGTAATGAAGGATAAACAATATAAAATATTATCTTAAATAGACAAATAGTTTGTAAAGTCTTTAAAAACTTTACAGTGGACCTGAGAGAAGCATCATCCTTCAGTTGATTGGTGCTAAAATCCAATTTTATGTTAGGTAATCTGTTATTTTTGGCGCTTTTAATAGATTCGACTAAGTAGTATATTGAAGTGGTGGCTTTCCAATAAAATGCTGGTTAAGTACTTGAAGAACCAAGAACCAACAATAACCAAACCAAATGGGCAATTTTGACTAAGTTATCTGTTGTGTCGACAACACAGCCTCATCTTCTGGTTTTAAGGTCTTTCGTTTTTCCTGAAGGTGTCCTAAGTTAAAATTAAGTGGCCTAATCATGATCAAGTACTAGATAAAAAATTAGTTAAACAGTCAATATCATATATCAAAGTCCTCAATATTCATTCATCCATTAATGCCTTCAAACCAGTTTCTCCCAGTTTTTCATATGGCTTTTAAGCAAAGTTATGACGAAGTGGGGGCTCGTCCGGGATTTTAACCTGAGACTACTATAGAAGTCCGGATGTTGTGAAGCAAATTATGACAAAACAAAGTATGACTCAAGAGTTTTTCCTCTGCATCATAAAATAGTTTTCTAAAAGAGCTCATCTATATTTAGCTTATGTTTCTGTATCAAAACATTTTTTGTTGTTTTTATTTTTTTTGCCATCTTTTCTTTCCCCATTTCTCTTTTTCATGCCAGTGCATTTCAGTAGGTAGAGGCGAAGAAGTGAGGAGATGAATGAAAGAGTCACAGATGTACAAATTAGGAAATGAAAGAAGTGGAATGACTTCATTCTTCAGTGCTTTTGTTGGCTGATTACTTCTATCATTTGTTTGCCAGAAGAACAATGAGAAAATCACAATAGGATAAAAGTTACTCAACCAACACATACAAGTCAATTACTTATAACGGAATCATTTTGCTCCACAACTAATGGTCTAAAGTTCCACAAATTCATCTCCAAATGGTCACGTGTTCGTGTTTAAATGCTGATAACAGCAAAACGCAGCAGAAGGTAAGCAGAAGTCAGGAGGCGGTTTGTCCATCTGTTCAGGTTTAATGTGGTTCAGCTCTGTTTAATGTAGCAGCTGTATGTCCGTGACCAGCAAGAATCTCATTTTTAAAAGCGTAGAAGATTCTCATGGTTACATTGTTTGGGGGACATGAATGGAGCGTTCTCTTTACTCACTTTAAAGTGACATTACATGATTATCCAAAGTAGCTTGTCCATGTGTGTGTCTGCTTACCGTCCTGTGCGATGATCCTCAGAGTGACACTCAGGCCCGCGTCTTTGATCAGCTTGACGATGTCAGCGTGCGGCATGCTGACGATGGACTGACCGTTCACCGCCAGGATCCGGTCTCCCACTTTCAGTTTCCCGCTGCGGTCAGCCGGGCTGCCCTCGATGATGCGTCCGATTTTATGGGGCACAGCTGTTGGGAGGATTCAGGTAAAGATGCTTTCAGTGGCAGATCCGGTTGTTTCTCCTGTCCGTGCTCACACGAAACTCACTCGCAGACTGACAAAATCTGTTGCAGTCTTTCTCATTTTGCAGTTCAGCCGGGCTTACATAAGACATCCAGAATTATTTTTTGTGTGTGTGGGCGAAGCACTGATGCTCACAGCAGCATAGTAGAGATGTGTGTGACTGACGTGCTGTGGGAGGATATGTATAATTGACGAGCTAGACCGAGAGATGCTTCACTTTTTATTCAGCCATGACTTTAACTACCTTGTCTGGTAAAGTTAGGCACGTATCATACTTGGTATTTACACGCATCTATGAGGATGACACGGTTTATCACCTGAAACAGCTGTTAGGCAGAGTAGAGGATGACTGATTGTAGACAAGCATGTACTTGTCTCCATAACAATGACTGGACTCACTGTTAGTTGTGGCTGTTTCTGGTCGGTTCAGCGAGCTGATTATGACAAAGCCGAAGCCTTCGCTCTCCTTTCGGCTGATGGCAACGTCGCTCGGTTGCGCGTTGGCGTTTGACGTCCCGTCTGAAATAGAAGTGGCGTTGCCCATATTGGGGCCGGGAGCCTGGGTTGCACCGTTTCCATACGTGAAGTCACTGCGTGGAGAGCTGTGCTGCGTGGAGACGGAGCCCGGGCTTTGGCCATTCTTCAGACAAGACTCACCTGCAGGGGGCGGTAGAGAACGTTACAGAGTTTACAACTTTACAGAGAACTGTTCATCAAACAGGTAAAAAGTCAGCAAACTCGATCATCTGTGTGAATTTCAGTAAAATAAAGACAACTTATTTCATATTAAGATTTTGGTAAATTTATATAGTGAGATTATAGATTTTTTTGTTTATGTTTGTGGCAACAGTTTAGTTTTATAAATATTAACAGAAATATTGCATTAAATTGTGGCTTTTTTCCAAACAAAGCATTAAGTTTTTTTTTGGTTTGACAAGAATATTAGAATTGACATTTGATATTTATACACATGATCAGAAGTTTACATCCACTCATGGGCATGAATTTAATTAATTTAATTATTTTTTTTTTTTATCGATTTACGCCAGGGGTGTCCAAACATTTTCAGATGTGGGCCAAAACCTTGAAGATGAAAGGATAAATAAAAATAAATAAATAAATAAATGAATACATAATATAAAGCATACATATTTTTTTACATTTTTTTAAAAACTCGGTGTAAACAATATTTTGGAGAAAGGACAAAAATGACTAATTTTGGTGGAGAAGGTGTTCTAAATTACTGTAGATCCAAAACATTAAAAGCTTCATAAACAATGTTTTGTTAAATAAAAAAATTAACGTTTTTATTTATTCATTTGATTTTATTGATTTATTACCAAAATATTGTGTTAAACTTAATATTGCTCATTTTGAGATTTTGTTTTATCCATTTTACTGTTAAACCTAAAAATTATATGAAAATTCATCATCATTAATTTTGCAAACGGGCCCCATTATACCATCCTTAAACTGTAGTCATGGGCCACACAAAATCACTCCATGGGCCACAAACGACCCTCTGGCCGCACTTTGGAAAACCCTGATTTAAGCAGGTCTTTGTAAGGTACTTGACTGTACAACATACGGCTTCAATTATATTTAAAAACAAGAACTGGCTGCACATCTCTAATCCACAGAAGGTCAAATATCCAACATATGCATGTAGCATTACAAACCTCTGCCTGAAACTGGACCTTTCTTCTTGGTGGAGTTTATTTCAACTGGACCTTGTTTTCAAGCATAGTCCACAAATTGTATATCCTGTTGAGTTTGAGGCTTTGGGAAGGCCTTTCCAGAATGTTAGCCTACATTATCCATTCAGAAACCAGTTTTGGGATCATCGTCCTGTTGGAACACTTAACGCTGTCCGATTTTCAGCTCTTATTGTTGATCTGAGGTGAATTGGAAAGATTTGGAGGTAGTTATCCATCTCCATTATTTGATCCACAACACAGCATGACACTATCACCACCATGCTTTCTTGGTCGGCACCTTCTCAGTCCATGGTAAAGGTTCACCACCCCCAATGTCTTCACGGTGGACAGAGACACGGTGCACCAGCAGTTTTCAGTTCATGGCTGGCTTCAGCCCTGGTGGTTCCTGGATTGTTCCTAAACTTCCTAAACAATTTCCTCCCCGTCTTAGATCTTTAATGAGTTCCTTTGAGTTTCCCATGGCTTTGACTGTTGGTATGAGTGCTGCTAAACCAAAAAACAAAACAAATGTTTGCAAAGAGGAACTGCCAGCTACAATTATTTATGCTCTCCGGCCTGAAGTTTTAGACCATGTCATGATAAGACATTTTAGAACATTCAATTCAAACTTCTGCACCAAGTTTTAGTTTTAAATCACATTGAAATTGTATGTTGTATAATCATCCGACCCTGGAAACGGTTCAATCCAGTGGATAAAGTCCAAAACTAGTATGGCATTCCCACCTAAATGAATGTAAACATCTGACTGCAACAGCAGATCATCAAGAAATAATTATTTCCCATAACTATGGTTTATTACATCTAAGTCATAAAAAGAACTGTCCCTATAATTAATAGCCACACATGAAATTCCCTTAGAACAACATACACTTTACACTAAGGAGGAGTCAAATGCGAGTAAAATTAGGGGCACCGGGTGCAGACAGACGTACGAGCTGAGAGCAAAGAGCAGAGTCTAATACTTGATAAAGTGCTGGTGGGAGTCAGACAATTAGGAAAGACGTAAAGTCCACAGAGGAGGCCGGGCATGAGTCAGACTGTAGCCTTCAGCTGAAGAGAAACTGACAGAGAAGGTGGATGGAGTGGGAAGAACTGGACTGGAGAAAGCAGCTGCATGTGTGTCTGTGTTTGTGAAGAAGACGATGAGGAGGAGAATGGGAGAGGCCTGAGTTGACGGGAGGATGTGCCCTCCTAATCTCAAGGCTGAAGGCTATAAAGCAGCTTGGAGAATCAGAGAAGTGTGTGTTTAGAAGAAACGGGGAGCTTCTGGGTATTTCAGAAGGCTTCAGTGTAAATACTCGAAGGATCAGCGCTTAAATTTCCTGCTTAAACCTCATCTCTGGATCACAGAAGTAGAAAAACACGATAGACAAAAAAAAAAAGGTCAAACAGCATTTTATATTGAAGCAATGTTCACTTAAAGTACTGTTACTGGAGGATAATAAGATTTTATAATAAGATATAATAAGATTTTGTCTTCTTTCTGCTACCTTTCTTTTTTTTTATATATATATTTTGTACGTTATCATTTATGGGATTGTTTTGTATTGTATCTTGTATCTTGGCTCCAGCAAACTGGTTGGTCCACTTAAGTTGTTTACTTGGTGGGGGAACAGTGTGCTGGAACTACTCTGACTGATGAAGCCCTCTGGAGTGAGGGTGAAACGTTTCTACTAAAAAGAAACTGTCCAGATGACCTGATTGAGAATTATCGGAATACAGATGTGCTTTTGTTGCTTTTTAGAAAACCTCCCAAATTCTCTGGCTGTGAAGTTTGGAATTGGAATTGGTTAGATTTAGGCTTGGAAAATAAAAAAAATTGTCTCTTCAAACTACAAAGAAATCTATCTGCACCAAAGCAATGCTTTATTTTCATTAAATTTTTACTTTTTTTACATTTAACAGTTAGACAGGGCTTATTTTTCTTTTTATTTAATCTGCTTCTATTAGGGGTCTCCACAGTGGATGATCCACCATCCATCTCACCTTCTTCCAAAGTTTCACAGCACCGCACTTCCTCTCCCCCCAGTTCTCAGCTTTCTTTGGAACCACAAAGACAAATTGCAGCTCCTTCTAGCATTTTCTATCTTTCTCCATTAATAGTCTCAGTACCTATACATCACTCATTCAGAATGCTGTTCCCTGATTATTACTTCTTAACCTGCTTTCAGCTACCTGTACTCTTGAACATGTCTTCATAATATGGCTCATTAACTTTACAGTTTAGCATTTATTTCATAAGGCAAACTATGTCTTTTCCAACACTGCATAACTGTTTATGAAAGTTTAAAACAAACTGATGTTCTAAAATGAAAGTTGCTGAAGTCAATGCAGCCAGAGTTTTGCCTTTACATTAATTGACAAAAAATTAGCAGAAAATGTTTTGTTTGTTTTTTCCATTGGCAACACACTTGTGACTCACTGAAGGGCTGTGGTCAGACAGAAGGGAGAGAGGGAGGAAAAGAAAAGTCTTTATTGGAGCAAAGAACTGCTGACATGCTGACCACATACTGCTGAGAGCTTGGCCAAAATGTAAAAATGTTCTTGAAGGCAGTTTCAGAGAATAGATTTAAAGATTTATCATCTTTCAGAAATAAAATGTATACATTTTATTTAAAGATATTTTCAAATGTTACCTGAACAATGAACTCTCAACTGTCAGACGTGGACTTTTTGCGTGGCAAAATAAATTGCAGAAGCTATTTGTCTTCAGGACCATCATTTCTCTCTGATGTGAGTGTTTGTCTCACAAAAGCTGCTCCATCTGGTGTAAACTGGTTTTGGATCAGCTGCAAAAATTCTGTTTCTGCTTTTAGCAAGATTCACAAGAAGTTTCTACAATATTTCTTCATAATGTTTCATTCCGTAAAGGATTAGATTCTGTTTTAATGTTCAATTTAAATTTGGGGAAGAATTTAAAGACAATCTTGTGTCTTGTGGTTGTGAAAAAGTTCATGACAATTTTTTTTTTAATAATTAGGACAGGAGCCACCATTTTGTAGTTTTCTTTCACTCACTACTGTAGAGTTGCATTTGGTCCTACGACTGGCCCGACCCAAACTTGTAAGTTTTTTTTTTCCAAGGCCGACCGGACCTGACCAATTAATTGTAATTACAGGCCCAAACCCGATAAAAAACTAGACTTTCTTATTTATTAATATTTACTGCTTTTGTAAACAATTTTTTTTATTCAACCTTTATTTAGACAGATAAGTCACATTGAGCCTCGAAGACTCATTTACAAGTGAGATCTGCTAGACAGACAAAAAGTAATGAAATTAGACACATTAGGAAATCAGTTTGACATGATAATTTTAAAAACATAACAGAAGGAAGATATACGATTTCTTGTTTATTGACAAGTCACCAACGAATTGCCTAAAAAATTAACTCTAAGGGTGGGCTATTATACAGATGAACCAAAAATATTTTTAGAGCTAAATTATTTGGAAAAATATAGAACAAGTTTAGTTTAATTGAACGTGCTTCTCGCGTCGGCTTTTGTAGCTTCATATACTTCCTTCAATGCAGATGACAGCAGGGTGAGGAGATGCGCACGGCCGGTGATCAGGTGATCCATCTGAAGCGTAAATGGACATTTTTTAAACCTCTTTCAACTGGCCAATCAGCAGAAACGCGGGACCGATGATCTATTGCACAAGTAGTCAGAGGTCCAGAAAACAAGTCCAATGGGCAGTCCGTGAATACACAAGGCAGAAAACAAAGATGTGTCAGGGTCATATGGGCAGAGCAGAATCAGACAAGGAGTGGGCAGAGTGGTAAATCCAAAATATGAGCCATAAGGTAAAATCCAAAGGAGCAAGGTTTGAGGTTGAGACTAGATGCCAAGCGTGAAACAAGAAAACAAGATGGGCTGGATATCAGGAACTGAACATGGTGTGATAATCTGGCTGGGAACTTGACTGAATGGAATTGTTATATAGAGCGGACAACTGGTGCAGGGCATGAGTGCTGATTGAGCTGTAGGTGAAGAGTGGGCGTGGCTGAATAACAGAGACAGTAACATGACGTGGAAAGCTGTGAGCGTGGCAGGGGACAGAGGGCACGATCATGATATCACTGGAACATTGTCCAATCTCTGTTCATTTCTTGTATTCCTCATAGCTCCTGTTATTCAGTTCCTCACTGTATCTATAAAACAAAGTGTTAGAAAACAGAATGAAATCAAACACTAAAATAGAAAGTGCAGCTGAGTAAATTAGGAGAAATAAGATGATCAAAATAGATGTTTTCAGGGTAGTTTTTAACAGTGACAGAGAAGTGATATTTCTTATTTAAGATGGTAGTGAATTCTAAAGTTGGGGAGCAGAGTGTTCGTGTCCCCTCGTGAAAAGACGGGGCCTTGTCCTCACTAATGTCAGAGTTGCTTCAGTTAGCCGTGGTGAAGAAAGAGCTGAGTCTGAAGACAACGCTCTCATTTTACTGGTCT
Organism: Argolebias nigripinnis; assembly: GCA_031763805.1. Taxonomy (NCBI): domain Eukaryota; kingdom Metazoa; phylum Chordata; class Actinopteri; order Cyprinodontiformes; family Rivulidae; genus Argolebias; species Argolebias nigripinnis. Next base: position 11,624,609 of record JARVJN010002070.1, read on the forward strand.
GTCCATGCTCCAACCCTCACCTATAGTCATGAGATTTGAATCATGAATGTAAGAACACGATCCTGTATACAAGTGGCCAACATGATCTTACTTCATAGGGTGCTCGTGCTCAGCTTTAGAGATGGAGTGAAGAGCTCTGCCATTTGGGAGCTCAGAGTAGAGTCGCTGCTCCTCCGAGGCCTCGGGGAACACTCAGAAGTCGCAGAATGAATTGTGAATTTTCTCTGATCTGGGAACGCCTTAGGATCCCCCATGATGACTGGAAAGGGTTGCTGGTGAAATGGATGTCTGGGATACTCTCCTGGACCTGTTGCACCCCAACCTCGTTACAGATAGGGGTAGAAGTAAGAGTTGTCAGAGTTTTCTAGAAGTTTGAGACTGGGACAACGGTTCACCTATCAGCAGGGCAATGACCTGAACACATTACTAAAGCAACACTCTACTGATTTAAGGTGAACGAGCTAAATGTGCTGGAATGGTCCTGTCAACGTCCAGACCTCAGTCCAACTGAGAATATGTGGTTTAATTTAAAGATGGCTGGATACAAGCAACACTCATTCAACCTACATACGTTGCAGCAGTTTGTTCATGAAGAATATTTGTTTGTTTCACAGTAAAAATTATTTGCATCTGATATTGGCAGTAATTTTGTGTCCCAATAACACCATTCTGCCTCATTCAATCTTAACAATAATCTTACTTATGCTTATCTTTTCTTCTGTGTTTTACAGCAAATTCACTTGATATCTCAACCTAAACACCTTTGAGATTATATGCTTGTCTGATTCCACTACATTTGCTTGTCTTCACAGATTGCAACCAGCCTGGTGTAGGGCAGTCATGTGACACAAGTGGTTTTTGGCAGGTTCAACTGAGTGCAAACAAAGTGTGTGGACCCACATTTCAGAACTGCCTATCAATATAGCAAAAAGATTACTGGAGAAAACTCTTTTAAACTGAAATTTGATATAGATAAGAATAAATTTGTAACCTTTTTCATATTTTGCAAATAGTACCACATGCTAGAATCAAGAACATCAAGTGTCAATAATGTTTATTAGTCTATCCACTCATATGCAGGTATACTGAGTGTAGAATTTGTGTTTAAAACAATGTTGTTCTGTTATCACTACTACAATATTGTTGTTGCTGTATTATTGTTGTATCCTCTTGAGGGCAGTGCTGTTCGGTGGAGTTCCCTTCTTTTGTGATTGTGTTTTGTGTATATTTTGATTTGACCAATTATATTTGTGCTGCAAACAGGCACATTCCTATAGAGCTATATGTGTTTGTTAGTCTACTTTTAGACCACCCTACACCATCTGTTTTCATAGACAGCATTACAACAAGTTAAGTATCTAAAACTGTGCTAATAACTTTGATAAGAGTATGTCATTCTTTTTGAACAGTCCATTAACAAACATAATACTGTACTGCTCTCCTAAGACCATACTAGGATGACTCCACCAAACACACACACTGTATAATGAAGACACGGGATGCCATGGGTTGAATGGGAGGAAACTTTTTACTGAACTTAACAGGAAGTTCCCCCATAAATGTCCTGTGAGGGTAGCAAAGCATTCTGGGAATAGTGGTCATTCTACTATTACACACACTTCTTTATGACTTGGCCTGAAGCCCTGACAGTGATCCCTCTGCACATGTGTGAAGGAGCGTCTTTAGTTACTCTCTGTCTCTACACACATGCATTTGAAAAGTTATTTTGAGCTGCAGAAGCACCAATGTAACCCTGTGATTCCAGTAAATACATAAGGAGGAGTCAAGCGCTTGCCTTTCCATTCTGCACTTTCCTCTATATCAAGAGACAAGGACATTAAAAGTCCCTGCCCTCGACAAAACACATTTATTTGGGTCCTCGTCTTTACACAATGGAGAGTGGTCCTTTGCAGGTGCTGACCATTCCTACAGCTCCTTACCCCAACCAGAGACCCAGCGTCAGTGGCCTGAGGAAAAAGGTTTATGTGTTTCAGACCAAGAAGAACTACCTGCACAACTTCATTCAGAGTATCTTCTCATCAATTGACTTACCTGACCGGCAGGGTTCAACCCTGGTGGTGGGAGGAGATGGACGCTTCTTCAACAGATCTGCTGTTGAGGTCATTGTTCAAATGGCAGCTGCCAATGGGGTCAGTCAGTGCAGCTGTGTTGTGTTTGTGTGTACACGTAACTTTTTGTTCAAATGGCATGGTTACCTACTCCATCAATGCATGTTGTTACTTTTTTGTCATTGCTTGTATCAAATGCATGAAGTTGTGTTGTGATGGTGTTTAGGAGACAAATATCAGATACAATGCTTAAAATTTAAAGATATGCAACACAAGATGCACTCAATTATTCAGTTTTGATTGTAGTAGTACATGTAGTAGTTGTTGTTGCTGTTATAGTTGTTGGCGAAGTAGTAGTAGTAGTAGTAGTAGCAACCAGAAGAACTGTGATGCTGTTAGAGAAACTGTAAGGCTGTTAGAGAAATGGTAAGACAGTTGGAAAAATCAGATGTGGTGGACAAATGTATGAGGGTTAATAGTGCAGGGCAAAAAATGGAGAGACAGTGAGGAGGTGTGTGCTTGGAGTGACAGGTGGGTTCAGTGTGGGGTAGGATTACATCAGGGATCAACACTGAGCCTCTTCCTGTTTGCTGTGGTAATGGACAGATTAACAGATGAGGTCGGGCAGGAGTCTTCAAGTGTCATGTTTGTGAATTTTTTTGGGCAAGTTGCATATAAACTCAAAGAGCTCAAAGGTATGAAGAAAACTAATTTAATACAAAAATGAATAAGCAGTTGTCTTCCTCAGGGCCACCGTCGTTGTGGCAGTAAAAGCACTTAAAGAATTAATATCTGGAGAACACATGAGCGCAAACATGCCTGGTTTTGGAAAATGCAAAGCACATACAATGAAGTAACAAAAAGATAAGATAAGTTTAAAGAACACTAACGGGGGGCAATGAAAAACACATGGGAAGACCTACAAGGATGAGGTGAAAGTGACAGGGCAGGAGAAGAACTACATAATGAGTAAACACATGGGTAAATGGAAACACAAGTAAGCAGCCCTCCCTGGGCTGCCACCTTACCGTGGTGGAGGGGTTTGAGTGTCCCAATTATCCTAGGAGCTACGCTGTCAGGGGCTTCATGCCCCTAGTAGGGTCACCCAAGGCAGACAGGTC
>JARVJN010002070.1:11716841-11729057 GCA_031763805.1 Argolebias nigripinnis
CACGCATGCACGGAGAGAACATGCAAACTCCACCCAGAAAGGCCCCCGGACTGGGATTTGAACCGGGGACCTGCTCGTTGAGAGGCAGCAGCTCTACCAGTTGTGCCACCGTGCTGCCATGTGATAGGTAAAAGTGGCTATTAAAGACACTATCGGCTTGCCATAGCCTGCCACTGTCATCCAGCTCTCCTGGAGCAACCGTCAAATCAGCTTCATGTCATGGCGCCGCCCCGGAGAAAAGCAGCTGATTTGACCTTTTGAAGTGCATTTATTAAGTAAAAGTTCAACTGAGACACAACTTTACTATAATGTCGAGCAAACAAATAATTGTTTTATGTGCTTATTTTGTTAACATTTCAAAGAAATGCGCAGCGTTCCTCCTTTCTGAGTCCTCCATGTCTGCGCACTCCCTGAGCACCGAGGCAGAGAATACTTTTGAAATGCAGCTGATGTGACTGTCAAAGTGCATTTATTAAGGAAAAGTTAATTTGGACACACCTTTTCTGTAATTTCGAGCAAACAAATAATTGTTTTTAAGTGCTACTGTTGTTAAATTCTTCTTAAAGTCCTCCTGTGCACACTCCCATGGCAGCCAATCGATTTTTTTTTTTCCCACAACACCAGCCCATATTTCCAGCTTGTCATCTGTGACGCACAATAAATGTGACGTATTTATTAATTTTTCCACTTTATTAGACTTATTTGGACTGATGTGACTTATAGGGTGGTGCTATATGTATGGCAGAAAATACGGTAATGAACAACAAGGTTTCCTTTGCTGCAGTCGGCTGTAAACCAAAAGAACAACCAAGTTTTTAGCTGTTTTGTTAACCCTTACAATTGATGTAGGATCTCACGAGATACTGCACAGAAATGGTGTATTGTGCACGACTCAGCTACACCCACACCTACTTTTAACTCAAATTATTTATAAAATTGACTTAATTATTGCTATTTTTGTGTTTTCTAAAGTTAGCGGGCGTTAGGCTAATCAGTTTTCGATTCACTCATTGTTTTCTGCAGGTTTCATTAATATCCATCCCTTAATTCATGATTTATTTATAACCATCATCTGACAGTATCAGCCGCCTTCATCATTCGTTGGCAGCAGATAAAACCTGGTGGGTGGTCTTTTTAGTGAAATGTAAGAACCCTGTGGAATCCTTTGTGGCCCAGGCGCTCTGGCGTGGAATGGGGAGCAGTTGTCGTCTGGCAGTCGGGACAGAGTGATCCTGCAGCGGGACGTCAGAACTCCCCCCTCTGCTGAGAGGAGGCTCCAAGGTCACAGGCAGGAAGTGTGCGGTCTCAAATGGTCTCCGGACCACCAGCACCTCGCTTCTGGAGGCAACGACAACAAGGTGAGGCGACGTCGTCCTAAGATGACGTGAAAACAAACAGAGACGAAAAGCTCAGTGTTTTTCTTACACCCATACATCCTCTCTGTTCTTCGCGGCAGCTGTTGGTGTGGAACAGCTCCAGCCTGGTCCCAGTGCAGCAGTACGGTGACCACTTGGCGGCGGTGAAGGCCATCGCCTGGTCCCCTCACCAGCACGGGCTGCTGGCGTCAGGCGGCGGCACCGCCGACCGCTGTCTGCGTTTCTGGAACACCCTGACGGGTCAGGCGCTGCAGAGCACGGACACCGGCTCTCAGGTCTGCAACCTGGCCTGGTCCAAACACGCCAACGAGCTGGTGAGACGTTCAAATGCCTCACGTGGAAGGAGCCGTAAAGCAACTTGTTTGTGTTTGACCACTAAACTCTTTCTGCAGCGCAGTAACCACAGCATGCAGCATCAACTGCAGCAAACATCACACAAAATGTTTCCATCTCAACATATCACATGGAGAAAAACGCACTTCAGCAAAACACTTTTAGCTAAAAACATTATTTTTAATTCTCCGTTTTATTATTTTATATGTGTCAGCGTCTGTGTCTTTTGTATTTTCTAAGTCCACTTTCTTCTCAGATTCTTTATCTGTTGATTTCTAAGTATTTTTGGCTTTTAATTGAAATACAGCACGTCTTCACATTAGTGGTGGGCGATATGGCTCAAAAATTATATCGTGATATTTCAGAGCATTATCACGATAACGATAAATTTTGTGATATACCGTAACCAAAAATAAATAAAAAATAAAATTGATTTATTTGACAAAATTAACTGAACACGTTGCTTTGCAGTATTATATAAAATTTTTAAAAACAACAAGGGGTAATTTTACTGAAATTACTTTATTAAGTAAAGTACAGGATTCAGTCTCCAAGTATAAAAATAAAAAAATTTAAATGATTTGTTATTTAGATTGAAAAAGTCTGCACAAAATATAGATCAACAAAATCCACCACAAAAACTAAAGTGCATGTGTAGTTTCCTAAAACAACTAAATAAAATGTAACTTAAAATCTGTTGAGCATAAATGAAACCTAAACAAAATATATGTTGCCTTTAAATGAGCTATTCCAGAACTTGTAACAAGGTGATCAGCTGACCCTGAAACTTGTGGTGTTTCAGCTTCATCTATTTATGCAGGAATTATTCATTTTTTAAACTGATCTGTCTCTGATCACCTGCCTCTGTGTGAGACTGTATGAGCTGAGCCGTGCGTTTGTAACAACAGTTTTAGAGCGAAGGAGAGACGCAGCCCGCACACGCTGAACAACGGGGGCGGGGGAGACGGTGGATCTATCTGTACCTGTGCAGTTTAGAGCAGGGGGGGAGAAGCTGAGACACGTTGTTTGTTTTTAGCATTTTAGCTAGCGTTACACCAGTAACAGGTGGAGCGAGGTGCGCAGCTCGGTTTGGTCTTTTGAAGCGCTCGGATGTTAAAGGGGCGGGGAACCCTGACGTATTACGTCATGAAATTAGCATATCACGATATAACTTTTTTGCCCGAACAAGCTTTTTTTTACCGGTAATACCCGGAACGATATGATATGGCCCAGCCCTACTTCACAGGTGACAAATGTAAACAAGAGAACACGTTGGGGAAAATATGATTTATGAGAACAAGATACAGCACGTGGCAGAAAACAAAACCAACTTATCATGACAAGAATTTAGAGAATAAAACATTTGTTAAGCAAAGTAACGTTTTAATAGTTGATTATTTTTAGGAGCAACCTGTGCTCAACTCCTAATAAATTAGGACTTGGTAGTGTCTGACTCTGTTTGTCCCCCGTTGTGGAAGAAAAAAGGGCAACTGGAAATTCTGTTGTCCATCAGTGCTTGTTGTGAGCTGGATCATTGAAAAATAAATTAGGTACCGACTTCATGTTGATGTGGCTGCATCTAGGCGTTAAGAAAGGTCCCTATCAAAAATGGGTGACTACGTCACAATCCAAGATGGCCACTTAACATATATTTATGTAAACTGACCACCCCAGTCATTTTAGGTAGCCATGCTTTATAGTTTTTATATTGCTCGAAAGTATATTTTCCTCAAATAATTAGGGTGGCCGCCCACCCCCTGGCTTCGCCATTATACCTGATGATGGATAAAATGGCTGCCTCCACTTGCCTGGACCCGCCCCTCTGCGCTGGCCCGGACAGGAAAAATACTACCCCTGTTCTTCTACAGTGTAACTCCTACACACTTGAGTATCTTTCACCAAAACATTAAGGTTTACTTTCATTTCTCTGTTCAGTTCCAGTCCAGACGTACACTCCTCTGGAAAAGTACCAGCATTCACTGGTCTAATCCCCTCAGTGACGGGGGACATCCAGACAGTTAAATTATAAGAATAATAAACTGGCATTTACCCAGCTGGTCGAAGCAGATGGCTGCTCGTCCTGAGCCTGGTTCTGCTGGAGGTTTCATCCTGTTTAAAAAAAAGAGTTTTTCCTTCCCACTGTTGCCTTTGTGCTTGCTCAGGATAGAAGACTGTGAGGAAGTGAAGATTCAACAAGTCTGCTGGCTTCCTTGATTTGGCGCTAAATAAATAAATAGAAATTTTAAAAGTGTTTAGATCTTAATGATTTGGAACAATTACAGTATGACTGTTTGGGATAAAAGCGGAGATTTAGTTTTCCAAGAACACTTAAGTCGAGTGTTTTAGGGAAATTTTACTTAAATTGTAAAAAGAAAAATTTATTTGAGAAGTGGTTTAAAAATCTGTCACGTTACCTTTGCTGTCTAATGCTGTGATTAGATATTTCTCTTCCTCTAATAAAGATAATTTAATTATTATTGTTTATATTAGGATGAAATGAACAGATTCATTTCAGACAGATGCTGAACACACTTGTTAATTTAAATGCAGCAGATCTGTCTTTTGGGATTATTAACAGGAAGAGTCAGAAGAAAACAACATAATTAATTCAATGGAACCACTGATTTAAGAAGCCCAAATGAACATTTTCTGTCCTTTCTGTAATTTCTAATCTGGCTTTAGCGCTTGTTAAAATGTGTCACGTAAAGCCAAAAGGTTTATAAATTTCTTTGTAACGTGCTTGTTCTGTTTCCAGGTGAGCACCCATGGCTACTCTCAGAACCAGATTCTGGTGTGGAAGTATCCGTCGTTAACACAAGTGGCCAAGTTGACCGGACATTCTTACAGAGTCTTGTATCTGGTATGTTCACCATGTTCACTGTTGACACGTGTGGGCAAATCTAAACGAATCCTCCACCAACACAAACAGGCAAGACAAGTGACACCTTCTGGAAGTTTCGTCAAAGAGCAACTAGGTGCTGATGGGTGACGGTGTCTGCATGGAATTAAAAAAAATGGAGCATCTGTGGTGTTTTTCCCAAACAAGAATAGTTTGTAGTTCACCTGTTTCCATTGTCTTAACACAGTTCAACACTGAAACTGTTTGAAGAAATGAGTAAACCTGCCTCTCAAAGCTTTTATTCAGACCGAATGGACTCAGAACTGCAATAAGTATCATTTCAGTAAATATCAAAAGCAAGTGGATGCTATCGGCATCAACTGTTAGATTCATTAATTTAATAAATAAAGTGGAGTCAGTGAAAACACTGGAGATTATTGTTCTCATACTCTTGTTTGGTGACAAAAAAAATTATTCAACCATTGAACCATTAGGAAGGAGGACGTCCAGCAGCTGTGTGGGGTTGTTGAGCTCAGATTATAAAGTAACTGTAGAGATAATCAACCTTCTTAACCTCTGCGCCACCACTCGCACGCATATAAATGCTTGTCTTTAAAATATAAATGCTTGTCTTTATTTCAAACTTTTGAAATGCAGTGTGGCTGGCAATTTGTATTCCTTTGAGAAATTCAAATTTTATTTAATTCTTTCTCAGGCTGTGTCTCCAGATGGAGAGGCCATTGTTACTGGAGCTGGAGACGAGACGCTACGTTTCTGGAGCATCTTCAGTAAGACACGCTGCACAAAGGTACAGTAACTACATGTCTGTCTCTCCGCTGTGTTTCCTGGACACATGCACGGTCGTCTTTTTGTTTTGAAAAGATTGTTCAGGTATTTTGAAGAGGGTTTCTATAGAAAAGTTATAATGTTTAATATCTGTTGTAGATAGCTCTGGGAACAACCTTAGTTTGTATATATAGAGTTTAGGTCTGACTGGACTGATGAGCTAAGCCACCTGAGGGGATTGCTGCTGTTTCCTAGCATTTCATGTAAACATAATTATATAAACCTTAACTTTGTTGTTGATTTCAAATTATATTTGAACAGAAATATAATATTTCAGCTGGAAGTGTTGAAGCTAGCTGTTGCTATTTCTTCTTCTTCTTCTTTCAGCTTTTTCCTCTTCAGGGGTCTCCACATTGAGTCATCCTCCTCCATCTCACTCTGTCTTCTGCATCCTTTGTCCTCACTCCATCTACCTCCATGTCCTCTCTAACTGCATCCATATTTCTCCTCTTTCTCTTTTTCCTGGCAGCTGCTTTTCTAACATCCTTCTACCAATATACCCACTGTTCCTCCTCTGTACATGGCCAAACCATCTCAGTCTGGACTCTTAACTGTTGCTATTTACACTTTCAAATAACCACAGAGGTTCAGTGTGTCAGAATACCTCTTTCTATAATAAAATTATGTCAGTGATATAAACTTTTATAAAATGATGTTTGTATGAACCAATAAAGAAAATTACATTAAAAAGTCTGAAGACAACAGCAATCCTTTTTGGCCTGGGCCATGTTTAGACATGGTGTTATCCCATCAGTTTTGTTGGATGCAGTTTCTATCTTTCTGAGCTGAGGTCCTTTAAGAGCTATCTAAAAAGGTAAGAGATTGTTTACAACTTTTACACAGAAACCCACTTTAAAATGACTGAACTCTCTAATAGGTCTATAGCCAATGATAATACTACAGTAATTAGGGAAACAGGTAGGAAGGTACTTGGTGTGTCATCTGAACAGAGAATGGATGATAAGGAAACTTGATGGTGGAATAGTGAAGTGCAGGAAGTTATTCAAAGAAAGAGGTTGACCAAGAAGAAATATGATGGTGAGAGGACTGAAGAGAGGAGACAGGAATATAAGGAGATGGGATGTAGAGCAAATTGAGAGGTAGCAAAGGCAAAGTAGGTGTATGATGAGTTGTATGGGAGGCTGGACAGTAAAGAGGGTGAGAAGGACTTGTACCAAGAGGTGAGACAGGGGGATCAGGCTGGAAAGGATGTGCAGCTGGTTAGGCTTATTAAAGATAGGAATGGCAATGTTCTAACAAGTGAGGAGAGTGTGATGTGAAGATGGAAGGAGTACTTTGAGGAGCTAATGAAGGCCATAGAAACTGTGGACCAAGAAGTGGGAAAGATTAGTGAGGGTGAAGTCCAGAAAGCTCTGAAAAGAATGAAGGGGAAGGCGGTAGGACCTGATGAATTCCAGTGGAGGTTTGGAACTGACTCGCTGATGTTCCCAGATGACTCGCTGTGGTGACCCCTGAAGAGGGAAAAGCTGGATAAAGAAGATCCAACAATAATACTGTGCCCAACTTTTTGTAGTAAACCTTATAACAATACTGTAGATGAAATCAGAAAAAGCGCTCATAATACTGTAGATGCTTTATGGTAGTTTTTTAGAACACTTTTCAAATTTCTGACTGTAGTTTGTGATATTTTTTATATATCACAGTCTTTTTATTGATTTTTCTTTTCAGAACACACACAAAAACCATAACAAAATCCCAGCCCACACTAGATCAGCCACACAGACACAAACACATCAGACAGGCATTGACATACTCAATATAAACGGCTGCCAAGCGTCCCAAAATCTCTCAGCAGAATTTAAAAAAGAAAGTATATCTAGACTTTTCCAGATGAGCATGACACTTGACTTCTCTTTTCCAGTGTTCATATGTCAGGGGATGTAAAACATAGATTTCACTTTCTTTTTTTCTTTTTTTCTTTTTTTTTGTCTCTGCTACCAGGAATCAAAATCAGTTCTCAACCTCTTCACAAGAATCCGGTAGTGAACAGCCAAGGTCGGGACTGCTCCAGGAGGACTATGGTGGGTCAGTTCTGAACAATTCGTATTGGTATACACCCCCCACCTGCCACTATCAGAGCACCAACCTTCTCAGAGATGGCCCTTTTTAAAACCTCTTACCAACAGAGGATGGAGCTCTAACGTCGAACAACTGCCATCTTTCACCCACATGTCACTAATTAAAAAAAAAAAAATCATGAACTTCAACTCCAAACATTGGTCATGCTCTCTTTTCTGTTGTGGAAGTGATCGAGGTGATTCATTCTGTATTAGTCTGCGTGTGCAGGAGCTGTCTAAAGTATGACATGGCATTTTAGAGACTGGTTTCTTTGGAACAGGATGACGCCAACATGAAGGCTGCTGGGTTTTATATTTGTGTGTGTGCATGAGTTCATTGTGCAGCAGAAAAGACAAATCAAAGCTGCTCATGCATCTGCAACAAAATATTTGTTTATTGATGTTTTGTCACTTAATGTACATTCAAGGCACTGTGACACTTTTCTCATGTTTCTTGGTTTTAGACTAAAACATTTTAATAAAAACATGTTGGACAGAGAGCCAGACGACCTCGATGTAGTCCACTCTTGTGTTTTTATTTCTGACTCGGTTCAGTCGGAGTGTTCTGGTTTTCCAGTATCTCATCTTCAGCGATCAGTCCTGTTGAACACCAAGCTCAGACACGTTCACATTTAACCCTGGGCCTTTATGCAGTCTGGAAAAGTATGGAATTTGATTTTATTATGCTCCAAGTCTGAATAAAAATGGGAGGGGGGGAATAAAAAATACATTATATATTTCTGTTTGTAAAAAGAATGAAAAATGTATAAGTTGTTGAAAAAATAGGGTGTTTTTTTTTTCTTTGTCTATAAAACATGATCATAATAATTATAACACTGGCAGATTTCTACATTGACTGGGATGAGTCGATCCCACTCTGTGATAAATTCAAGGAATGTTGCCTATCACTCAATCTAACCCAACTTATTGACTCTCCCACTAGACCAAACAAAAACTGTCCTGAAAAATCTTCCATCTTAGACCTGTTTCTAACAAATATGCCTCACAAATTCCCTGGTACAGGTGTATTGGCTGACCTTTTGAGTGATCATTGCATAATAGCGGCTCTCAAAGATATTAACCCTCCACCTTCTAAGCCCAGATTAATTCAAAAAATGGATTTGAAATGTTTTTGTGAACATTATTCCTCTGGGATCTATCTCACTTTGACTGGCATCATATTCTATTAACCAACGACGTGAACACCGCTTGGAACTATTTTCATAATTGTTTAATTATTTTGTGAACAAACATGCTCCTTTTCGCCAGTTCAGAATAAAACGACATGACAGCCCCTGGTTTACTCCATAACTATCTGACCTCCTGCATAGGAGAGACCATCTTTGGGCCGCAGCGAGAAAATCTGGCTGAGACATTGATTGGTTGAATTTTCGACAGGTGAGGAATAAATGTACAACTGTCATCAAAGCCACAAAATGTAACTATTTCTTATGACAGACCTCAAAAATCTAAATGACCCGAAAAGATTCTGGAAAACCATCAAATCTCTTACAGGCACCCCCCAATCATCTGACCTCCTATCACAACTTCTTGTTAACTCTGTGTCAAATAAGCGAGAGATCCTGAACTGTTTTAACAAACATTTTGTTGCTTCTAGTTCTTTATTTGACACAGTTACTAATGGAAAATCAACCACTTCACCTAATAACCAAACATCTACACATCAAATCCCTCCTACAAGTCAATCCTCAGTTAATCACAACTCTTTTTCTCCGTTCTCAGTTGGTGAGGTAAATAAACTGTTAAAAGGTCTTGATCCTAAAAAGTCTGCAGGTCCAGATGAACTTCCACCTTATTTCTTTCAAGGGCAAGATGGCCATGCTCACAGCAGTTGCAGCTTCACGGGCTCCCGGTACAATCCAAGTTTTTAGAAAATTTGATATTGACTCTGTACCGGATTCCACACAATTTATGTGTGTGAACTATAGCCGAAACAAACTGATGAGAATAGGAGCGGATTTTTCATGAAATATAGCAGAAATTAGCAACAAACTCAAAACTACGCTCGGCAGAATGCAGATCTTAAAATCATCTACCTAGAAGCTGCAGCAGAGGCGTTCCAGCGGGCAGAAGAGGAAGTGCTGCTCCCGGATTAAGAGGAGGGGACGTCGGACGGGTGTTATAGTGAGGTTACGAGCTAACGCTAAAGCCGGAAAACTCCAGATGCCAACTCTCTTTCTGTCAAATGTCCGCTCGTTGGAAAACAAGATGGATTGACTTTGTCTGAGAGCGGGCGCCTCAGAAGAGATGATGAAGTGTGCAGTGCTTTGCCTCACAGAAACATGGATTACGAGTGAAATGCAGGATACAGTCTTCCAGCTGGAAGATAGACTCTTTTTTAAAGCGGACTGCAGCAGCGAGCTTACTGGGAAATCACAAGGAGGTGTATTTATGTGAGTAAAAGTTGGTGCACTAACTGTACTGTTGTAAAAAAAACTCATGCTCTAAGGATTTGGAGCAGATAACAGTGAGGTGTCGGCCTCATTATCTTCCTCGTGAGTTCACAGTGACTTTCATTACGGTTGTTTACATTTCTCCCGATGTGAATGCAAATGAAGCCATGCAGGAGTTCCATGAGCTCATCAGCTCATTGCAAAATGAACACCCTGAGGCTCTTTACATTTTGGCCGGATACTTTAATCACGTGAATTTAAAGGACTGTCTCACAAATTTTTATCAGCATGTGGCCATACCAAGACGTGGAAACAACATGCTGGACCACGTTTACACAAACATAAAAGATACATACAAAGCTGAACCCCACTCCCACCTAGGACTATCTGATCACATTTCAATCTTAATGGCTCCTGCTTATCTGCCCCCGCTGAGATGATCCAGACGGTACAAAAGAAAGTTAAATGTTAGATCCAGGACGGTGGCCCCATACTAAGAGATAGTTTTGAACAAACAGACTGGCAGGTTTTCAGAGAAGCTGCTGAAAATGGAGGATCATTTGATCATGACCAATACGCATCCTCAGTTCTGGTGTACATTACTACATGTACTGACACGGTTTCTACCACAAGATATGTTAAAAGTTACCCAAACAGAAAACCTTGGCTGAATGCAGAGATTTGCACCCTGCTGGCGCCAGAAACACTGCCTTCAGGTCTGGAAACTCAGGGGAGCTGAGAAGGACTGAGCTGGTTGCTGGCATTAAAAGGGCCAAGGCTACTGTGCCGCCGCTTTGGTGTGGGGGATAAGTTCAGCACATGTTCAGAGGCTGAGCCTCTCTGCAGGCGTCACGGGTTTGCGTCCCAGACCCGACGCGCTGTTTCTGCAGTGTCTCTCCCCTCTCTCTACCCGTTTCGCCCTCTTCCTCTACAATAAAAGCCACTAGAGCCCAAAAATGTTTAAAAAAAAAAGGGGGGGGGCAAGGCTACATATGCACAGAGGATCGAGGGTCAATTCACCTCACAAGACCCATGGAGAATGCATGACAGCTTATAAAGGCAGGAGCAAACAATGCCCAAAGACCCATCTCTACCTGATGTCCTCAACAAGTTCTACGCACGCTTTGAAGACCCAAACAGACTGCCCAGCACCAGACTCACCTCACCACCGGATGAAGATTATCTCAGCATGACCTCAGCAGAAATAAGAAGTACTTTCAGGAGGATCAACCCTCACAAAGAAACCGGCCAAGACAACATCCCCGGGAAAGTGTTGAAAGAATGTACCGATCAGCTCTGCGAGGTGCTGGCCGACATCTTTAACATCTCACTTACCCAGGACACAGGTCCCATCTGCCTGAAGACTGCCACCATCATCCCAGTCCCAAAGAGCTCTACAGTGACTGGTCTGAATGACTATCTGCCAGTGGCCCTCACATCGATAGTCGTCAAATGCTTTGAAAAACTGGTCATGACCCACATCAAAATAACCATCAACATCAATGAGGACCCTCATCAGTACGCATACCGTGAGAACCGATCAACAGAGGATACTATCTCCTCTGTGGTCCACACTGCTCACACCCACCTGGAACAGAAGGACTCTTACGTCTGTATGTTCTTTGTGGACGTCACAACTGCCTTCAACACCATGATCCCCCAAACCCTGAAACCCTGATGGACAAACTACTCACACTAGGACTAAGCCCCTCCATTTTCAACTGGGTCCTAGACTTAACAAACAGACCACAGTCATTGAGGATCCACAACTTCTCCTCCTCCACCATAACCCTCAGCACTGGCTCTCATCAAGGATGAGGAGATTGGAGATGAGGATGATTGAGCCCTCTCCTGTTTACTCTGCTCACCTATGATAGTGCAGCTACCCATCCAGGTTGTCATATCGTAAAGTTTGCGGATGATACAGCGGTGGTGGGATGCATAACAAACAATGATGAGTCCAGCTACAGGCAGGAGGTGGAACACCTGGAGAGCTGGTGCGAGGAGAATAACCTTCACATCAATGTGTAGAAGACAAAGGAGATGATTGTGGACTTCAGAAGGAACAAACACACCTATACCCCCCTAATAATAGGATGATCTGCGGTGGAAGTGGTCTCCAGCTACAAGTACTTGGGTGTACACATGAACGATAACCTCAGCTGGGTCACCATCACCACCAGCCTGATCAAGAAAGCTCATCAGAGACTCCACTTCCTCAGACGGCTGAGACGAGCTGGTCTGGGAAACTCCGTCCTCACCTCCTTCTACAGGTGTGCAGTGGAGAGCATCCTGTGCTCCAGCATCAACGTGTGGCATGGAGGCTGCAC
>JARVJN010002070.1:12068735-12078844 GCA_031763805.1 Argolebias nigripinnis
TGGCCTGGGAACGCCTTGGGATTCCCCCGGAGGAGCTGCTCCAAGTGGCTGGGGAGAGGGAAGTCTGGGCCTCCCTAGGCTGCTACCCCCGCGACCTGACCCCGGATAAGCGGAAGACAATGGATGGATGGATATATACAGTATATTCTTCTTCTTTTTTTTTTTGCGAGGTCTTGGTTTGTGTTTTGGGTTTTGTTTGTTGCATTTATGATTACGTGCAATATAACAAACAATTTTAAAAAGTAACAGATCATTATAAAATGTGGTTTATTTACATAATGACTTTAATTGCTGGATGTCCGGCTCCCGAGCTGAAGGCTTTCAGAAACTGTGGCCCCCTGAGTAGTTTATTTGAATAGTCCTGTTTTAGAGCTCTTCATGCTTCTTTCTGCTGACGAGCTTTATGGAGATGCTGAGTTCATTTTCCAGCAGGACTTGCTCCTGTGGTGACCTTCTTGCTGAGAGACAACAGCTCTACAACCTGTGCCACCATGCTGCCCCCTAAAGATATCATTTTGTTAAATACATTTGGCCCCAAGTTAGCAGACTGATGAAGACACAAAAGTCAGACAAACAAAAAGGTAAGTGATTTATTTACAAGTGCAGGAAAATGTTCTGGTAAGAGATGAGGGACAAGGTATGGGTAGTTTTCTGAGTTCTTGAAGAATGGAATTTGTTTGTAGGTCTTTCTTACTTTGTTGGTGCAGGTCGTGTTGGAGTGGAGGGAGAAAACGAGGCCCTAGATTTCCAAAGGAGATGAAATGAGATCCAGAAGAGGTGAGCATCGTTGGAGAGAGGAGCAGGTTGAAAGTGCTCGGTAGTTCTTGCTCCAGGTTGATGTTTGGCGATTGTAGGAACAAGATGATGACAGGGCGAGGTCACAAGGAGTAAGGAGGTCTCAGAAGACACGGAGGAGCAGGACATAAGGTATCATAATGTTCCAGCATCGGATGAATGTCTGAAGGAGTGTAAATACTTTGCAGAGCAGTCTTCCATATCAGGTGCAGGTGTGGTGGATGATAGAGATGATTAGCAGCTGTGAAGAAAGTTATTCTGGCAGGAACTCCAGGGGCTGTGCACAAAAGACAGACTAACAATCTGACAACTTTGGAGCAGTTTAGCTAATAAAAGAGGACAAATATTAAGGTGTGGCTTATTGATCGACCACATCTCAACACTGAAAGTTGTCATTACACAAACGGTGGATTAAGTGTGCACCAGTAACCACTGCTTCTTTTTTATTTTTGTGTTTTTGATTGAATTGTGGATAAATGAACATACAGTAAGGGTGTAGAAAAGCCTTGAAATTATTTACATCAGGCATTTTGTCAGAGCAGTGTGTGAATGTAAGATGTGTTATTGCTCTTATAGGTGGACCTTAGATTGTTCAATAAAGTAAAATAAATACATTTAGAGCCTTAAACGTGACATGCGGTGTCCGGACAGTCTCCACTCCGCTGTTACAGGAAGAGAGCGCCCCCTGGCGGAGAACCCTTCTTACATCAAACGGAAGAGCCGGTCCATCAACCTGCGTCAACCACATCGACAAAGAAACCTTAAAGCCGCCTGTCTCGTTAGTTTCTGTGTGCGGAACACCACAGGAAGTGAAAACAATTACAACGAACGGTAAACATTATGTGAAGCCGGTGCTTCTCTCGGTCATTCAGTCAGTTTCTGATGATCACGTTGCTTCTCCTCAAATCTCGCGATACAACGAACCGAACGGGACTTCTTGGTTGCTATGACAACGGCCACTCGCTTTCCTCTGAGCAGGAGCTAGGTCATGAACTGTTTTCATTCACTTATAAACTTATTTTAGCGTCACTCTGATCTTGAACTACGTGGTACTCAACCTTTAATTAATAAGCTGTACATTCTGTGTTTTTAATTTGTAATGTGGCTGCTTTAACGTTTTGAAGTTTCCCTGCTGGGGTCGAGCAAGTTCTTTTTGTGTCTTAACTTTAGCTAGCTTTAGCCGTTCTTAGTTTACAACTTGATTGAATATGATTATTTCTGTTCTCAGGGAGACTGATGGAGGATGGCTGATAAAGTCAAAGAGAAGAAGGTCGGCCTGCTGCCTGCTGATGGAGCCAGAGGCAGAAGAAACATGAAGCAGTCTGGGTGAATGGCTGTTCATGATGAATCTCTGACAGTGATCTTTGAGCATCTTCCAAACACTGCTCTGGTAATAAGCTGCTGCTTCTTCTTCCTCTGTTGTTCTGCTCTGAAAGGACTGAACCAGGGCGGACTGAAGACCCCTTGAAGGAAACTACAGTGATGGAGCTCATTGACTTGCTGGGTACCGGTAAGCTAATATGGAACTTTTGCTCAGTATGTGTTTATATTCTCCTGGTAATCAGAACCGTGCTCTGTCTTCCTTTGTCAGCTAAAATTGTGATGTACTGATGTTTTGGTGTTATAGTTTATTTTATTTTTACTTTTCCCCTGCTCCAAACACTTTCTGGTTCAGATTTGTTTGAGCTAAAAAGTCATTTGATGACATGATCACTTTATTCATTCATTCAACCTTTATTTAGTCAGGTTAATCTTATTGAGCCTCGAGGACTCATTTACAAACTAAAGAATGATGACAACAGGAATCAGAATCAGAATCAGGTTTATTGGCCAAGTATGTTGACACACACAAGGAATTTGTTTCCGGCTGTTTGTGTCTCTCTAGAAGAAAAAAAAAATGCTCAAAAGAACATTCGCTTGTTTCCTTAAAAAAGAACAGAGTTTCCTTAAACAATCAACAATAGACAAACATAAGAGAGAAATACAGATACAGTATATATTTTTTAAACAATTGTTAAATATTGTTTTTTTTAACAATATTGTTGATGCTATAAAACCACACGGTTTTGTAGCTTGAATTAATGTAATCTTAAGCAACTGTTAAAATCTTAAACACCAAGCAGGATTTCAGTGCCTCTTTGCTTTTGATTGGCTGAGCACGTCATTCAGCACGTGACTGGTCTGTTCGTTTTAGTGGTTAGAAAGAAGAAACATTTGAAAAGTTTCAAAACACATAGAAATATTAATAGTGTACTTATATATCTGAGGACACAAACCGTACGGGTCCACATGTCGTGTACACTCACAGTTACTGTAAATTAATAAGAACAGAGTCAACCCAGAAACTAAAAGCTCGGTTCTGCTGTTAGCAGGCCTTTACTGATCTACTTACTATTCATTAAGGCAGCATAAGAACAAAACAACACAGTTATTTTTCAATAAAAACAGTTAAGCTAAAAGTAATAAAAATTAAAAATTAAAAACTTACTGCTGAAGTGCTCTGACCCAGTTTCAAACGATCCAACTTCAACCTGAGTTAAATGCGTGGCCGGACGTTCTCCTGTTTTTGGAACATCGTGTAAATAAAGGGGTGGAACGGACCTCTTCACTTCTTGTAGTGACTTGTAGAAGTTTTGTGAATTCACATTAGAAACCAACAGTAATACTACAGTATTTACAGGCAAGTAAGAAAATGTACAGAGAAAAATCACAACCCACTGTTCTCAACATAGCGCTTGATTTAAAAATGTGATAACCCCGCACAGTGATAAAATTTTACTCTGACCCAGAATTCAAAGAGGAGGAGGAGGAGGATGGGGGTGAGCATTCCTGCAAACAGCTTTTCAACAATCTGTTGACCAGATGAACAAAACAAAAGAAATCTAACATCTCTCTCAAGCATGTTTCTCTGGAAGTGACAGAAACAGATTGCCCTAGTGGGCAATTTTTATTATTATTAATACTGTTTTATTTTATTTTTTGCATTTTTAAAAAAATCTTCTCTCCAGCTTGCTGGGGCACCCCAGGGGGCAGCAGCCCCCACTTTAAAAAAGCACTTTATTATACAATAGCATTTCGATCATTGGAATTCAACCACAAAACACTGATTCAATGACATATTTTCAACATTGGTGAATTGGCTAGAACTGAATGATTGATTAAATGTTGATAAATCATCAATTGTCATCCTTAACCAAAAATCAACCTTTGTGACAATAATTCAATATTGAATTAACATCTTTTGCTATCTGGGTGTTGTCAGGGACTCTAAGTGAGGACAAAGATGTGACAGCTGATCTGCTCGATGAAAAGCTTCAAATCAAAGAGAAGGTTGGCAAGCTGCCCACTGATGAACCTCTTGGACCCAGAGTCAAAGAAACAACTGGAAAGATGAAGGAGTGAGTGGCAAACAGTTGATCTATGTGGTCATCAACTTTATTCATGTCATAAACAACATCGAGAAGCTCCTAAAAATAGTTTTTGGTTTCTTTCTTTTTAAAATCTCTTAAAATGAAGATTTGTTTGGAGTTTCTGCTCATTTCTCTTGGATGTTTTATCATGACCTGCATTTCTTCAAAGAATGCTTGTGTAATTCTTGTCTTTCAGACCTGAAGGTACTACGTTGTTCTCTGATGAATACAATGAAGACATGTCCATCAGAATGGTAGCATCAGAGAACACCTACCAGCTGGGTAAGAACACTTTCATTATCACCCACAGTCATGAAAGGCAGGTGACCATGATGAATGTGTGTCACTGTTAACAAAACACATCCTGTATAACCTTGAACAGATTCTGATTAAACTTTCAGGAAGTGATCATTAGTTGTACATTCACAACTGGTTAAGTTTTGGAGGCAACACAAGCCAAAATAACTACTGTATTTTCTGGCATATAAGTCACCGTTTTTTTGCATAATTTACATGCGCTGGGACTTAAAGACCGAAGCGACATACAGTATTTGTGGATTTTTTCCCATATTAATAAACCATTTTTTGGCTGAGATATGATCGTTTTCATTCATTCTGCCTGAAAAAAAATTGAGCAGTACCACCTTTAGCCACCAGATGGTAGCAGAGTAGTAATAGCAGTAAGGCATGCTTTTTTCTTTCTTTTTTTATTATCATGTAATAGGTAAACTTGGCTAAAATGACAAATACAAAAAACTTCAAGACAAAAACAACTGGACTTTATTTTTAATAATTTTTTTATGTTCATAGATTCACAAGGAAGTGTACTTTACAGGACTTTAAGTCTTTAACAGAAAAAACGTCCAATACAAAAAGTCTCTACATCACAGAATGAACGCCATCATTTAAAATAAATTGGACAATTAGAGCCTTGTCTTATGAAAGTCAAAACAAAATTGCAACTTCACTTCCCTGAGAAATTTTATAATACAATTAGTAAATAGTGTGAAAAAAAGAAAAACAAATTTAAAAAGTAAAAAGCAACCCACAAAATAAAAAAAATAAAAAACAAACAAACAAAAACATGATAAACAAAAAAGAAAAAGAAAAAACACAACAGTGTTGAATGGCTAAACTAAGGAGAGTGGACTATCTGGGTCATTTTATCAAGTTTGTTTTCAAAAAATGAAATCAGTTCTTTTAAGATTTATATAGTCCACCCAAATCTGCCACCGCTGACAGAATTGTTCAGTCTTGTAGCTGAGAGAGGCTGTTATTTTTGGAAATATCTTGTAAGGCACTATGTATCTCTTTCCAATAATCTTTTATAATTGGGCAGTCCCAAAAGACATGATAATGGTTTACACCTTGATTTCCACATTTTCTACAGCATATAGGAGGTTTTCCATCATAATGGCATTTCTGAGCAGGTGTGATAAAGACTCTTACTAGATTTTTCCATCCAAGTTCTTGCCATTAACTGGACTTTATTCATACTTTATTGTTTTTGTCTTGAACATTTTTGAATGTGCCATGTCCTGGATGACGGAGAACCTTCACCAGTGATTAATGACACAATCGGCTTGCCATATTCTCCCCACCTTTGTTCCGCTCGCTGCTTGGAACTGCCAAAACAGCTGCACCGCCCCGGTGAAATGCAGCTAATTTGACCGTTAAAGTGCATTTATTAAGTAAACGTTAGACTGAGACACACCTTTGCTGTAATTTCGAGCAAACAAATAATTGTTTTTAGGTGTTAATCTTGTTAAATTCTTGTTAAAGTCCTCCTGTGCACGCCCCCACAGCCACATTTAGCAGCCCATCAGTTTTTGGCCCAACACCAGCCCACATTTCCAGGTGGTCAGCAGTGACGCATAATAGATGCGACGTATACGGCGAAGCGACATATTTATGGATTTTTCCACTTTATTAGCCCAATATGGACTGATTTGACTTATAGGGTGGTGCAACGTGTACGGTGGAAAATATGGTAGTAATACTAATCAATAATAGCGAGGACACAACTCATCCATTTTACAAATATTGTCCTCCAGCTGGATGTGCTCGCAGCTTAAACAGATCTCCAACTCATACTGTGAGTGTGACTTCTCAAGGAATCACATGAAACTTCATAACGTGTTCAGAGTTTGACCATAACACCTACAACTTGATCCCTTCTCAACATAAGTGTGTGAAACTCTGACATGAGAGGCAGAGGGCAGCACCCTGACTGACCTCCAGCTTTACAGGTTCAACACAGAGGACATTTAATATCAGTGCTTCATAAAACTCATGCTTGATGTTGCCATTAAAGATATGAGCATGCATTTACTGTTAATATTTTAAGTTTATACAGTGGGAGTGGTGGCACAGAGGTTAGAGACGGTAGGCCTGTGATTGGAAGGTCACCGGTTCAACTCTCTGGACCAACAACGTCAAAATGTGGGTGGTCAAGGTGAAGCACCCACACCTGCCTCTACTCTAATTTGCACCACACTGGGCCCTTGAGCAAGGCCCTTAACCCCCACCATCTGCTCCCCCAGGCGCCCCAGCAGCTCTCTGCTCCACGCAGAGGGCTGTGGCAGCTCGGTGCTCTGTGGTTGTCAGGAGAGGCATCCAGCGTCAAAGCCAGTGGCGCCACTAGAGGGGGGCCATTGCCTCCCCCGGCCATCTGATTGGCCCCCCAGTGGCCACCCCCCCCAATTTTTTTTCTTTTTTTTAAATTAAATGTATTCATTTCAAATTTAAAAAAAACACAAGAAAATTATTTACAAAACCACACTATAAAACAAAACAATACATGTTACATACTGCTTCTTCAAATAGATGTGCAATTCTTAGGTCTTTTGGTTGCCTTTTTTAAAGTGCTTGGTGATGCCAAATGTCTTTCTGACATGCTCCAGTCCAGCACTCTTGATCTAGCAAGAGCTACAGATCTAGTAGGTGCTCTTAGAGACACTTTCCAGGACTACAGAAATGAAAAGTACTTTAATGAACTATGGAAAGAGGTCGAGGAGCTTGCCGAGAAGAGCAAAATCAGTGTAAAATTTGACAGAAGACATCCGAGATTAAGTAAAAAATTTCTTGACTCATTTGTAATGAGCAGTATAGGACAGAGAAAATGTGATGACGAGGGCTTCCCCAGATCATTCTTTAATCAGGTGCTTGACTGTCTCATAGTGAAGTTAAAGAGGCATTTTTCAAAGAAAAATTGTGAGATCATGCAAGGATTGCAGTCTCTAAACCCCAAAAGTGCAACTTTCTTGAATGAGGAACCTCTGATTGCTTTTGGACAGATCTTTGAGTCAGATTTAGATGACCTGAAACATGAGGTACACCAAGCAAAGCGTTTGCTTGATCAGA
Organism: Argolebias nigripinnis; assembly: GCA_031763805.1. Classification (NCBI taxonomy): domain Eukaryota; kingdom Metazoa; phylum Chordata; class Actinopteri; order Cyprinodontiformes; family Rivulidae; genus Argolebias; species Argolebias nigripinnis. Next base: position 12,076,304 of record JARVJN010002070.1, read on the forward strand.
GAACAAAGAGTGATTTAAACACACCTTCTACTTTGCTTGATTTTATTGTGTTTCTTGAACCTTATAAAGAGGTTTTACGTGAATTATTCAAACTTTGCAAGATTGCAGTTGTTAGTCCAGTTAGTACTGCTTCTTGTGAGAGAAGCTTTTCTGCTTTAAAATTGATTAAAAGTAACCTAAGGACAACAATGGCTGATGCCAGGCTAAGTCACATTGGAACGCTTAGCATAGAGTCAAGGAGGGCACGGGGCCTCAACATGGACGACTTTGTAACATATTTTGCTTCATCTCACAACAACAGAAGGATTCAACTTTTATGACTGCATGAAGCAGTTTTGTGTTTCTGGTCATGATTTAGCTCTTCACTGACTCGTACTTGTACCAATGAAACTTGGATATTTTGTTTCAGGTGTAAATAGTTAAATGCTATGTTTACATTTTTTTGCCTAGCAAGACATAAATAGTACATTTACATAATTGTGAACTGTGTGACACTGAATTAATAAAAATAATAAACTGCAAATTACATGTGCAAATCTCATTTCATCAGTCTTTATTTATATATGGTATGTGAATGAAAGTACTCTTACTGTATTGTCATTGTAATAGTCAGTGGACCCCTTACAGATAGCCTTGGCCCCCCCTCGGCCCCCCAGCAATAAAATTCTAGCTCCGCCACTGGCCCTGCGGGGATATGCTTGTACCTCTGCGTAGTACGTGCGTACCTCTGCGTATGGATGTACGCAGAGCTATACGGGGGGCTTAAGTCCTTACTGTCAGACTCTGTCTCCATTGACTCTTCTGCCTGAAGGTTCTGGCTCTGCAGCTCTGTTCATTTCTGTGATTGCTGCTCCATCCTGCACCTCAAACAGAAGCTGCAGCGTCACATTAAAAATATCCCCTCGTTGTTTTGACTCAAGCACACTAAAACTGAATCAAATAAACACTGAACACACTCAAAAATCCAATCGTGCAAAATATCACAAATCTGTCATTACTCCGCTCTACTCACTCTCTTGTTTCTCTATTGATGCCAAACTTCCTTCAACTTCCTCGTCTTTTTCTTCTACTTCCTGTAGACATTTCGTCCAATCATTTTGCACCTCAGTTAGAAATGAGGTAGGGGGTTGTTTGTTTAGCAAAGGTGGGGGTGGGGAACGGATGGGGGATGGGGGTGTTTTCTCCATGAGACTGCCCACCTTTGCAACTACTTCAGGCTTTGAGCAAAAAAAATCTGGTGCAAAACTGTGAAAATTATGTTTAAAAAATGGTGATGTTGGAATTTAGCATAATATGTTAGTCAGGTAGTATTGTATAAATATTAACTCAGTGAATGAAAGTGCAGAATTTATCAAAGCAGGTCATTTTTACACACATTTAAATCATCATTGTTAATTTTGCATTATTTACCTCATCTACAAAGACAATACATTTCAGTGACTGTCATCAGGTGTTTGTGTTGGTCTCTCTATAGAAAAAATGTTTAAGAGGCAAGGCTTGCATCAATTGAAAAACTTTATATGTATACATCTGCATGGGTGTGAAGGAGTTAAGATTTTTTAAGCTGACTTAATTTTCATTTCTACCACATTCTAAATGTTGTGTGATGCAATGATGCAACTTATGTCCATAGCAAGTGGAATTTGCCTCAAAAACTGAGTTACGCAGTGCAACAAAAGTCATAAATGGCAAGAGACAATAGTTAAGGAAAGGAAAATGGTCAGAACTGAAGAGGTAAAAAAGCTGCAAGTCTGCAGTGTTTGTTTTCAAGTGGTTATACTGCGATTAGATGTGTCCATAAAGAATGAAGCATAGATTTCTTATAAGACAATTTAACTTTTAATGCCTTCCTTATAACATTTTTAGGTAAAGTTAAATTCAAAATGCTTTTTTTTTTATGGAAGTGATGACTTTGGAGTAAAGGTTTAATGTGACTAATTGCTTATTTGTGACCAATTCAGAGAATAACCCAGATTAAAACTTTTCCTGTTCACCTTAAATCTGGGCACTCATTGTAAATACTGTATTGTATTTTCCACCGTACACGTCACACCGCCTTACAAGTCACATCATTCCAAATATGTCTAATAAAGTGGAAAAAATAAAATGTGTTGATTCGCCATAAGTTGCATCTATCATGTGTCACCGCTGACAACCCGGAAACGTGGGCCGGTGTTGTGCCAAAAATCGATGGGCTGCCAAACGGCGGCTGTGGGAGCGTGCATGGGAGGACTTTAGGAAGAATTTAACAAGATTAACACTTAAAAACAATTATTTGTTTGCTTAAAATTATAGTGAAGGTGTGTTTCATTCCAACTTGTCCTTTATAAATGCACTTCAATGGTCAAATTAGCTACATTTCAAAAGTATTCACTGCCTCGGTGCTCTGGGAGCGAGCAGAGGGAGGGAATCAGGAAGAAGGAACACTGTGCATTTCTTCAAATTTTAACTGGATAAACACCTAAAAACAATGATTTGTTTGCTCATCATTATACTGTAGTAAAGGTGTGTCTCAGTTAAACTTAGTTTTAATAAATTAAC
>JARVJN010002070.1:12467563-12482086 GCA_031763805.1 Argolebias nigripinnis
ATAATCTGGCAGACAATAAAGTTTCATAAAGTCCCTTTTTATCTTACTGCAGCCCCAGCGGCTGATTCAGATAGTTAAAATAATGTCCCAGCTTAAAAACTACGACAGGAAATTAAATTATTTTAGTGCATGCCGCCTTTCATGCCAGATTTTTTTTAATCTAAAACCATCTCATGTTGTGAATTGATGGCGTTCCATCCCTTCTGGTTTACCTGGCCGCTGAATGAACGCTGGACTTCCTGTGATGTTGTGCGAACTCAAGACATCTGTTACAGCACAGCGTATGTGTTGAGGGCAACTCTCAGCTACTACCACATCAAGCTTTATCTCAATAACTGCACAAAGGTTAGAGTTATTATGACCCATTTCATGTTTGTTAAGGTCATATTGAATCCTAAATTAATCATAGAACTACATTTAATGTTTATCTTCTGAGTTTCATTAAAAGCCATCAATAGATTCATGAGATATTTTGCCAACAAACACACAGAGCACACAAAATGGCCGCCCTTTCACCATGCCAGCAGGCGGTACGACTTCATTTGACTGTGGTGACAGCAAACCTCGGACGCAGAATCTCCATGTGCATGTAAACACGCCCCTCATGAACTCTGAGGACCCTCCTGACATCCAAAGCTGTCTCCTGAAGCCCAGAAAGACCTAAATCCAGATGTGAGTGCAACTTCATGCTGATCGGGAACAGAAATGTGGGAAAAGAAAGGGACTCAGAAAGCACGAGCAGTGACGGCGCGGCATCAGGACGCCGTCTTCTCGTGTGTTTACAGCATTTACAGACAGACCTGCTGGAAGGGAGCCGCAACGAGCCACTTCCTGCGGCCATGTTGGTTAAGTACAGCAGGTTGTTAACAGGACAACATACACACTTGTAATTAGACACATCTTGCTACCTGCAAGGTGTGAAGAAACGTTTTTCACATAGTGAAATTCTTTTTCGATTAGACGCATGCATTACTCTATGTGCTAATGCCAGAGGGTCCTGCTGATCCAGCTGATGTTCCTCCGTGCAGGCAGGGACTTTCTTCGTGAGCTGGTCCCCTCAGTGCTTCTGGACTCTCACTGGGCCTGGATGCACAAACGGAGCAAGAGCAGATTTTAGTGCCGCTGACAGTCCTCTCATGTCCACCCCCACCCCCCACCCCATCTTGCATTCTAATACAATTAATTACCGTAGTTCACTAAGTAAATCACACAACTGATTGCTCCCAAACAAAGCACATTTAATTCACGTTATTGTAAATACAGCCAGTAGTTCTCAGCTTGTTTGTGTGAAATCAGTGAAAACAACAACACAAAACTGAATCTGCACACCGGAGGTGGATTAGTTTAGTCCTAAGTGGTCCTGACTCATGTTTCTGGACGGGTGCTGATAACCTACTCTGCTCAAGGGCCAGTGGCACACACGGAAGATGGACCAGAACAGGTCAAAGCCATCAGGTGCCCAGTTTAGGAAGAAAAGGGGGTTATTCGCCCGGGGCACTAAACAGGCTAGGACCGCCCCTGATCAAAGGATTTATAAAGTACTGTTTAGATCAGGGCTATTCAACTAAACTGGGGGCCACAGTTACTGAACGCTAAGATCTCAGGGGCCGGACATCCAGCAGTTTTTCTCATTAAGTAACTTTGCTTTATGATTTAAAATCAAGTCCATTGGTGGGCCGAACTGAGCACAACTGTGGGCCTGATCGGGCCCCCAGGCCACCAGTTGAACAGTCCTGGTTTGGAGGCTCTCAAGTCCATGCGGCTGAAATTAAAAAAGTTAAATTGTTTATGTATTTTTTTAAAGATGTGTACGGAGCTTCAGTAGCAGCAAGAAACAGAACATTTTTAAGAGAATGAAGCAGCAGTAACCCATTAAACAGTAGCATGCTGGGTCATTATGGGATGTTTCTGGTGCCGTGCAGATATTAACTGCAGCCAGCTCCTGCGGTCTAAATAATACAGCAACATCCCAGTCATTAGCACAACCAGATGCTGTTTCTGTACTTCAAAGTGCTTCTGCTTCACTTTTTAAACTTAACTAGACTAATTATGGAAGTCAAGAAGAAGTGAGTTTACAACCTTTTTTTGTTCAAACAAATTAAATCCAGATTTAAACTAATGAAGAAATAAACTTTACAACTGGTTCAAAATATGTTGGAGTGTCAAAAGTTCCCCTTAAAATAAGGTGAAATGTTTTTTATTCATTTCCAGTGAAGACGTTTAATTTTTATTAAAAAATAAATAAATAAAATAAAATAATAATCTCAAATTTACAGTTTTCTACATCTGGAAACAACTTTTTCTAAAAAATTTAAAGAGAAAGTAAAGTCTGATGTTCCGTCTTATAAACATAAAGACCTTCAGGCTAGGCTAATGGCTAACAGGTCATTTCATGTAATTTTACATGCTTATAAAACACTCTCAAAGTTTGTTTGAATTAAATTCATTAAATATATATATATATATAAATCTTCTTTCGGCTTCTCCCTTCGTCAGGGGTCACCACAGTGAACTAAGTCACACAAAGACTTGGTAATTGTTTTTACTCCAGATGTTCTTCCTGACACAACCACAGACGCAGAGCTACCACAGCCTCTGTGTGGAGCAGAGAGCTGATATCTAGTGTTCCCAGGGGAGCAGATGGTGTGGGTTAAGGGCCTTGCTCAAGGGCCCAGAGTAGGGCAGATGAGGGTGGAGACAGGTGTGACTGCTTCACTTGTCCCACCCATATTTTTGATGTTGTCGGTACCGGGGCTTGAGCTGGCGATCTTCCAATCACAAGCTCACCTTCTTAACCTCTGTGCCACCACTCCCAGGGTACTGCAGCTTTGCAAGGCTTTATTTTTGCTGTACAAGGAGGAGTTGAACAGTCTGATTAAAATGTTCTGTGATTTATGATATAATATTCTAATGATAGAGCCAAACACACACGAGTAAAACATCTCACTTGATCCATGCTTTTGGCTGTAGGCAATAAAAATGTTGGTATGGAGAAAATTTTGATAATTTCATATTTATTTTTCCCCAACACTGATATATCCGAGACAAAATGAGAATTATTTTTGTTGTCACTCCTAACTTCTGCCATGTTATTTGATTTTGTTTTTCTTTTCTTCTTTCAGCTGCTCCCTTCTTCAAGGGTCGCCACAGCGAGCTCATTCGCACGAACATTTGGCAAGTGTTTTTACACTGGATGTCCTTCTTGATGCAACCACAGAGCTACCACAACCCTTTGTGTCGAGCAGAGAGCTGCTATCTATAGGGTGCCTATGGAAGCAGATGGTGGGAGTCTAAATGCCTTGCTCAAGGGCTCGAATTGGGGCAAAAGAGGGTGGAGGCAGGTTTCAATGTTTTACCTTTCCCACCCACATTTTGACATTGTCTGTACCGGGAGTTGGACCGGCGAGCTTTCAAACACAGACACACCTTCTCTAAACTCTACGCCACCACTCCCCCGCAAACACTTTTATTCTATCATGAGAAAAAAAAAAGAAAAAAAAAAGAGCTCCCACATCTGCCTTGCTCTCTTATCATCACAAACTTACAATAAAAATATATATGTTTTTAACAATATATATATATATATATATATATATATATAGTTTTAGTTTAGTGACTGTGGAGCCCTTCAGGGATTTGATGGAAGGGCTGACAAGCAGACAAAAATTCCAAGACGTCTCCTGAAGGTTTTGGGGTGAGCATTAGCCAGCCAGAGCGATTTACCCTATTTTAGTCTGAAAGCAGATAAGGCTTGGATTGTGAATCACACATTTACAGTCAGAGTTATTAGAACAGCAAGGTCACTTCACTCAGATGAGCTCTTCAGAGAGAAATGACTAGCGAGAAGAAGCAAAATAAACCGAGCATGGCCTCTTCTTTTTGTCTCTACCAGACTGGAATTCCAAGGATTCTAAACGTTGCCGTATTCAAGAAATGAACTTAATAAAAACTTGCACTGTCGTCTTCTTATGAGATTACATGGTTTTATTGTCAGTGCTAGATATTCCAAAGATTTATTTTTGCTTTACTGTGATAACCAGAGAAAACGGCCTTCTCTGTAAAAAAGCAGCTTGAAAGACCTGTCCAGGGTGTCCCCGGCCTCTCGCACAGTCACTGCTGGACATGGCATCATCAATACCTGCGTCCTGTAAAAAAACAGAAGCAGGCAAACATAACAGATGGATGAAATATGTTCACACAGCTTTGATGGAATAATCCAACCACAACCATCAAAATAAATAAACTAGATAAACTTAATTATTTTTAATTGTTCAAAATTATAGCTAAAATGTTCAGTTTGTATTGATTAAAGAAGTCTTAATAATAATAATGATGAATTTAATTTATAACGCACTTTTCATTAACAAAAATCTCAAAGTGCTACAAAGTGCAACGAAAATCAAAGATCAAATAAAAGCAAGTGATAATATCAAGTAAAATCAATGAAAAAACAAAAATAAATTAAAATGATGATAATATGTCTTTCCTACAAACATCCCAATTTAAGGACACAACATCACATTATCACAAATACAGTGTACTTTGTAACATGACACTTTTCAAATGTAATAAATTAAACTAAATAAAAAAAAAATATTAATACTTAAACATGCAGCAGCAATGTAAAGACTACACAAATCAATAGGAATCAACAACTGAAAAGAATATCTAGGTGTTATATACATTTTTTTTTTGGCTGTTTTGTATTGATGGAAATATTTCGTAGATTCAATGGATGGGCAGGATTTAAAAAAAAAATTCTTGCAGCCATCCAGAGGACATGCCTCTTTTGAGGACACCCTTCCTTAGATAGAGAACTTTACTAATTGGCTTTTCTATGTATGTGAAGGTTCCTGTAAAGTGCCTTGAGACAACTTTGTTGTGATTTGGTGCTATATAAACAGAATTGAATTAAATTTTGTGGTTCTTGCTTCTGGCTATTTTTATTATAAATATGCTATTGATCAAATCCTTTTTGTTAATTGGTATGACAATATGTAATAAACAACCGGACTGTACATACGTTAATCAGAATTTTCTTACAAAAGTAATGAAAAAAAAAATATATGAAGTTACCAGAAACTGATGGGAGAGAAATAAATGTTTATGATTGTAATATTGGCTCAGTGGCAATTTTAGCCTCTTTTTGGGGGTGCTCAAGCACCCCTAAATTTTAACTCGGCACTCTTGAAAAACAAAGAAACTGTTACGAATATATTCTAATCTGGAGCAGTGAGACGAGGAGAGGTTGACTTCCATTTAAGAAGGTTTATTTTACCCTCATGCAAAGTACAGCATCACGAACCCTGGGCCATTGTTACCCTATCATACGGTAATACATAATGGCCCTGTGTGAAACAGAGAACAAACCTTTTCAGAGCTTGGCCACACCTCTCATCTTCACCATGGAAAGGGAAAACCCTACTCTATCATGTGACCCAGCTCTCAGCCAATAATATCTCGCCATTTTGTGTTCTATAGGAAGTGGTGAGTGAATGTTGGGATTTGTAGGCATGATGACTAAAACTACAATTCTACCGGAAACGGAACCAGATCGTGTTTAAACAAAAGATGAGCAAACCTGATGCATATATCTAGACATTTTCATAAAGTTAATACATTATCTGACAAAATTATATTTCAATTTCCCCTTTTGACATGATAAAAAATTATGTCAACAAAACCTATATGTAATGTATCTGTAAAAACTATGTGTCACTGGAATTACAACTACAGTACTGTGTACATAGTGGAAAACTCTAACAATTCCCATCCCTTAACATTAGCAACTATCCTAGGCTTAAATCAACACTCCTAACAATAAGAATCCAAATAATGAACTAACAGTATTAATGCCTAAGCCACAAGCCTGTGTATCAGTGCTGGGCAACGCTAATCCATAAATTAGTTCCACAGTTTCTAAAGCGCTTATTAAGTTATTTAGGTCCGCAATTTCAAAAACGTAAATGTCTTAAGAATCTTAGTGGAAGCTAATTCTAATCCACTATTTATATTCAACAATTAGTAGACAGCAAGTTATGCAATATTTGCACTACACTGCCAACTACTGGTGCATGAACAGTTATACACCTTATCCTACCGCTTAGCCGCGATTCACTCGGGATGTCATCTTCTACAATACATCTTTCGCTCATGGTCCAAAAATTTAAAAGTTGTTGAATGTTGTTGATGATTGCTATTTCGGCTGCTTCTTTGTCTTTTTCTTTTGTTTATTGTAGATTAATCATTAAAAATGCATAGATAAAGTTATTTTAACTGTTTACTGGAAAACTGAAGCGCTACAATGCATTATGGGCACATGACAAGAGCAAAGCACCCAAAACTTGCTATGCTGTTGCTCCATTTGACCACTAGATGTCTGTCTTCATCAGCATAACAGCTTTAAATAATTTTATTCTTTTCATTCATTCACCTTTATTTTATTTTTATTTTATTTTTTAAATAATTTCTGTAGTGTTAATTCAATTAACATTGCAGAACGATTTATGATGTTCAAAAAAGCTTTCAGTGTGTAACTTTTATTACTTTGGTATTTTAGTATGTAGCATTATTTCCATTGCCTCCTTTTATTGCTGTTGCTTTTATTCTATTTTCACTGATTTATTGTACCGGTTTTTATAACAGAACAGACCGGTCGCACTAGCTACCCCCGAGGACGCATAGTCGACCATCTGCTCGAACTTGAGGCAGAGTGGTGCGTCCTCCATCGGTCGCAAACCTACTTCCGTCGGAGGGAATAGGTCGGACCAGCGCTCCCTTTCCTCCGTCGACAGGAGCTGGCAAGCTCAACAGGTGGGGTGCTGGACCATGGCCTGCCAAGCGTGGTCGGCTCTCAGGCATGACTCGCAGAACGGGTGTTTGTCCTCCATCTGGATGTACCCGCTGATGCATCCCGTGCAACACAAAGGGTTATCTGGTAGCCATGATGTTCTTCTTTTCTCTGTAGAAGTATTCTTGTTGGATTGAAAACATTTTGGGAGCAGTTCCTCAGTCGGGAGGGGCTTTTAAGGACAGAGGGCGTGGGCAATGTCGCAATGTTGGTGCGAAGCACAGGGATACACTCAATAAGGTGTGGCTTAAAGGGCTACGCCTACAGGAAATAGAACTGCTGGGAATATCCTATCAAGTTTAAAAGGAATGGGTTTTTGGGTGGACAGGATATAAGTGGGAAAATAATGTATGAATTAGATAACAATGAATTTTCCAAGAATAATTCAGTTGGTGCTATTCCTCCATGGTTATACCCAGATATAAAAATGAATATGAAAGTTCTTGAAATGACAAGACTCACATAAAGTAGGGGTGAAAACCAGCATACAGTATACCTCAAACATTCTTATTATAATTATTTTCAAACTGCATGGCTCTAAAAACTCAAAGGGATTTGCAATACAGTATATATTCCAGAGTATGTATGCAGCTGAAAGAGAGAGGATGAGAGGCAGGGAGAGAATGGAGTTTAACATGAATATTGAGAACAGAGGGTGTCATGGAGGACATCAGTAAAAGAAAAGCATATTTTTTTTATTGAATCAAAAACAAAAGAACACAAACAATATAACAAGGCATACACATTTTTGCATAAAACAAAACAGGAGGTTGGGAGGTCACACACTCATGCACAGTAGGTGGCGGCATTCACCGTTAAGTTGTTTATGATCGCCATTAAAAGAAAGAAGAAGAAGAAGAAGAAGGTCACGTGGGTTTATGTGACAATAAGCTAAGATAGACATCTTTAGAAAGAGGAGCTACTCAGGTTTGATTTTTTTGTACTGTACACAGATGCTTCGAATAATTAATATATAATTTTTTTTTATAGAATAGTTGTAATGACGTAACTGCAGTGCGTCGCAGTTTTCGGGTGGAGAACGCCGACGCATCTTTATGACGCAATAAACGCACATTGTACAACAATGGAGGAGGATATAGAATCCGAGGAATTAAGCAATTTCAGTGAAGATTTGAGCGATTTGTTTTCAGTTTTGGAAGCCGAAGGAAGTTCGAGTGATGAACAAGTAACAGTTGGTTATTATTTAGGTCAGCAGCCATATATGTTTGAGCCTTTACGATCAGAAAGTCAGGCGGACTCCGAGGTTGCAGAGGAGGAAGTTTCCGATTTCGAGGTTGAAGAGAGTGAACCCTCGATCGATTTGTCTTCAGTTTCGGAAGCCGAAGAAAGTTCGAGTGATGAACAAGTAACAGTTGGTTATTATTTAGGTCAGCAGCCATATATGTTTGAGCCTTTACCTTCAGAAAGTGAGACGGACTCCGAGTTTGTAGAGGAGGAAGTTTCCGAGGATGAAGAGATTGAACCCGACCTTAGTCGTCAACGGAGCACTGAATGGTAATGCGTTATTTAATATATCTAATAATTATTCAACATTAATTATAGTTTAAAAAAGATGTAGTTCCTGTTGTTGGCTTGCTGCATTTACCGCTGACTGTCACAGGTAAACAACAGGTACAACAATGTGTTCTACAATGTGTTCTACATTTTTTTGTTGTTGCTTTGTTTTGTTTTATTTTTTGAATGTCCAGAGGACCAGACTTAGCTTTTTTAGATTTTTCTACCTGGATTATTGAGGATGCATCAGGGTATCCACACGTAATGTTACAAAGTTCAGATCTTACATCATTGTTACATGCTGGTCTAATGTTATTTTTCATTTTATTTTTATTTTTAACCTTTATTTATACAGGCAGTGTCACTGAGTCACGAGGATGCATTTTCAAGAGAGACCTGTTTTGGGAGCAGATGGTGGTGTTAATGGCCTTGCTCAATGGCTCAGAGTGGGGCAAATGAGGGTGAATCCAGGTGTGGGTGTTTCACCTTTTCCACTTGTTGGTCCAGGGAGTTGAACCGGCGACCTTCCGATCACAAGCCCGCCTTCTTTAGCCTCTGTGCCGCTACTCCCCCAATAAATGTTGGCATGCTCATTTTCACAATGCAATGTTTATTCTTGGATATATTTTTATTTTATCATTTAATCTAATAAAAATAACTTGAGGATTTTAGGTTCAGTTAAAATCATTCTATTTGACCAGATCTAATATTTTAGATGATGGTACACAACTTTCAGCCAACATGAGAAATGTACATTAAAACTATAATCCAGTCACACCTTGCACTTCAAGAAGCTGCGTTTAAACTAGAGTTAAAAAAAGGCGTATTATAGAAAATTTAATTCGGACCAAACTTAAACTGATTGCACATCCTCTTCAAAATAACCAAATTATCATTTCTGATGCATGCTCAATAATCCAGGTAGAGCAATCTAACAAAGTTATGTCAGGTCCTCTGGATGGATGTGAAAAAAAAAAACATTTGTTTAAACATTTTAGTATTTTATTCAAAATACTTTGCCATTCTGACGAAGACTTTTGTCTTTTTGGTGATTTAACTTAATGATCATTTTAAAATTCAGACAGCTGCTGATTTAATGCATTTAATGCATTAATTCAAGTGATGAACTTTAATAGTTTTATTTGTTATATTATTTGTTACATCCAAAATATGCAATTCTGAAAAAATATAATTGGAATTTAAACTAAAATAAACAAATAGATTTGATACCATTCTATTTATGCGCTGATTAAGATACAAACTAATATTTTATCTTACAATCACTAGAAATTGGAAAAAAAACAGTTTGTAAACAGCTCAGAGATATTTTTCTTTCTCCTACTTGTTGACTTTGTTTCATGTTTCACAGTATAAATGTTAATTTTACAGTATAAAGTTTATGAGCAGAATATAAGGACCTTTTCCGCTGCAAATATTGTTTAAGAATTGATTGGAGGAAGTTTTGGTTCATAAGTTATGAACCAGTGCTTCCTCTGATTGGATGTGAAGTAACTCAGAATATGTTGACTGTAGTATTAGAGAGAAATACTGTAACATGAGTTTAGATGTTTGACCTCAAGTAGCAGACTGAGAAACAGACTGAGCCTGGCGTACAAAAGTTGAGTGTCTTTATTTACAAGTGAAGGTGTTTTGGGGCTGGAAGGAAAAAAGGAACAGGAAGTACAGTATTGAGCATGCATCAGGGTAAGTACAGTATTCTTGTAGTTCTTCAGGTTTAGATGAATAACAGAATTTTGTTTTGAAGAAAGTATTTTCTTATGGATGTTGTGTCTTGTAGATGAGCAGAGGAGGTGAGTATCAGTGGAGAGAGGAGCAGGTTGTGGATCCCGAGTTTTGGGAAGTTTTGAAAGACAAGATCAGGAAGAAGTGAAGTCACAAGGAACAAGAAGGTTTTGGAAGAGTAGCAGATTCAGGACGAGACAGGCTAACTGGCTGTCCATTACTTTACAGTCAGGTATGATAATGTCCCAGCGCTGGAAGAACATCTGGCAGGAACTACAATGCTCAGCAGAGTAGTCCTTCAACTCAGGTGCAGGTGTGGAGTGGCGGCTGCTTGTGATGAGCTGCAGCTGTGGAGAAAGTGAGTGTGGCTGGAAGCTGAATCCCACAACTGGTCATTTAAAAATTATTTAACTATTAACTATTTTTATCCTTATGCTTTTTTGTGTGTCTTTCTTGCAATAGAAAGTTCACCTGGACCTGCCATTTTGTGTTTGTTCCTTCTTCCTGTCCTCTCAAACCCAACCGGTCGAATCAGATGGCCGCTCATCCTGAGCCTGGTTCTATTGGATGTTTCTTTCTGTTAAAAGGGAGTTTTTTCTTTCCACTGTTGCCTTTGTGCTTGCTCAGGATGGAACACTGTGACAAAGTGAAGATTTAATGCAATCTGCTGCTTCCTTATACCAACTGGCTTTTTAATGTACTGTATGTAAATATTTCTGTCCATTGCCCTGAGATGACTTCTGTTATGACTTGAAGATTTCCAAATAAATTGAATTGAATTAAAAGCGGACTCCAGTTTTTTTTAGTTCCCAGCCAGGTAACTGATTAGATTTCCCCAATACTATTTCTCTCCTTTCATTATGTCTGACTCGCCTGTTTTATGTCACACATTCAATGAACGCTTTGATTCGTGATTTCAAATGTTGCTGTGCCTGTTCCAGTTCTGGAAACTTATGAGCCTGTTGAAAGTACTGTCTGTCAAAGAACGGATGAAGGCTGAACTCCGACGCCTTCACACTATGAATCATTCTGAATTTCTGACTCCCTGCTGATAACAAAACCCTGCACTCACTTGACATCCCAATGGGTGGTTTGATGGAAAGATTACAGACTAGTGGCAAGTCACAAGTGGTGGATGAACATTTTTGACCATTCCTAGAGACAACTGTTTTATTCTTCCTATAGATAATGAAAAACAAAATGTCTTTTTTGGTAAACCCAACAGGATTATATGTATTTATTTTAACTCTAAACAGTACTTCTTTATAGTAGGTGTCAGTGGACCAAAAAGCTGTGGTCCTGGATATCAAGTTCAAGAGCTTGTTTTGATACTCAGTAGAAGTTCATCTAAATATGTGAGATTTCAGAATTCTGCTCATTAAAATATTGTTTTCCCTGTGTGTTATATTGTCTAGATTACCAGGTCTATTTAATGCTTTGAAACTGATGATTTTGTTATGCTTTAGAGCTGTCAATCAGTTCTTAAGGCCTTCAGTAGAGGCTTTCACTGCATTTTCATTCACTTTCAGTTTTCATTACAGATCATCTTTAGAGGAACATATTTGGTTCAGGCTACCTCCTGGAACTCTGACCTATGACTCATTTAGACCTAAACAAGCAGTACACTGGTGTCCATGTCACTGAAGGGTTTGAATAGTGAATGTTTGTAGTTTTGGAGATGAGTGTTTTTCTGTATTAGAACTGAACAGGGAATGCAAGTAAACACTTGTCTTTAGTGAAGGATATTAAAATGTGGAAGGCCGGACAGTCTCGAGAGCTGCTATTAAATTTACAGAAAGGTTTGTCTCACTGGAATTAACATATTAAGAACTTAAAAAGGTGGTTTAAAACTTTTGCACAGAATGTATGCTATGTCCTTCACAGGCGAGCCTTGTGAGTGTGTGCTCAGAACGTCGACTGTTTGAACCCTCGGACTGTCTGCGTCTGAATGTGGGTGGGAAAGGTGAAACGCCTACACCTTCCTCCACCCTCATCTGCCCCACGCTGAGCCCATGAGCAAGGCCCTTAACCCCCACCATCTGCTTCCCTGAGCATGATGACAGTTTTCTGCTCACACAGGGTCTGTGGTAGCTCGGTGGTCCGTGGATGCTTCTAGATTAGAATGTGTGTGGTGGTGGTGGTGGGGGGAGGGGGGTGTAACCATCCATTTGTCCATTATCTTTACCTGCTTTTTCCTTTTCAGGTCACAGGGGTCACTGGTGTCCATGTCCAGCAATCACTGTGCAAGGTGGCGGGGACATACTGGACAGGTCTCCAGTCCATCACAGGGACACAGAGACAACGAGACAAACAACCGTTCACTCTCTCACTAAGCACTTTGGTAACAGCTGCTGTTTTAAATGTGATTTATAAACAAATTTGACTTGACCTGTCTCACACCCAGGGACAATTTAGAGTTACTAATCAGTCTAACATTCTTGCTTTTGGTCTCTGGGAGGAAACCGGAGTACCCGGAAAAAACCCACTCATGCACGGAGATAACATGCAAACTCCAAAGTCCCTGCTGGGATTTGAACTGGTGCAACCTGTTCGCTGAGAGACGGCAGTTCCAACTGCACCACCGTGCTGCCCACAATATTCACATAAATATATTGCACCAAAAACATAAAGGTTCACTAACATTAAAAAAAAATCCAGTAAACAAAAAAAAAACACTTGTCTCAAAAACTTCCAACATCCATCATTCAAACCCCTCAACAACGAGGGACATCAGCTCACTGCCTGTTTCACTGCAGGCGACGAAGGAAACTCATTTAAAGCAGAAAATGAATGTATAGGTTTGCAGTTGACAGATCATGTCAGTTTTTCTGTGGCTTGTGAAGTTAATAAAAAAGTAAATTTAAAACATGCAGTATTTTTGTCAATGCTCTTTTTTTTTTACTTTATTTTTTACAAACAACAGTTGTGAAAAAACAGTTCCTAAACCAGATGATATGGTCACAGTCAGTTAGAGACACACTGGTGTCATTCAGGCAAATATTTTTAATGAGGGATGAGACACAATAAGTGTCTGAACTGTGCCTGGTTGCTTATGTGCAAAAAAAGCTGCTCTACTTTCATTCTGTTGTTTTTTGTGGGAGATGACTTCTTTTTGTTTTAATTTAAAATAGCAACTACTGTATGTCTGAGATTTTAATTTTAGGATTGTTTTGTGGACAGAAGACCGTGAAAAACAATCACAGAACATGAACTGAAACTTATCAGCGGGTTATTTCCTAAAAATTGCATCAGCTCGTGTGTGTCATGTGGCATCCACAGGAGACGAAGCTGCTGACGATTTGACAAGTGTGACATTTACAAATAAATCTCTGTGGACTGTAAGCACACACACACAACCCCCCAAACAGAACAAATGAAAAAGCTTTGATGAAAGCCTTGAAGACACAATTGATCTTCTCTCAGTGCGTGTCTTGGCGTTCCTGGCGACATCTGTTTTCTGTGTCACGTTCAATCTCGTCACTTGGTGAGTTGTGTAACACTCACCTTCAGGCTGGCGGACTGATCTGTGTCCATGTAAACTGTCAGCGTACAGCCTGCCACAGCAGCTGAGAGCAAGGTCTTGATTGCTTGAGCTGTTTCCAGACCATGTTTCACCAGATGGTTCCCTCTCCGTCTAACTGGAACTCTCTTTTTTATCCCAATGCACTTTCTGTCCATCACAGCAGCATGGATGGATTATGCTGCAGTATCAGTAAGTTGCTGTGTTTTTCTTCTATGAATAAAACTCAGGCATTTTGTATTCTGTTATATTATTAATACCGATACATTATTCATTTATTTACATATTTATACCTTCTGATTGACTCCTTCTTCAGGGATTGTCACAGCAAGCAAACTCGCTTCATGGCATCGCAATTGTTTTTAAGCCGGATACCCTTCCTGACGCAACCACCGATCATCGTGCCACCGCAGACCTCTATGTGGAGCAGAGGTCTGCCATTCAGTGAGCAAGGCCCCTAATCTACCCCTACCCCCCACAGCTGGTCCCTGGGCAACTTAGATGGTAGCCCTCTGCTTCAACCAGAGGAGAGGGTCAAATGAATGTGTAGGCAGGTGCAGAGCCATAGAGCGAGAGAGAGAGTTGCGACACTCTTTGAACTCGTCGAGAGGCGGTCACGTGGTTCATGCAGCTCTCAATCGTTCCAAACAGCTCATCATCACCGTCAGTCAGTTTGAGCGGCTACTGGCGGGACGTAACACAAAAATCGACTTTTCTTACTTTGCCCAGCAACTTTTGGTACCGTATTTTCCGGAGTATAGGTCGCACCTTTTTATCATTTTTTCATGGCCTGCGACCTATACTCAGATGCAACCTATATATGGCTTTTTATAAAATAAGCTGATTTGTAATAATTTATTAACAAAAATTAAACTGAGACACACTCTTACAATAA
>JARVJN010002070.1:12834614-12845306 GCA_031763805.1 Argolebias nigripinnis
CACCAACTCACACACACACACACACACACACACACGCTCACACACACACACACACACACACACACACACACACACACACACACAGATATCTATAGATATATACAGATGTTAGTAAAATTGGTGTTAGGTTAGGGAGGGGGCCCCTGGGGTTGATAATCAGGCCATGATTCTGATAGGGTTTATTGACACAACTGGTTAATGTTCAAAAGCACTGGTTCTAGGTAAAGACATTGCAAATATAAAAATGGCAAAGGTCCAAGTAAAAAAAGGATTTCTTAATCAACCAATTCCAAGAATAACAAATTTAGGGAATGTCCTTAATTTTTTTTATTTTTAGATTTGTCTCCATTCTTGCCCAAAATGTTTAAGAATACAAGCATGTTTAAAAACAAGCAGTTTACATTTTCTGTTTATTTTATTTAAAGACAGTTGTTTATCAGTCTTCCATTTTCCATCTTGGTTTGTTCATACCTGTAAGAGACATGAAATTAATCTGAGAATAGACACTAGATTTCAATATGAAAAATAGAAAAGTTCAACCTTGGGCTGTCTTGTCTCCTGCAAATGTCCTTTTACTTGAAACTTGGGCTGCAAATGACTGGCTGGAATCTGAAGGTGTCATGGATTTCCAGAAGTCTTCAAATGACTCAAGGACTTCTGGCTTCAATTGTGCAGCACTAAAATATTGTTCAGGGGGCAAATATACCAAGCCAGTGTCATCCAATGTAGAGGGAAACAATGGCAGATCAAGTTTGTCGTCCATCCTTAGCATGTAGTCAACATCATCAAGGAAAGGATTAGGTACTTCATCCTCTGGACTTTCAAATAGGCTTCCCTCCAAGAGCTTCAAATTCTGATTGGATATTTGATGCCCAGTTAGAATTTGCATTTTGGAGTTTGGACTATGATCCAGGTTTCTGAGCTCCACAGAGTCACTGAAACCGATTGGCTTCCTCTTTGGGGGCCCATGTTGTAGCAGTACATAACTCTCTGCTCTTGAATCAGAATTCATGGCTTGTCCTGCTTTGGTGGAGTTATTTGAGTTGAGGTGTGTTCGGGAGTTGAGTGCTTCAGATGCATTTCGGTTAGAGTTTGGAGCATCTTGGGGCATGTAGTGAGGAGAGAAAAAAATATCTATTGCATGTTTTGAGTTATGATGTGTTGAATCTTCAAATTCAGAGTTGGGCAATGATCGTTCAATGTCAAGTTTACTTTGTTGCTCTGCTGTATATGAGCCATGATGGTTGACATAAGACATTAAGTTAGGCCTGGAGTGGGTGTGCTCAGCATAGATCTGGCTGTTTTGCTGTTGAGGAAAATCAATAGCATCTAGTTCCCTTTGCTCCACTGGTGCTGGTCTTTTGACACTTGAAGTCCAAAGTTTAGAGGGGTCATTGAAACTTTCAGATTTCCTTTCTCCCAAATTTGGCGCTTCAGAATGGGGTAAAAACGCCCAGTCGGGATTTGATGAATCTGTTGCAAAATAGGGGTAGACTGGGGATTGTTTTGTAGTCTTTATAGGACTACTTTGAGCTTGTGCAGCAGGGTTGCCATCTGGTGGTTGGAAATGTTCTTGGTTTTGACCTGCGGCCCAAGGGAGCCAGTGGGGTGAAATATGAGCACCCATGGGGGCTTTTAAAGACCGCTGTACTGCTGCTTCTGAAAGCTTCTGAGGAATCTGACCACCCTCCAAGCCCCTACTAAAGTCAGGATATACAGCCTGAGAAAACGGCTGCCCGTTATAAATATGAGAAACATCTTTACCATCCTGTCCAGTGGAAATATGGAGATGCTGATGAAATGCAATTTGTAGGCAACAATTAGAAAGTCCAGATGGACAAAACTGAGAACAGTAGGCAGGCTGAACATGAGCAGCGGGTTTGAGGAATGAAGAGGTCTCGGCACCTTGTTTCCAAGATAGTTGACACGGTCCATATACTTTTCCTAGAATAATTTCAGTTGGCATCTTTGCAAGCTGGCTTTCAGTAAGCAGCTGGTCATATAAGCACATTTGTTGCGCTTCACCCTGAAGAACTGCAGGCTGTGATGGCTGAGAAACAAGTGTGGGTTCTCTTAATGGCTTTGGATGTGTATGTAATTGGTAAGGGTGGAGCAGCTGGTACATTTGACTGTGTGAGGATTCAGGCAGTGAATCAGAAGGCTTTGAGGTCAACTGAAGTTCAGGCTTTTGAAAGTGGAAGAATGGCTGGTTAACAAGACCCTGAGAAATGTCCAGGTCTGATGGTTCTGAGACTGTGGGGATTGATGTTAGTTTTGATTTAGTGGGGAAATGGAAAGAATGCTGGTATGGCTGGCTTTGAGGGGTTGCTGGTTGAAGTGGCTGAGTAACAGCAGGATTTGAAGTAGACTTTAGTTGGGTAAAGTAGTCCAATAAATGCTGGTAGGCTTGGCCTCGAGGGGTTGCAGGTTTTGGTGGTGGGGTTACATTAGATTTTTGAGTTGGTTTTAGAGAAAAGTAGTGCAATAAAGGCAGGTGTTCTTGACCTTGAAGGGTTGCAGGTAGTGGTGGAAGAGTCACTGCAGATTTTGGAGTTTGTTTTAGTGGAGTATGGAAGTGGAAGATTGGCTGGTATAATTTGTCTTCAGGGGTTGCAGGTTGTGGTGATTGAATACCATCAGGTTTGGGAGTTTGGTTTTGTTGTGTTAAGTAGTCCAATAAAGACTGGTAGGCTTGGCCTTGAGGGGTTGCAGGATTTGATGGTGGGGTTACAGCAGGTTTGTGAGCTTGCTTTAATTGATAAAAGTAGTCCCATAAATGATTGTATACTTGGCCTGGAGAGGTATTAGGTAGTGGTGGCTGAGTAATGTCAGCAGGCTTTAGAGTTGGTTGTGGTGGAGTAAAGAATGGAAAGAACTGTTGGAATGATTGGCCTTGAGGGGTTACAGGCTGTTGTGGCTTAGCAGGTTTAGGAGTTGGCTTTGATTGGGTATAGAAGGGAAAAAACTGCTGGTATACTTGGCCTTGAGGAGTTCGAGGATGAGGTGGCTGAACATCTGGTTTTGAAGTCGGCTGTGACTGGGCATAGTAGGGAAAGAATGCTCGATATCGATAGGTCTGGAGGGCTTCATGTTGTGGTGCCCATGTAACACCAGAGGGTTGTGAGGATTGTCTCAATAGGGTGCATAACAGGTTAAATGATTGGTACACTTGACCGTTTTCAGTGTATAATGGTTGATACATGGGTTTAGAAGCTTGTGTATCCTGGGTGCATGAGAAGAAAAATGTATGATATTCCTGATCTTGGGGAATTTTATGGTGTGGCTGTTGTGAAGCAGTATTTAAGGCTAGTTTCAGCTGTGTACAAAAGAGGTAGAATGGTTGTGATGCCGGGTCCTGAGAAGCACCAGCAAATTTTGAAGCTGGTATCTGTTGGTTACAGATTAGATGGAGTGGCAGGTTTTCTTCAGGTTGAAGTTTTCCAGACATTGAGGTATGCAACTTCCCAGGTTTCTCTGGTAATTTTTCAAGATACAGTGGATAAGAATGAGTTTGAGGTGAAGTTTGTGTATCAGAAAACTGATCAGGATATCCTTGCTCTTGACCCTTTGGGTGACTTGAAGGTGGCTCTGTAATTTTCTGAGACAACTTTGGTGAAAGATTAAATTGATACGGACGCTGATCAACCTCATGTTTAGGTGGTGGCGATTTAGTCACTGTCGGCCACATTGGCAGAAATACAGGTAAGCGATTAATGGGAAAATTGAAATCTTCACCTGTAATTTCAGGCTTTGTAGGAGTAAGGGTATGTAGTGGTTTAGTAGGGGTGGTCTTTGGACTGGCAGAGTAAGGGTGGAAAAAACTATAGAAAAAAGATTGATCAAATCCTTCTGGAACTTGATATTGCTTGCTGGGAAGATTTAGGCTTTGAGGAAAATTTGGAATCTGGGAGCCAGTTTGGCCTGAACGAGGGGATAAACTAGGATATGGTGTATTGAATGGAGTCATCCAACCGCTTGGCTTTTCACTTTGCTGTAGAGGAGCTTTTGAAAGGTCCTCTGCGGATTTGATATCAGCTGGCAACAGTGATGGACATGACATCTTTGTTTCTTTATCTGCAGCAAGTTCAAAGGTGTACAATCCATCCTACAGACAAAAGTCAATGGGTTAATTTTCTCCCTAAAAATGGAGGTTAAGTTCAACTATAATGAATTAGGTTTGTGCACAATAAAAGTTAATTTGTTATTGATATCTTTTTGATCATCCTCAGTTAAATAAGGAAGTTACATTTGACGGGACTGAGTTAAGAGCTTGTCCGAATTCATCTAAAACCAGGTTGAAAACAGTTCCAATCAAGTTTCAAAGTTAAAGTAAACACAGTTTATTCACGAACACCATTTATTCACATTGCCTTTAATTTTGTACTACACTGTTTTTCCACATTGCAGTCTACTGTATTTATAAGCATAAGTAGGACGACCAGTGCTTCTTATGCTAGTACTTCTGGGGTATCCAGGCATCCGCAAAAATTGAAATGCAATGCTGTGGAAAAGTTGAAATACCATTTGCATGAGGTGCTATAAAAAAAATTGAAATCTGGAGTTGTTTTAGGGTTGCAAAATCAACTTTGCCATAGCAGAGTTCAATCTAACCATCATCCAAGTCCTGTCAAACATGAACTAACTTTCCAAACTGAGGCTATGCAAGAGAGCCACCTAAAAACACAATTTAGCATTTACACAGAAACCAGAATATGGCAAAATTTTTCATTTAAAAAAAAAAAAGTGAGGTAGAAATATTACCACCTTTTTCCTCAGGCAAGGGGCAAAGCGTGCAGAGATCACTACACCTTCAGGATGTTCCACAATTCCAAACGCACATCTTTGCGCAGCTGTCAGTAAAGGCTCCCAGTTTCCATTTACTGCAAACAAAAAACAAATTTATTAAAACAAGAAAAAAATTCAGGGCACAGACCAAGGATATCCGCAACATTATGCTAATCACATCCTCAAACTAAATGACAAGCAGAAGTATTTCAACTGTGTCAATTAAATTCAGTTCCATTTATATAGCGCCAAATAAAGTTGTCTCAGGGCACTTTACAGAAACATTCGCATGCATAGAAAAGCCAATTAGTAAAGTTCTCTAAGGAATCTAGCAGACAAGTTGAATCTCGGCTTCGTTGCAGTCTCCCATCCTGAGCAAGAACAGTGGAAAGGAAAAAAACTTTTAAAAGGAAGAAACCTCCAGCAGAACCAGGCTCAGGACAAGCGGCCATCTGCTTTGACCAGCTGGTTGAGAGGACAGAAAGGAGAGACAAACAGAATGGTCAGTCCAGATATAGGTCCAGGTGTACCTGAAAGACGGGGGGAAAAAAAGAGTTAAGTATATAAAAAAACAATTACAAATACAAAAGAGGTTGGGCAGAGTAAGTAAAGACAGTTGCAGAGTGGAAAAAGTGTGGTCCATTTGTCCTCCAGCAGCATACCCGGTAACTAAGGGACAGCTCAGGAAACTCAAGCTGACCCATACTATAGGATTTAGCAAAAAGGAAAGTCTTAATTTAAAACTGAATAATGTGTCAGCCTCACGGACAGACATTGGAAGTTGGTTCCACAAGAGAGGAGCCTGATAACTGAAAGCTCTGACTCCCATTCTGCTTTTGTAAATTCTAGGAACCACAAGTAAACCTGCAGCCTGAAAGCGAAGTGCTCCGTTAAATAAGACCTATAAGATGGAGCTAGGTTGTTGAGAGCTTTGTAGGTTAGAAGCAGGGTTTTGAATTCTATTCTGGACTTGACAGGGAGCCAATGGAGAGAAGCTAAAACTGGAGAAATATGATCTTTCCTACTCCAGTTAAGACTCTGGCAGCAGCATTTTGGATCAACTGAAGACATTTTAAAGAAATATTTGGACACCCAGATAAACCATTGCAATAGTCCAGCCTAGACGTGACAAATGCATGAACCAGTTTTTCTGCATCATTTTTAGATTTTTCATTCATTCAACCTTTATTTAGTCAGGTAAATCTCATTTAGCCTCGTGGACTCATTTACAAAAGCGACCTGCTAAAAACTAAAGAATGATGATTAGCAATGGTAGAATTTCCTTAAACAATAGACAATAGAAAAACAAAGAAATGCATAAAAAAATTAAACAAAGTATCAAAAACTAGCAAAACATTACAAGGTATATGTATAAAATCAAAAGACAGGAACATATCTGCATTGGTTTTTGCCAGGATTCCAACAGATTCTGAAAATCATTTAGAAAGATAAGATGTTTCTAATTTTAGTGATATTACGCAGGTGGAAGAAGGCAGTTCTAGTGATGGTTTTAATGTGGGGGATAATAGACATTTCCTGATCATAGGTAAAGATTTTTAGCATTAGAACTGGAGGCCAAATTAATGCCATCTAAAAAGGGTGAAACACTGAAAAACTAATTCCTAAGATGCTCAGGTCCAAAAACCAAAACCTCAGTCTTGGGTCTGTGTTCAAAAGGAGAAATGTAAGGGTCATCCAGGGTTTTATGTCTTTAAGACATGCTTGTCCAAGTAACTGATTGGATTCGTTGGGTTTTATGGACAAATATAATTATGTATCATCAGTATAACAATGAAACTGTATCCTATGCCGTTTAATAACTTGAAGCATATATAAAGTAAAGAGTATTGGCCCAAACACTGAGCCCTGAGGGACTCCATTACTAATGTTTGTGTATGAAGACCATTTATTATTTACATTTACAAACTGGAATCTATCAGATAGATATGATATAAACCATTTTAGAGCTGTTTCTGTAATCCCAATATTATATTCAAGTATATGTGGTAAAATATTGTGATTGACTATCAAATGTAGCACTGAGGTCTAACAGGACCAGTACAGACAAATCCATCATCTGAGGCCATGCAAATATAATTAGTGACTTACTAGTACAGTTTGTGCTTTGATGAGCCCTGAACCCTGACTGAAACTCTTCAAACAAGATTATTTATTTGTAAATGTTCACGCAACTGTCCTGCAACTATTTTCTCTAGAATTTTTTAGATGGAAGATCAGATTAGAATTTCTGAATCAAAGACAGACTTAAGTAAATGTTTAATTACAGCAACCTTAAAGCGCTGTGGTACGTAACCATTCATTAAAGTCAAATCAAGTAGATTCAAAATGTGTACATTTATTAGGGTAAATACCTTTTAACAGCCTGGTTGGGATGGATCTAGCAGACATGCAGATGGTTTGGATAAAGCTATTATTTGTCAATTCAGAGAGCTCAACAGAACAAAAACTGTCCAAACACAAATCAGGCTCTAATGAAATTCCTAAAATTGTTTCATTTGACAGGGGACTAGGGATAGAAGGAAGGATGGTTTGAATTTTCTCTAGTTGAAATAATTTTATTTATAAAGAATTTCAAGAAGTCATCACTACCTATAGTTGTAGGGATACATGGTTCAACAGAGATGGGACTTTTAATTAGTCTAGCAACAGTACTAAACAGATACCTAGTTACAGTATTTTTATTCTCATTTATTAAAGATGAGTAATATAAAGTCCTAGCTTTATGGAGCGCTTTATGTTAGGCTTGCTTTCTAAATTAAATAAAAATGTTCTACATTAGTAGCGCACCATTTTCTCTCCTTGTTTCTAGATGCCTGCTTTAACGTGCAGAACTCAGAATTGAACCAAGGAGTCATTTTCCTCTGATTGATATTTCTTTTTCAGTGGAACAATTTTATCAAGTGAAGTTTGCATTGAAGTTGTAAGATGATCAACTAGATGATCCAAGTCACTGTTCTCTGATGCATTACTCTGCAAGACAGAAGAAAACATTGATGGACATCTAACAAGGTTGAGTCTGGTCCTCCGTTAGATTTTTCTACCCAGATTATTGCACATGCAGATATTTCAATTAGTTGTGTACCCAAAAACAAAAGCCAAAATGTAGAGCCCACCCATTAACTCCTGTGTGTGATTTGATGAAAACAAGTTTACAGATAACATATCACAGCCATTTCAAGACTCATGCAGAGTGAAGTTCAGTTACAGCTGATTAGGTTAAACTTGAACTGAGCTTAGCTTATTACCATACCATTTTATTTTTAGAGCACTTAACAGCAACAAGGCCAACCAACGTGCGTTCAAATGAACAAAACAGGCAACACACACAACGAAGTACAAAAAATAGACATAAAAACATTGTAGATAATAACTAACAACCAAAACACAGATCAGCTGGTGTTTAAAGCAACAAAATAGTAATGGTCTTTAAACAGGATTTAAAAACAGAGAGGGAGGGGGCCTGTCTGACGAGCAGAGGTAACTCGTTCCAGAGTCTTGGACCTGCTACAGAGAACGCCCTGTCACCTCTGCGTTTAAGACCAGTCCCTGGAACTGTTAAAGTACCTGGTCCGCTGACCTCAAAGCACGGGGTGGGACATACGGCTGTAGCAAATTAGAGCGATAGGCGAGGGCGAGACTGTTCAACAATTTGTAGACATACATGAGAATGTTGAACTGGATTTGAAGGTGAACCGGTAGCCAGTGCAGGGAGGCCAAGACTGGTGTAATGTGCTCTCTTGTGCACATGTTGGTACCCTTAACTCCACGTATACTCCAATAACACAATATGTACACTACAGCAACTATTTGTCATTGGGAACTACTCACTAACAAGATATGGACAAGCGGTGTCAACTAGGCCTGTCACGATAACAAATTTGCTGGGCGTTTAACTGTTTCAGAAATTATTGCGATTACCGATAATATTGATTAAAATTTGACAATAATCGGTAATAATTGTAGAATTTAAGAAATGTTTAATTCGTTTTGCATTTAGCACTTTTGTTTGACCACTGGATGGCAGTATAAGACTGTTTGAACCAAAGGATGGATAGTGAGGGAGCAAGCAGCGCGTCTCTTCTAAGAAAAATGGGAGGGAGGCCCCTTGACGTGATATTGGCTCTCTGTCTTCGGTTCTCAAAATGGTGGATGTTTAAATCAGTAAACAAGTTCTCAGCTTCTTTTAGCAGAGAAAAACTACTTACACAAAGGCACGGGTTTCAACCGTGAATTCTGGAGCTTCGACAAGACGGAAGTTGTTCCCAAGGTCAGCCTGTTAGCTTAGCTCATAGCTTAACCATCCAAAAAATGTGATTTTAGAGAGTTAAAATTGATTTTTAAAGAGATAGGGAGGTGTCAGTGAAGAGCACCAGAGTTGAGTCTTTTGTCATCCAGTGTCTTCAGTAGCAAGAGAGAAACACTAAGAAATGATAAAGCAGATAAATGAAAATGAGGTCAATTTTAATTTATCATGCTATTAATTTATTTATTGTTTATCATGACAGGCCTTGTGTCAACATCTTTTACAGATAAAAGCACCACTCGTTTGCCACAATACTATGACAGAGCATGTCACTGTCATAGTAGCACAAGCTTGTGTAAGTTTAAGCTTCCATGTTAGAAATCACCTCATGCAAAGGACTTGAGCTGCACTGGTTTAGACAAAGTAGATGCTACCTTTTGTTTCTTCTTCTGATAAGCACCTGTTTACAAAAAAAAAGGTTTGTGTGGAAAAGGGGAGGAAAAATGCCTTGTTGTTATCTCGTTAGATGTACGCTCCATCTTTCTGTTACAATGTATTTTATTAATGAATAAGTGAATGGTGCTTGCATTTTAAATGTCAGTGAGGCTAATAAAACTATGCAAGTGAAATTAGTCATACATTTGTGCATTGCAGTAATTTTGTAAACCCCATTTCAGCATTTATGAGCAGTCAGAGCTGTAGTCACGTCAGTAACTTCTGTTTTCAGTCACCACAGTTTGAAGCAAACAGCATCAGATTTTAGGGGCTGCAGCTGTTGGTGTAACTAGCTCAACACATTCAGCGATGTCTGATAATGCCAAATGTCTTGGGGAAACATAACAGCAGGCAGAAATGTATTGATTTAGTTAATTTATTTTGAGAATTTCTGATCATGTAATTGAAATGATCACTTAACGCAAAGGTGGCACAACTAGAATGTGGAAAAACCCTTTAGTTAAGAAATGATCACATCCATCAAACCGTTTTCATACCTCTCTGGTTGTTTGTGGAGGGGATCTTTTATGCAAACTGTCCCACCTACCGGTACTTGCACCTTGCATGTTGGAAATGTGCCAAAACCGCAGCAGAGACAACAATTCCCACACATCAAGAGAAGTCAAGTGTAATCAAGAAGCGTTTACCACCCCACCCCCGGCATAGGCTGGAACGTTAGCATCTATTTCATACAGTAAAACAGAGAAAGACATTTATCAATGTACTGTTTAAGATCAGAAACAGAAACATACAGCTTGGTAGTGTGATTTTTTTTTTTTTAAGTAGTTTAGATCTTGTGAAATTGGATTCTATGAAGTTTTTATGAACAATTAAAATTTGTATTGTACAAAGTAGATGGCTCTTTGGATGACCTTAAAGTTTATTTTAGACCTGCTAGTGGCTAGACCAGGGGTCTGCAACCTGCGGCTCTTTGGTCTCTCTGCAGTGGCTCTTTCAAGCTTTGACCAAAACTGACATAAAACTGAATTTTATTGGTTGTTATAACAACAACTAAAAGAACTACCGTATTTTCTGGTGTATAGGTCGCACCGGTGTATAGGTCGCATTGTTCAATTATCACCAATAGATTGGAAAAATCCCTAGATAGGTCGCACCAGTGTATAGGTCGCACCTACGTTTAGCTCTGC
>JARVJN010002070.1:13496433-13507572 GCA_031763805.1 Argolebias nigripinnis
GCCGCATTTCCGCATAGACTCGAGTCTTTTTTTTTTTTATCACTCCCCGAGACGCATTGTGGAAATAAAATTAAATTGCAGTAGGCTACTACAGAAAATGACAAAAAAGTAACGCACAATAATTTGGACAAAGTAACTTTAATATGATTACTGGATTTTTAAATAGCAACGCGTTAGATTACACGCTACTGAAAAAAGTGTTCCGACAAGAGTAACGCGTTACTTTGTAACGCGTTAGTGACATCACTGGTGGCGACATTGGTTGGAGGGTACAGACGCACCTTTCCTCATGTGGACGGATCATAAAAACTTGACCTACCTCCGTGAGGCTAAGAAACTGAATCCCAGACAGGCCAGGTGGTCATTGTTTTTTACTAGGTTTAACTTCTTGTTAACTTACAGACCTGGTTCCAAGAATGTGAAGCCTGACGCCCTCTCCCGCCAGTTCTCGCCATCTGATAACTCTGTACAGGATCTGCACATCCTTCCTTCTTCCTGTGTGGTAGGTTCCTTGACCTGGTCCATTGAGAAGGATGTCATCAAGGTGCAGAGTCATGAACCGGATCAGAGGACCGGTTCTGTTGGTACTATGTTTGTACCCACTGCCGTCAAACCTAAAGTACTCCACTGGCTCCACACCCACAAGACAGCCTGCCATCCAGGTAATACACGTATGCTTAACTTTGCTAGGAGACACTTCTGATGGCCATCCATGGCTGTGGATATTAGGAACTATGTTGCTGCCTGCCCCACATGCGCCAGGAATAAGACTTGTTGTATGCCTCCAGCAGGGAAACTTCATCCGCTATCCACACCAAGCCGACCTTGGTCACACATTGCCCTTGATTTTGTTACGGGTTTGCCGCCTTCTGAGGGTAATTCTGTCATTTTGACTGTTATCGACAGATTTTCGAAAGCGGTTCACTTTGTTCCGCTGCTCCAACTCCCTTCAACATTTGAGACTGCCCGGCTCATGGTCCAGCACGTCTTCCGGATTCATGGGATACCCTTGGACATCGTCTCTGACAGAGGACCCCAATTCATATTGCAGGTTTGGAAACACTTTTGTAATTCGTTAGGGGCCTCTGTCAGTCTGACTTCAGGGTACCACCCGCAGTCTAATGGATAGGCTGAATGGGTGAATCAGGAACTGGAGGCTGCGCTCAGATGTGTGGTTGAAGATAACCCTTCCACTTGGAGTCAGCACCTAGTATGGGTGGAATATGCTCATAATACCCACACGTCTACTGCTACTGGGTTGTCGCCTTTTGAGGCTTCCCTGGGTTATGCCCCTTCTCTGTTCCCCAGTCAAGAAACTGACATTGCAGTTCCTTCTGTTCAGCATCATTTTAGGAGGTGTCGCTGGGTCTGGCGCCAAGCTCGACTGGCTTTGTTATGCACTGCTGCCAGGAACAAGGTGTTGGCCGATCGGCGCCGCTCAGCTGCCCCTTCCTACAAGGTTGGTCACAAGGTTTTGTTATCTACTCAAAACATTTGTCTCAAAGACACGCCACGCAAGTTAGCCCCCCTCTCCCGCTTCATTGGACCATTTCCCATCACTCGGATCGTCAGTCCCCCCGGCGGTGAGACTACAGCTACCCAGGTCTATGAGGATTCATCCTACATTCCACGTGTCTCAGGTAAAACCTGTCTCTGACAGTCCGCTGTGCCCTCCTGCCGACCTCCCCCCACCCCCCCTTCTCGTCGATAACCACCCTGCTTTTACGGTCCGCCGTATCCTGGACGTCCGACGCCGGGGTCGGGGGTTTCAGTATTTGGTCGACTGGGAGGGTTACGGCCCGGAGGAACATTCCTGGATTCCTAGATCTTTCATATTGGACCCCAGTCTCATCTCCTCGTTCTTCAAGGCTCACCCTGACAAACGCCTTGGGTCGCCGAAAGGCGATTCTTGGGGGGGGGGGATAATGTAGGAGTTCTGTCCTGCACCCAGCCTCTCCTCTCTCCTCAGCACCTCTAATTGGCTCCAGCTGCAAGTAATCAACTTTCACCTTCAGGAGGACTAGAAGACGCAGGAGACACTCTTCATTGCTGGGACATTGATCTGCCTACAAGTTTTTTGGATCACGCCCTGCTCTGGACTCTTCGTGGACTCCTGTTTCCTCCTGTACCTCTTCAGCTGCTGGATGCCTTCCACCACTTGCCACCTCTCTACCACCATCTCTAAGTATTACCTGGATAAAGATTCCTCATCTCACATTTCCACCATTTCATTAATACTGTTATGATTTTGGACAGCTTTCCATTCCAATTACAAGCCATTGATCGTCTCCTCCGTTCCTCCAGGCAACACCATTTCCGAGGACCTGACGTGTCACCAGTTTCACCACATTTTGTAAATAAACACTGTAACTCTTATCTGAGTCTGGATTCCTCTGTTCAGTTATAGTCTTTATTCTGGGTATGTCCGTATAATACAAGACAAAAGTTTAGTGAGCAAGACTGACATATATTATCTGCAAGGGATTGAATAAATGGCTAAATGCTTTTTTTTGTGTGTGAAACAATACATTGTTAAAAATTACACACAAAGACTGAGGAACACTACATAAACGTTTCATGGTGGAAACCCATTGAAGATTACGTTTTTGGTCCTAGAGTTTTTTTTATTTTTACTTTTTGCCACACACTAAGGATCATTTTGTTCCAAGGTTTATGGGAACACTTTTTCTCAAATTGGATGGTTCTGCTGTTAAAAAGCCACAGCAGACTGGAAAATATGAGTAATTACCTCAAACAGTCATGATGAATAAACTTGAAGGCCATTTATAGGACAGCTAAAGAACTCTTCAGTGTTGAAAAAGGAAGAGATGAATATTAGTCACAGAGGAAATGCAGAAGAAACATGTTTAAAAATCTGTATCTGCACTCAATAAGTCATTTGGCATCATGGCAGTGTGTCAGGAGCTCAGTTTTAATGTGGATCATGGCTACCTGGAGGGTCTGGTTCGAGGAATGAAAGCTGGGATTTTGACTGAAAATGACTATCACAACCTGACCCAGTGTGACTCACTGGAGGGTAAGAACTGGGTCTATTGCTAATTTTCGACAGTGCTTTAAATGTGCAGTTGTAGCCTTCTTGAGCAACAATGTGTGTGAGTGTTTTAGAAGTAGCTGCAGTGGAGTGCTGACAGGGATCGTTTTATTTAAACACTTTCTTCACCTGGAACTCATTTATCGAGAAGAACATCTGAAATAAGTTGCGCAAATTTTCACTCTGTGGGTTAGAACAAAAACAAGTGCAGCTCAATAAAGATGAAGCCCAGTTACCATTTTTGAACATGACATTATATGTGATTGTGTTTCAGCTGTGCTTTGAGTTTTTTCAGCATTAGAAAACCCCATGGCTTTATATAGCTTTCTAAGACAACACAGTAGGTCTTTGTTCAGCAAGAATGGGGATGGTCTTTGCAAATTCTTGGTGAGATTTTCTGGTGCGTATGAAGACCAAAGGCTATCTATAGGCATGATAGCCTGTGTTAGGTTGTGTGGGGGTTTGAGCTTGCACAAAACTTCTGAAACTTGGTGGTTTATCATCACTCTATAGGGCCTCACTCTGGCCTGGTTTAGTTTTGGAGCATTTAAAGTAGGTCTGGCATGCATTGTCCAATCCTAATTCTCATCTCACTACATCCAGTAGGATCACACCACACATTACATACATGTAGTTGAATCAACAAATGCACATGCCACATTTGACTTCTGATGCAAAAGCAAAATGTTCTTGTTCCCATCAGGGCCAGTCTTGGTGAACAAAGAAGGAAAAATGTTCTATTTGGTCATGGTACTGCAGTGCTCAGAAAACTTTTTCACCTTCCTCCACTAATGTTGCTGTTGGTTTGTCCTCCTTCACAGTAAGGCTAAAATTGATGGTGAAAGCTCAGATATATAGAAACTTTTCTTAAATTGTGGCAAGATAACCGAACCCAGATATCGTAACCATGGCAGCAGACTCGGAATCAGAATAAGCTTTATTATCATTGCACCAAGATACGAGAATATGTCCGTACAGTTGTCCAAAAGCTGGGCGGAGTACATGAAGCTGCTGCTGTAAGCGCGTCCTTCTTATCCTTTTCAGAATACATTTTTTAGATAGAAAAAGGGACAAAGTCATTAGGAGAAGATAGTGGCATTATTAAAAAAAGATTCCTCACACATTGTCCTAACAGGACACAATTTTATACAATAAAAAAACCTCTGCCAGCAGCACATGTTGAACATGTGACAAATGCATTTACAACAAGGCAGTCCATGAAGCACTAACAGATAGTCCATTGTCCTGATAAGATGATGGTTAGCTGGCACAGTTCTGATAAGCCTCCACTTGCGATAGATTAATCTTTTCCTGAGTTTACACATTTCCAAGGAGAAATTGATGTCGGCCTGTTTCGAGGCTGACCGGGGAGTCAAATTCAGATAATCCACAATTGTTGATTTATTCAGCCAGACTTTTTTTTTTCTTGTCAGCCTTCAAGTCTGTACTGACTTCCAGGATCCGAAATGGCCAGATTAGGGTGCATTCTGCTGGTTCGTGCTTACGAGCATCTTCAAGGTCGTTTCCATGCTGACAGGTCCCAAAGCCACAGGTGACATGCGATTTAAAACGCTTCCAACTTACGGTTTAGCTCATAAATCATCAGATTTTGAGTCCTCAAAGCACGGACCAACCTTCACGTAGACAGCAGCCTGATGAGGTCCAAATTAGCTGCGGCCGTCTTCTTTGCATGTTGATAAACAAGGAACCAGACAATTCCAAAACAGGAAACCTGTTATCATAACTTCAATTATATGCAATTCCGACGTCCTCGTTCGGTAGCAAAGGTCACACATCGCCCCCCAGAGATTTATCCAGATGCATGCATATCGTCTGAGGAGATGAGGGTTCTCCAGGACCCTGCACTTTGTTAAAAATATTTTGCAATTTGCGTCAAAAGTCCAGTTGGTCAGATCCAAAACAGTAGTTTTCATTTCGGAAGATTAAAAAAAAGGAGCTGCTCCGATACACAGACAGAGGAGAACAGGGAGCGGGAAGAGGGGAGAGAAGCATTTTTCTTGTGCAACGTGATCTTGTTTCATGTAACTGCATCCTGGCACAGTCCAAAAGAGTTCAAAACCATGTAAGTTAGACCAAAGTAAGGTGCAATCAATAAAACAAAACACAAACAAACAAAAAAAAAACCATAATTTCAGTAAAAACAAAAAAACAAAAATAAAAAGGGGAAGGGATAAAGCCAAACAATTATAATTTAAAACAATAAACAGAACAGGAATACAGTCAGTTCCCTTATCATTCAGTCACTCGGTGCAACATAATTGCTATGGGAAATTGCGCCCCGCGCGATTACCTGAAGGAATACACTCACGCCTTTACGGCCGGGGCGTCAGCGTCACGCCAGAGTCCCTGCCCTCTGGGTACTTAAGTCGCTGACGCCCATCCCACTTCCTCTTATTGCCCTTCACCTCGCTTAAACCTGAACTCTCTCCGCGGGACTTCTCTGTTGTTCCATCGCCCGACCAGAGGTGAGCTTGCTCCTTACACAGGACGTACAGAGAATTATTCCTGCGTACTACTGGGCTAGCGAAGGCTAGTCTGGTGCATTTTTCCTTAACCCCGAAGTTTTTTCTTCTCCTCTCTCCGCAGACTGCTTCGCCGACGGCGCTAACTGCGTCACATCGCTACCCTGCTAACGAGTAGCAGGCTAGCCAGCGAAAGCGACACGACGGAGGAGACGACTCGAAAAAGTATTTTGGAAGGATTAGCTTGTCTTATCTCGGACATGCCTCCGGAGAAAGGAAAGCGAAAGCCAAGACTTCCGAAAAAGGCTAGCAGTAAAGTTAAACAGTAAAGTAAGTTAAACCCCCACTGCGACACAAGCTAATGATAAACTCCTGGACTTCCTGTTTAGAGACTTTATGTTAGCTGTATCTTCCATCTACTTGAAAAGCCTTGTGTTGTGATGTGGTGAGTTTATAATTGTTTTGTATCTGTCTGTTTTAATCAGACATACTACAACTATTTTAATGATAAGAAAATCAGTAACTTTTACTTAAAGTGAACTTTTAAACAATTACATTTTACTTTTATCAGATTTAATTTCTACATAAATACTCTTGATTGTATTTAAGTAGATTTTGAATAGAGTAACTGTACTTTTACTTGAGTACATTGTTTTAATACTCTTTCAACATCTGCCCCTCCAAAATCTAGCATTCACAATCATTTCTAAAGAAGAATTATTTATTTTCAAAGAAGTTACATGAATGATCAGGAGTTCCTGAAATTCTTGAAAGCTGAAGAGGTGTAATAGCACTTTGCACTATTCTGAAGTTAAAAACAATAGATATATTTGTTGTTGAGCAATATATCTATTTATTCAATAATTTAGCGGCCAAAAGTAATTTTTAAATTAAACATGTTTAATAAAAAATATTGTTTTCAATTAGTTTTAAATAATTACAGAGTACAGACCCTACATTTTGATTTTAAAAAATCAGTGACCCACCATTAGTCTTTTTAACCCTCCTCACACTATAGTCAATAGCTGTACTGTTTCCGTTTTTACCACTTGTGCATGCCCACTGTTTTACACATACAGTGCTTGTCTGATCACAGTATACTTTTCATTATACATAATATATTTTTGTGCATTTTTGAATTTCAAATACTTGATGTAATTAGTATTTTTGAACTGTCTTCAAATATTAGATTTGTACTCCATCATACACAGGACTACAGTTCCCTTGATGTTTATTTACATACATGAGTCATTAAGCATTTACCTTTTGTACTGCTGTGTCAATTTGGTAGCTGTCTTTGTCTTAAAGAAGTTCACTGTTTTATAGCTTGATAATTAGATTATTGCTAGGACTTGTGTTTTCTTCAATAGCTGATATTTCTTGTCTGATACTGCATGTGTTAGTGTTCTTTTTTGGGGGTGGGGGGGCTTGATGCAAAAATTAACTTAATTAATTTTCTTTCTTTTCAGATTCTTTGAGAAGACAAAAAAATTCCTATGCAGTGGACATGTAAGTACTGCACATTTTGTGCTGAAAAGAGGGGCTACTTACTTAGGCATTACCGCTTAAAGCATGGGTGCCACACTCGAATATCACCTCTACCGTGCCTTCATAAGGAGTGCCTGTGCACATTTAAATCTTTTAATGCTCTCAAAGTCCATTTATCAACATGGCACACTCAGAACGACCCAGGGAATGTGGATAAAACTGTTTTCCATTGTCAGTTGTGTGACTTTCTGGAGCCTGGGACTGAAGCTGACTTTTTTACCCATTTACGAAGACATTTGAAGCTGAAGCAAAATGTTTGTTGTCCATATCAACACTGTAGCTTCAAGAGCAATGTTTATTCAACCTTTAATGCTCATAAAAGCAAAGAACATCAAGGTCACAATAAGATGGCATTCAAACCTGAAATTGTGTCACACAGTGTACTTGAGGAACCTTCTTCTGATATAAATGTTCAACCCAAAGATAGTGCCCTGGAAACTGATGAGGTTGAGTTGGAGGTTACCGAGCTCAGTGAAGATGTGGATGACTTGATGGTTACCGAGCTCAATGAAGATGACTTGGAGAGTCAGTTGGAACATAATGTAGCTGCTCTTTTTCTGAAAATGTCATCCATTCTTAACATCTCTGAAAATGCCCTGCAAGAAGTTATAGAGCAGATCAACCAAATTCATGTACTTTCACAGCCATTGTTGTATAGCTCCATTGGAAAAATACTGAATCAACATTGTGGGGATGTTGAGGACTCCTTAGTGAGTGAAATAACTAAAGTATTTACTGAGAATAATGTATTCTTGAAATTAACTTCCACTGGGGGGTCATTGTCAACCACTAGCAAGCGAACATCATATATTTCAAAAGAATTCTCAGTGGTAACACCTGTTGAGTTTGTCCTAAAAAATGACAGGCAGTCATTTGTGTATATCCCCATACTAAAAATGCTGCAGACATTACTAAACAATGGAGAAATTTTAGATAAGGTCATGTCATGTGAGGCAAATTTGTCACAAGGATTCAGATCTTATAGGGATGGTTCCAGGTTTAAAGATAATTCTCTCCTGACAGAAGAAGAATTCAGGATTGCTCTTTGCTTGTACATAGATGATTTTGAAGTGGCTAACCCCTTGGGAACCTCCAGAAAGAAACACAAACTTTGTGCCATCTACTGGGTACTTGGAAATATGCACCCAAAATATCGCTCCTCTCTTCATTCCATTCAACTTGCTGTGCTTTGCAAGGTCAGCAGCCTCAAAGACCATGGTTATGGTGAAATTCTTCACCCTCTCATTCAGGACCTTGTATCTCTTGAGCAACAGGGTGTATATGTTGAACAGTTAGGAGCTAGCATAAAAGGCACAGTATTATTTGTTGCAGCAGACAACTTAGCTGCCCATTCATTAGGAGGTTTTTTTGAAAGCTTCACAGTAAGTAAGATGTGCCGATTCTGTATGGCAAAACGAGAGGAAATACAACACAAGGAAGTGCGGACAGGCTCATTTCAACCAAGAACAAAAGAAAATCATGACAGACAAGTGCAAGATGTATTGCAGGATCCTACCATGGCCCAACAATATGGCGTAAAGAGAAGCTGCCCACTTACTGAAAGCTTGGGACATTTTCATGTTGTCAATGGTTATCCGCCAGACCTTTTGCATGATCTTCTGGAAGGTGTTGTTCCAGTTGAACTGGCCTTGTGCTTGAAGGCACTAATTTCAAAAGGATACTTCTCACTTGAAACCCTGAATGTGGCTATTAAACAGTTTCCATATACATTTTCAGACAGAACAAACCAACCTCAGCTCATCCCAAAGAACTTTGCTTCCAAAGCAACAATTGGAGGAAATGGTCATGAAAATTGGACACTCCTCCGCCTTCTGCCACTACTGATAGGTCATCACATTCCTGAGAGGGATGAAACCTGGGATGTTTTAATGGACTTAAAAGATGTAGTGGAACTGTCCATGTCTGCAAGCTTTTCAGAAGAGTCTGTGTCCTTTCTTGACTTCAAGATTGCAGAACATAGACATGTATTTCAGGAGGTTTTTCCAAATGAGAAGCTACGACCAAAACATCACTACATTGAGCACTACCCTCAACTAGTTCAAACTTTTGGTCCATTGTGTGATGTTTGGACAATGCGATTTGAAGGCAAGCACAAGTTCTTCAAGAACGTTGTGCGTCACATTCACAACTTCAAGAACATACCCCTAACTTTAGCTCTCAGACACCAGAATATGATAGCCTTCCATTTAGCTGCCACCTCCTTTTTCAAGCCATCAGTAGAAATTAACAGAGTCAATTCTGTAATGGTTGATTCATTTCCTGAAAATGTGAAGAACTGTCTCTATCTCAGGAATAACTACCAAAACCAAGTTCTAGTTGCAACTTCTGTTTGCATCGATGGCATTAAGTACGATGCTGATATGGTCATTTCATTTGGATCATGCTCAGGACTCCCAGACTTCAGACAAATAGCAAAGATTGTGGTGATCAATACAGATGTAATATTTGTCTGTAGACTCATGACATCATGGTATAATGAGCATCTTAGAGCGTATGAGCTCTGTGGTAGTCATTTGTCCACCTTTTCTGTCACCCAGTTGTCTGAACTAAATGATGTATTCCCTCTTTCACTTTACAGAGTTGGAGACAAGCAGCTTGTCACACTTAAACGCCACATATTATGCTGAGCAAATCAAACCATTACCAAAATGGACCAGAAGTTGTTGCTTAGAGTCATCATTGCTGAAGATGATATAAGGAAGTTGACTTTAAATGAGAAACCACAGTCTATTGAAGAATTAAAAGTGCAACTGGTGGATAAACTGTCACTGCAGTATGACTTTAAACTGCAGTATGAAGATCAAGACTTCGATAATGCACTTTGCAATTTGACTGAAATAACTGACTTGCCTGAACGAGCTACACTTAAAATCATCCCTCTTGTTACTCTCCAATTAACTGCATTAACATCGCCCACCTCAACATCAGACACTGAATGCAGCACAGCTGACACTGAGATCCTGTTGACAGGAAACAAATCACCATCACTAAGACAACAGTGGCCAGAGTTCTTTGACATACCCAATTTCTCCGTTGATGTTGAGTATAGACTCAGACAGGCAGATCTTGCCTTTATGAAAGATGGGACACGTATGACTCTACCACGGGACATGAAGCACGATATACTAGAAAAGCTTGCTGAGACAATGTACACTTTCAAGGCTTATCCTAAGAATGATGACTTCAGCAGTGTTGCAAAAGCACTGATTAGCAAACACCCCTGCCTCACTGAGCCTGGACCAAATAGATGGTATGGCTGGAAAAACAGTCTTAAATTTAAGATGGCCAATTATCGAACAAAGCTTCGAAAAGCTGGATGTGAGGATGTAACAATCAATGGAGGCAAAAAAAGTAAAGGCAACCCAGATGGAGAATCCTTAAGCAAGAATCTCAAACGACCAAAAAGAGGTGAAGCAAACTACCTGCCTAACTTACCTGAAGGACATGATGAAACAAGCCTTGAAAATGCCAGAATAGTTCTTGTGGAAGAAATGAAGAAAAAACAACCTAATAGCACTCTCATCACACAAACGATGGACCGATCATTCCCATTACAAAGACAAGAAATTGTAAAAAAAAAAAAGGGCCTGCTGTACAGAACATGACTGAACGATGGCCAGCACTCTTCACAGAGAAACAGGTAAGCTACTTTTGTTCTCAACCAATAAAATTATTCAAATCAAAAAGAAATTAAAGGTGTGTGGCTAAAATATAAATACACCTTATGGAATGTTAACACCTTTGCCATCTTTGCATCCCTACCCACCCCTCTCTTTACTTTTTCAGGTGTTTTCTGAATTTAATAGAATTGCCAGTAAGAATCTTAAAGGACACTTCTTTGAAGCTCTGGACCAGTATGCCCCGCGGTTAATTGAACTTTTCAAAACAAAAAAGGGAACTGTTGGCCAGAAACTCAGCGGGCTGATGCAGCACATGAGCTTAGAGGTAAGTAGGTTCATTCAGTTTTTGATCTGTATGATCTGTTCATGAATCAAATTTTATTCCTTCAGCTGACATTCTCTGGCTGAAGGAGGA
>JARVJN010002070.1:13609534-13625497 GCA_031763805.1 Argolebias nigripinnis
TTGCAGGATTGCAGACGGAGGTTGGGTGTGTTTGCCTTGTGCTTTTTTGTGGATAATTGTTGTGTTTTGGTGTCTTACTTTCTGTCTTTCCTTTCCTTTCTCTCTATTATTAAAAAAAAATCATATCGGTGTGAGAGGATGGCTGTAAGGTGAGAAGGGAGGCCATCTATAAAAGGAATTTTTAAAAAAAGGATCAGTGTTTTCGCCCAGTAGCGAAACATGGTGGAGGTAATATCATGATTGAGTCTGTCTTTGCAGCACCCAGTGCAACAATAGTCATTGTAAAAATTAATAATAATAAAAAAACACAAAACCAACAAATTCAGGTCTGGGCCATCTTGTACGTCCATCAAGTTGCATGCTCTAAGTTTTGGTCACTACATTATTATTATTATGGGGTGGAGAAGCTTTTTGCCACAGGTCTCTTAGTACTGTTTCTGAACAACTTCACATTCACCTTGGCAGCTGCCTCAATGCAGATGATTTATTCTGCTGTCTATATTTATTATTGATATAATCAGAGTAGTAAGGCCTGGTATTCAGGGCTTTGTTTCTCACTGCAAATTAAGTAGTTGCTCTTTTTTTCCTTAAAATTTTAGATAGAGACTTAATCCATAAAAGTGATACAGTTGTAACCCATTCTAAAGTAAATTATTTAATTATTCACATGACAACTGGAGATCAGAAGTTTAAGGGGGGGTCATTTAAAACATTTTAATATGACATTTTTCTATTGGAGTAGGTTTATATTTACATTGGTATGATGAGTATTCAATAACTCAACACTTACAGTGATTATTGACAGACTAAAGCCAACAGACAACAGCACAGGCCTTAGATTTAATCACATGTTTAACCTCAGATCCTATCAAGTCCCCCCCAAGATAAGAAGAGAGCCTACCATCGCCCTGGCCTGGTTCAGATATCTGTTTGTTCTGGACAAACATGCTTCTTTTTCTACACTGTGGCCATCAACTTTTTCTGCGCTCTGTCTCACATCTTGTTTCTCGTTTTCAGTAGAAGGATTATTCTGTGTCTGGTGAACAAAAACACTCTTCAGAAGTGCCTCCGCATTTTCAACGTGAAGGTCCACCTGTGGCGCGAAGGGAAAAGAAGAGATGTTCAAGAATCGCTGTCTTTTCTGAATAAACAAATCTAAAATATAATATATATCTTACTTCTAGAAGGTTGTGGGCCCTGCCATGAAAATACACTGTGAGGTTGGCAGAGGCAGATCTGGGCAGGAAGGATTTGGGCGAGAAAATCAAAGAGGTTTCCACATTTTTTATCCCAATGCCTAAAACGTTAAAAATCAAACTGTGATTGTAGGAACAGTACAGTACATTGCAAACACACTAATATCTTTGTCCACTGTTCACTGTCTCAGTACATTAAAATCTGCACTATAAGACAGTATTTCTTTAATTATGGCCTAAAATATTATTAGTATTACCTGAATCAAATGTGTGGTCTGAATATGAAGAATGTTTCCAAAACTCTGCTTCAAAATCTTTGCTGATTATGTCATCAGGCAGTGACTCGGCTAAGGTTTGCTTCATGGGGTCCTCGCTCCTCAGTACATTAGTAAGATGACTCCACACAAATGATCCCACTAGAAAAAAGATAACCAGGGGACAGCAGAAGATTTATAAGACAAATTTCACAGGAAAAGGTCTGAGAAGAAATCATCAGTTGAAGATCATGGCGTTGATGAGCCTCACTTACATTACTGCAGTGAATCTCAAACTGATGTGACAAAAGGACCTGAGGCAGCTACCATTTTATTTTGTTTTAAATTCTTTAAATGTTGCGGATGAGAGTAATGTTTATACACTGAATGCTGCGACTCTTAATTGTTTTTGCTAAACAATGTAATGATTTCAAACCACAGAGGTCATAGAGTCAAAGAGCTGGTGGAAAGGGCACCAGGGGTG
The DNA here is from genome assembly GCA_031763805.1 of Argolebias nigripinnis. NCBI lineage: Eukaryota > Metazoa > Chordata > Actinopteri > Cyprinodontiformes > Rivulidae > Argolebias > Argolebias nigripinnis. The sequence continues at coordinate 13,611,469 of JARVJN010002070.1, forward strand.
GACAAGATTTACACTAAAATGCTGAAGGCTCCAGATCTTAAGAGGCTGTCATGGATGACACACTTCTTCAGAATTAGGGCAACGCTCGCAGAGCTGAAGATCAGGGTGTTGGTTCTTGTTTTTAAAAAGCACGTGTTCGAAGATCACACTTCTCGGCCTCCAGAGGAAAGTTTACTCCAGGGTGCTGAAAGTGAGGCTCCAACCGACTGTCAAACCTTGGATTCAGGAGGAGCAGTGTGGCTTTCATCCTGGTTGGGAACAGTGGACCAGATCTTCTTCATTTGCTCCCATGACCTCCTGGGAGTTTGAGTATTTGTTCATCACATGTTTTGTGGGCCTGGAGAATGTTTATGATCTTGTTCCCTGAGGTCTTCTGTCATGGGGGGCTGCAGGAATATGGGGTGTCGGGATTTATTTTAAGGGCTATCCTTGACTATCTCTATGCCTCTATCAGTATGGATAGGGATAGGGATAGCCCTGTATAGGGTTATCTTTAACTATCCTTATCCCTGTATCAATATGGATTGCCCTGTATAAAGCTATCCATGTATAACCAAAGCAGGAGCTATGTCCACATCCTAATTACAAAGTTGAGCTTATTCTAAGGGGAAGGATGAACACTGCCAGAGCCATCTCTTATCTCTGATCCTTCATGTGGTGTTTGTGGACAGGATCTCAAGGTATAGTCATGGAGAGGAAGGTGTCTGGTTTGGGAATCTCAAGGTTTTCTCCGCTTTATGCAGATGATGTGGTTCTGTTGACGTCTACAGGCCACGACCTTTAGAGTACACTGGAGCGGTTTACAACAGAGAGTGAAGCAGATGGGACAAGAGTCAGTTCCTCTGAGTCAGAGAACATGGCTTTTCAACTGGGACCAGGTGGAATGCTTCCTCCAGTTAAAAAGAAGTATTTGCCTCAGGTGGAGGAGTTCAAGTAATCTGGGAGTCTTGTTCACAGTGTTGGTAGGATGAAGCAGGGCATGGATATTTGGATTGGGGCCTCATTGTCAGTAATGAGGCTGTTGCTTTGGTAGGTTGTATTTTAAAAAGTGTTGAGTCAAAAAAGCAAAGCTCTCAGTTTACTGGTCTGTCTATGCTCCTACCCTCACCTATGGTCATGGTGTATGGGTCATGGACGAAATAACAAAATTTCAAATAAAAGTAACCAAAATGAGCTTTCTTTAAATGGTTTGAGATAAGGTGAGGAGCTCTGTCATTCAGGGTAAGTTCAGAGCAGAACCAATGCCAATGCTCCTTCACATAAGGAGTCAGTTGCCGTGGGTAAGGTACATGTATCTGATTAGAATGTTTGAAAATGCATACAGCTGTTGATATGAAGCTTACTGAAATTAAAACACTTGTTCAATACAGCCCAGCAAGTTAGAAAGCCACTTGAATATTTAAACAGCAAAGCTGATCATTACAAGAAGCAGAATAATCAAATCCTTTCAGTAAACAGCATGAATAAATAATAAAACATCAAACAATAACACTGTCATAAAAACACATCAACCCTCAATAATAAAGGCCCTCATTATTTCTTGTTAAATACCTGCACTTGTTTCTGTTTGTTTCAAGTCAAGTCAATTTAATTTATAAAGCACATTTCACATCAGCAGCTGTTACCAAAGTGCTTAACAAAAAAATGGCAGTAATTTAAATAAAAATAATAATTAAGTTCAAACTTTATAGTTGTTCTTTATTGAAGATACAGAGGAAATAGAATCATGACAGATTGAAATACTTTGAAAATATTAGGTTTTTATACATTTATTGTGTGTCTTTGCAGATTAAACTTAATTGGTGTGGTTCTAATAAAGTCATTAATTTCACATTTTGTTTATTTTCTATCTTTTAAAAATAACCAAAAATTGTTTTCACTCTAGCAAAGTTCAGTTCCTGTTTGGTTTAATTTACCTTGAAAGATAAGTCCAAAGAAAGCTAGACTCTCTTAACTGTAACAATATCCAAAAATAATTTTTCATGAAAAATAAATCTTGAGGGTTTTTCCTCAGTTACATTATTTACAATTATTTATTAATTTCAAGCATGCATAAACAGAAATAAAGTAATATAAAAAGATAAACAAAATGAAACATATTTTTAAAAGGAGTGGGAAGAAGTACAAACTAATTTAATCTCACCCTTCTCCACAATTTACAGTACTAATATTATTAAATTCTTCTGATTCCTTATTCTAGAGATTATATAATACCGGTAATGAATTCAATAAGACTTTAACAATAATCCATTTACAGTACTTATCCCATACAAACTATTTAACAAAAATTATCAAATAAATTATCACTGATATATTACTTTTCTAGAAACTAGTGATAATTATTAAATGATAATCATACACAATCTTCATCCCATTATCTAAAAAACATGATTTTATACTGCTCCTTAAACTGTTTCATGTTTGGACATGCATTAAATTCCACAGTTAAACTTTTAAACCTGAATCACCCACTTTATGTGACCATTGTCTTATAGAATAATAATTTAATATATCAGAACTGCTCAACTCATTGTGAAACAGTTAGAGAAATATTGCACAACAATATGTTTAGGTTGTTTTTACTCTATCTAAAACTCGACAACGAGTTCTCGAAACATTTCTAAAAAAAAAAAAGAAACTGTCCAGATGACCCAATTGAGGATTATTGGATTTGGTAGCTGGATGATTGAGTATGAGCTTTGTTGTCTATCTTAAACTGTTGTATTCTTACAGTTTCCACTGCCTATGTTTTCATTCATACATCATATTTTTAACATTTTGTCAAAGATTGACAGCTGACCTTGGCTGGATGTCTCACTCCTCAGAGTTGACTTCACCACTTTAAACACTTGTTGGTTAGGGCAGAGCATGAGCTGCTGGTATGCAGCGATCCTGACCTCCGTATCCTCCTGGGAAGAGCTGTACAGCTGCAATAGCACCGAGCGCTGATGGAAGGAAACCACTCTCAGTTACTGATGTGAGACTCCCCGTCTTCTTCTCTACCTCTCCATCCCTGCCCATTCCTCATCAAATATCACTTCATCCATTCTAATATTTAATATTGCCCGCCGCCAAAAGGTAAGAGCAGGTGATAATATTTCTGCACATGTTTGTGTATGCCTGTTTGTTAGCAAAATATACACTTTATGAATTTTAATGAAACCAGAATGTTATTATTTGATATGCATCTACAACTAAATACATTTGTAACTTTTGGCATCAACTCAAGACAGCTACTCCATCCAACTGACCAATAAAAAAATAAATAAAAACACAAAATAGGTATAAGTCTGTCAGTTTTATAAATATTGGCCTAGACTTTGGTATGGATGTGACTGAGCCCCTGCATGTGTTATGGGTGCTAATAGATTGCACAAGGTCTTGAGTTAAAATTTTACCTGTAGTTATGTGGAGTCAATTTTGTCTAAAAAACACAGGAGGAATTTTAATAAAACTTTCAGAATGAGAGGATCTGTGTGTTGTTGTTTTTGTGTGTCATCTGTCCTGCCCTCCTCAATGTTTTTTCCCACGTAATCAAGTTCCTGTCGTCTGTGTCTCGTTACCCTTCCCCAGGTGTTTGTGATCATTCCCTTGTTAGTGTCCCTCTATATTCTTCATCCTTGTCTTCTCATTTGTCAGTGGATTGTCCAGTATGGTATCATGTTCTGTTTTCCTCCGTGTCTCCTTGTGGGTGAGTTTTGCTGCCACGTCAGCCCTTTTTGTTTGTTTATTTAAATAAATAGTATTTACTTATCGAGTCCTGCCTGCTAGAGCGGTCATTTCTAACCCAGAATTCAGGCCGGGCCAAAATAATGTGCTGGCTGGACGGGCTGGGTCAGTCTCAGGATTTTGATTGCATCATCGGACACGCACGACTGACGATCCAATTTGGATCACCAGCCGTGCATGTCCATTTGACCGTGCACTGACTGGCCGGTTGAAACAGGTAAAATAAAGTCCAGATGGCTCACTGCCAGCAACCCACCTGAAGCTCAACTGGACTCAGCCACTGACAGGAAGCTGACAACACAACTTGGCTCATCAGCCGCGCACGTCTGCTGACTGTTGATAACTATAATTTTATAATAACTATAATATTATAATAGCTATAATATTATAATATTATAATAACTAATAATCCGCTGACCCTTGTTAATAGACAAGAAATCTTAAATCTTCCTTTCTTTGAAATATGTTTATAAATCATGTCAAACTGATTTGCTTACGAAAGCAGTAAAAGCTTAAGTAAAAATCTTTTTTATTTTTTTCAGGTTCGGGCCTGTAATTACAGTTAATTGGTCAGTTTCGGGTTGGGCTCGGAATAAATGATACGGGTCCGGGCCGGGTCGGATTCTTTAGGCCTGAATGCAACTCTACTGCCTACATTTAGGTTCAAACAAGACGCAGATCATGATACAGAACAACTACAGATTACCGTCAACCCCCATTTAATGATAGCTACCACATCTTGCCAATATCAGCTAAAACAAATACAGCTACAACTCAAGTCATTTTTATGGATATTGAGCTAAATTTGATGTGATTGTGGCTGATAGTTACTTATAATATATTCTGAATGTGAGATTGTGCATAACTTTCATTTTAGGGTGTGAGCAAAATAGTTACAATTCTGTCATTTCTTACTATAAGATGATCTTGGTCTAAAACCCTGGCATGAAAGACAATGGGTAATGTGCATTCCTTATTACATTGGTTTAATTTAACTACAACTTTGTAGTTTATGTTTAAGTTAATGTGCCTATCTTTAACCAAAAAACAGTTTAATCACAGCTATTTAAAGGAAACAAAAAAGCAACAGGAAGTACGATCATGCAGCTGCCAGTCTGATTATTATTTTTAGTTCGGACTCACATCTGCTGAGCATGGAAAGCGTCTGAAGGCTTGGACGGCAGCGAGTCTGAGCTCCAGTGCAGCCGTGCGGCTCAGCATGCAACGATTCAGCAGAGGAACGAAGACAGGAAAACCACTGTTTCCAACTGATTTCAGCGAATGCAAAAGCTGTTAGAGAAGAAACAATAATGACTGCATTTTGAGCAACATTTTTCACAGTGAGCCAATACACAAGACACGAGGTGCAACACAAGATCTATGACCTCAAATTAAAAGCACCGTACGTACCTCCCTAACTCGACTTGGTTTCTCTTCCTCACAGCCCACTTTCAGGGTTTTCTCAAGTGTCTGCATGAAGGACTGTATCTGAGGTATTTCACCCCAGGAAGTCTGAATTGTTTTACTCAAACGATAGAGCAGAGACGATCCAACGAGCAGAGCCTTTGACCGCAGCTCAGGGACTTCTAGTAAAGCCTAACACAAAGAGAATACACTGTAGATCAGTTTGACTAAAATAAGACAGAAGTGAACACTGAAGTTTGGATGTGAACTTTAAATGTAATTTTCCTACATTTATGGAGCCAATGATTTGAGGGGAAGGATGAGGGGTGAGGGCTAAGGGGGTGAGGAAAGAGTAGATCTCCCCATCCTCCAGTTCTTTGTTCCTAATCAGGTCAGTCAGTAGAATAATGCAGTTTTCAGAACCGCATGCTGTTAATGCATCCAGTAATGGCTGCCTGACAAAAACAACAAATATATCAGCAGCTAGCTTCAGTAACCTCTGGCACTTACAGTAACATGTGCTGGTAAGTAAAGCCAGTTTAAAGTACAGAAAACTACTTCATAAATGGTGAATTTGTTTTTCAATTCAATGGAAGAGATTACAAACACTGTAGATCCTACATAGTGTAAAGCTGCAATATTCCTAGATATAAACATTTGATATAATCAATCATAACACGAAAATCAGTAAACAGGAAACAATTTGTGAGGTTGGGTGAACATAACTCATCGTGCTTGGAAATTGTTAAGGGTGTCCCCCAGGTGTCAGTACTTGGTCCAAAGGTGTTTAATGTGTACCTAAATGATATTTGTAAGGTCTTTGATACACTGAAAATAGTATTATTTCCTGATAGCATAACTATTATTAGCCCTGTGATGAACTTGAGACCTGTCCAGGTGTCTCGCACAGTGACAGCTGGACATGGGCATCAGTAACCCCTGTGACCCGAAAGGTAAGAAGCAAGTAAAGATAATGGATGGATGTATAATTATTATTATTTACTTTTGGTTTGGTTATGTTGTTTTTGTTCTGGGAAGGATTTAAAGGAGCTACTGGATATGGTCAATTCAGAAATGCACAAAAAATGGTTTGCTATTTGAAAACAGTAAAAGAATGAAGAAGTACATGTACAGATAAAACGGTGTTGGAAACGTTCGTAAAACTAAGGTTCTTGGTGTGCTATTAGATGACAAAATAAACTGGAATTTTTCTTTAAAACTTAAGTCTCATGAAGTATTTTGGAATTAAATTCAGTAAAACAAAAACTGGATCACAAATTATTCCACAGTTTCACTTTATGAGTATTTAAAAAACAGTGCAGAGGTTTAGGGGAAAACTTTTAGATGTTTATTATCATCATTATCTATTGTACAAAAAGGATCTAAATTTTTTTATTGCAATTGGTTACAAGGATCATGCAAATCGTCCTAAAACCCCTAATATTAAAATGTACTTATCTAGTTCACTTTAATACTGTGCAACTTATGTTCAAAGTAATAAACTACCTTCTTCATGGAAATATTCTGAAGAGATTGGGAATATTATGTACCTTAGAAATAGAGTTAAACCATCTTTGTGTCTGTACAACATTAAAAATATTTTTTCTCTGTTTGTGTAAAAAAAAAAAGCTGTGGAACAACGGTAATGAAATGAGGGAATGTCCAAGGATGAGCCTTTTTAATAAGAATTACAAACTTTTTTTTATTTTGAGAGAACGAAGGGCTTTAATGCATTGTCTAATACACAGTTATCATACAACATGTTTATGTGTGCATGCATGTGATGACAGCTTTGTGTGTATATATATGAGTACATGTGCACATGTTATGTACAGTATAAGTGTATATACTTGCAAATCTGTGTATTCCTTGAAGTGTTGTTAGGGTTTTATATAACCAAAATATATGTAGACTTAGAAGGACTTCCCAAAGGATAAAACAGGACGTAAACACGTTTTCAAGTTTCTAAATGAAAGAGGAGGGATGGGATTAAATAGGTTTAGGCTTCTTCCTATTTCTTTTTGAACATGTCGTATGATTGACTTTTCTTTATTTCACTTTGTTGTATTATTTAACAATTAATAAACCAAGATCACCAACAAATTAAAGTTTTATTAAATGAGATGTTTCACTGTCGTCTCTGCACAGCAAACACAAAACAGCCAGCAGATAATTAGCTTAGTGTAGTTGTCATAAAAACTGTGGATAACAGCCAGACAAACTCTGCCTAAAATCATAATATGAATGTACACAGTCAGAGCCCCCTGGGCTCATTTCTGGCAGGATTTTCATATTTCTATCTGTATAACTATGCAAAGCAAATCTGACGGTGGTGTAAAAGTAAAAAAAAAAAAGGGGGTTGAATAAACTGCTATGACATTTTGAAAATTAGAGTTGCTTTAGACAGAAATCTGCATTAAAAGTGGCCCTGCTCAGACTAGCCATTATTACAGTAGCTGATCCCACATGTAAAGCAGGATTTATTGTCTGTTGCCATGTGCAGATATATGATGACATTGATGCCAAAATGGCAGCAATCCACTGATTTTTCCAGCTGAGATTTGATAGTAGCTCATCTGTCCTGTCACAACTTGAACAGAGGCTGTTCAATAAACAGTCTACAATACTTAATGTGCCAAGAAGTCTACCAGCTCTGAGTGGACACTCTGGTTTACGTGGAGCCCCGCCCACTTCCTCGTTAATTTGTTGTTTCCCCATAAATGCTAGTCTGCCTGGCATGCAATCTGCTGTGCTTCTACTGATGTTTGGCTGGCTGTAAGTACCCTGCTCCATTCTGAGGCTGATTAACAAAAAAATTAACACATTTCTACTATGATTTTTGGTGCATAGAAATTGATGAAAACTGATTGTTTTCTCTGAGCAAATGAGATATTGGATTCAGAAGTTACCCCTTTCACATGAGACTGCAAAACTACCACTGCTGTTTTGTTTTGTGCTTTGGTTCTGATTTGATTAAACTCAATTTTTTTAACCTTATGAATTAGTAGTTTTTTTTATAAACTGTAATCCTGGAGAAACTTCTTGTGTCATTCCATCCATTTCCATTCACATGATGTAACAAAGATGCTTGTTGGCCTGATTATGAGCTGCTTCTCATGAAAATGTACAGTTTTATTCAAGTGTGTGCACAACAAACACAATACATTATATTATAATGTAATGTGTCAAAAGTAAAGATGTTGAATTAATAAAGAACTAAAGGACAATTCGACAGGAGAAATACTGACCAGTCATTCCGACACTTGAAAGACGCTTCTTGCCAAAGTGTCTTGAGTTGAGAGAGATTCATATCTTTCAACTGGAATACCAGCTGAAGCAACGCCTGTGAAACCTGCGCACAGATTCAGTAAAATCCAAATACATATTTGACAGCATCAAACAATGCAGGTTACACTTCGGGCCCTCTAAAATACTTCTACTAAAATAAAACTATCCAGCTGTTTAAACCTATTCTGTGCAAATAGATTATGCTGAAAAGTTGACAAATGGAGTCACAGGAGAAAAGCTGTGACTTAAAAATACTAATATACAGTAAAGCAAAGAACAAGCATGTTTGAGTTACTTGTGAACATTGCTGCAACTCCCGGTGTGTGAGGCAGGTGAAATAAAACATAAATAAAACCACATACTGTATAAATAACGATGTAAGCAAATTGGAGCCAACTGCGCTTGTGGCCTACCAGTTGTGGGTCTGAGGTGAGGCTGCATAGGGACCTGATTGACTGACCAACTCTCTGTGGTGTTAATGGTTTGGTTTTTCCCAGCCCTGCAGTGCCATCGTCCTCAAACTGTAGGTCAGTCAGCGCACCAGCGCTTAGGGGTTCTCCTAAAGCAACGAGGAAGTAAGAGATCACACTGCAGAACTAAAGAGGAAGGAAAAGTGCTGATGCTAGTCCGACCTGCTCTTGCAGGAGTCCCTGTGTGGGTTTTAAGCAGGAGCAGCACCGACTCTGTCTTGGTCTTTACAAATCCAGAGGTCCTGGACATAGATACAACTTCAGTACAGTTCACCTCTTCCATCACTGCCTCTCCGTGACGCTGAACGCAACGTAGCTCCATCCACAATGACTGGCAAAACAAAAACAAAAAATCCTCATATTAAAAATAATAATTCTTAATTTGATTATTTTAAATATTATTATTTTTATTATTATTATTTATTCTGCTAAGGGACTTCAATGCCCACATGGGTAATGACAGTGTGACCTGGAGGGGCGTGACTGGGAGGAACGGCTTCTCTGATCTGAACCCGAGCGTTGTTCTGTTGTTGGACTTCTGTGCTAGTCATAGTTTGTCCATCACGAACACCATGTTCGAACAGGGCGTCCATAAGTGCACTTGACACCAGGACGCTCTAGGTCGTAGATAGATGATTGACTTCATAGTCGCATCATCTGATTTGCGGTCGTTTGTTTTGGACACTCTGGTGAAGAGAGGAGCTGAGCAGTCAACTGATCACCAGCTGGTAATGAGTTGGATCAGATGGCGGGGGAAGATGCTGGACAGACCCTGTAGACCCAAACGTGTGGTGAGGGTTTGCTGGGAACTCCTGGCAGAAGAAGAACTTGTCAGAGAGATCTTCAACTCACACCTCTGGGAGAGCTGCATTCCAGCTGAGGCGGGGTCATTGAGTCTGAGTGGGCCATGTTCCACGCCTTGCTTCTTGAGGTAGCTGCCTTGAGTTGTGGCTGCACGGTTGTTGGTGCTTCGTTGGTCATCATTGAACTCTGGTGGACACCCTGGGTTAGAGAGGCTGTCAAGCTGAAGAATGAGTTCCATTGGGCCTTGTTGGTCAGTGGGACACCTGAGGTAGCTGAGGAGTACCGGAGGTAGCTGAGGAGTACCGGAGGTAGCTGAGGAGTACCGGAGGTCCAAGCGGTCCACAACTCTCGGTCGGCTCCGAGGAGATTGTGTCAACCAATCAGACGGCTGCAGAGGGGAAAGCAGCACTTTACCAACACTGTGTTCAATGAAGGTGGGGGTGCTGTTGACATCAACCAGTGATGTCGTCGGTAAGTGGAAGGAATACTTAGACCTTCTCAATCCCACCCGGCACCCGCACATCTTCCATGGAAGCTGAGTCAGGGGACATTGGGGTTGGTCTGTCCCTAACCATGGCTGAGGTAGTTAAAAAGCTCAGCTGTGGCTCTGGGGGTGGATGAGATTCACCTGATTTCTTTAAGGTTCTGGATGTTGTGGGGCTGTCTTTGTTGATGCGCCTTTGCAACGTCATGTGGACATCGGGGGCAGTGCCAATGGATTGGCAGACTGGGTGGTGGTTCCCCTCTTCAAAGAGGGAGAACCGAGAGTGCACTCAGATTATAGGAGCTTCACTCCCCTCAGCCTCCCTGGTAAGGTCTATTCAGTGGTACTGGAGAAGAGTCCGATCTTTGGTTGAACCCACTAACCCTAATTAGAAAGAAACAGATGAATAGATATTTCCTATAATTCAATTACCGGTATCTATTTCTCTGACAATTTTGTGCAGAATATTCTGATTCATGCTCAATAATCCAGGTTTTTTAAAAAATCCAACAAAATTTAGTCAAGCGTCAGTTCCAGGTTCCTTTTTTTGTTGTTGAACTTTGATGTTTTGAACCACTTTGGCCTCAGAGGAGTCGACGGGGGAGAGAGCGGACTCCAGAAACCATCTCATCACCATCAAACTGGTTGGCCCACTATGGGAGTGTACTGCTTGTGGGACAGAGTTTGCTGTGGCTCCTCAGACTGATGAAGTCCTTTGGATGAAAGATGAAAAGTTTTAACAGAACAACCATCCAGAGGACCTGACGTAACTTTGTTGGATTCTTTTTACCTGGGTTATTGAGCATGAACTTTGTCTAAAATGTTCTGCTTGAAATAATTCAGGGTGGAAAATTAGAATGAAACAAACAGTAGTGGTCACACCCTCCAGCTTGAAAACTGCTGGTTTAATTAGATCTGTGTCAGTTAAAACACCAGAGAGCCAGCGGAGCACCTGTTCTTATTTCTTAAATAAATACAGAAAACTAAGACTAAAAATGAAATAGCCAGCAGCAGTTGTGCAGAAAGTGAGGTCTTTGTAGTGTCAGGCAGCATCTGATACACTGGAAAACTCCTACAGCGTGTTACAAACTGGTTTCTAAACACAGTCACTGGAAGACAAGCTGAGACTTACTGGGTTATAGTATTCTTTTCATGATGTAATTTATTATTACAATAAAAGTTATGGCATAATTCTCATCCCGACTAACGTACGGATGTCTCTGGACCGAGGAGCGCTGCATTCGCTGAAGAAAATATCTGTATTCTTGGAAATCTCATTGAAAAGGTTTACAGCGCAGAATAAAATGTTTTCTCAATATATCAAACAATACAATCTCAATATTACTCAACTAGAAGTATTTAAAAAATAAATTAAATTCATGAGCTGATTAAGTGAAAATTGTTTATTTTTAAATTACTTTGAACAATTCAAACAAATTGAAGCAGTTTTCCTACAAAACAAATGTTGGTGTTTATGTTTACAGTATGAAAAGAGGCTAAAATTGCAAGAGTCCGTTACAAGTTTCCACTTGGACATATATACATGGTACAGTATATACACTCAAATGAAATACTGTAAGTACAGTCTGCAAGCACTGGAATGTGTCCACCGTGTTCCTGTCAGAGTGCCTCCAGAAAGGCTCATTGTTCCGGGTAGGACAAAATAAAATGTTCAAATCCAAAACAAAGTTAGAAAACCTAAACTACAGCAGAGAACCCTCAGCATGGCGCAGGCAGACTCGTGCTCACAGTTGGGGCAGTTTGTCGACGGGCGTGTCAAACTTGAAGTCTGGAGGGAAAAGTTCTGCAGCTCGTGGGTAGATGAGTCGGTACGACTGCCTGATCGTGACGTCTGCAACACCTGCGATGTCTCCGATTTCTGTGAACGAACAGAAAAATAAATGTGTCAGATCTGAATTATGCGATTTTAAAGAACCAGAAGAGTTCAGGAGCAGGACCCAGCTGGACCCATGATTCACCAACTGGTCTAACACAGAAATGTTCCTTCAATTCTTGTACTGTATATGGCACCGTTTCTAGAAACGCTTTCATCCACAGAGATAAAGCGATGCAAAAAGCCTGGCCTATCTGGATGGACTGTCGAGACTCTGATGACTCGGGTCTCTACAGAAAAACTGATGTTAAAAGTTCTGATTGTTTAAAAATTCCAACTCTGCAATGAGCTCCTTCTGTGGAAAATGGCTGACTTGTGGGCTTTTCACATAAAGTGGAGCTGAGTCCACGGTGCAGCTGAGCAGTCACTCACCTTTCTGGGTCTTCTTCTCAGCAGAGGCCTGGGAGGCCATGTAGATGGCTGCTGCAGCCACTGAGATGGGGCTCCTGCCGGGCACCAGGTCCAGCTCCACAGCCTTCCTTGCGATGAAGGTGGCAGCCATTTGCACCTGTTTGGGTAAGCCGAGGTTGGAGCAGAAGCGGGACATGAAGTCGCCTGTCGTGATGAGGTCCACACTGGTCTCCAGCGCCTTCAGGATCAGCTTGAAGCATCGACCGATCTCTTTCTTTGAGATCCTGGAGACGGCGCAGATCTCTGGAAGGGAGGGACAAAAACAGGTCTGGTTTTTCTTGTCATATAATAAAAATCCCACCTAAACGTTACACAAGTGCACCAGAATCCCTTACTAGGACATAAGCTTTCGCTGTCATTTATTACAAGTTATTAAAAGGATATTTCAACCATTAAGTGAGGCTCTATAGAAAAGTTATCTTAGTTAGCTGTAGACAGCTCTTTGAACATCCTGTTTTTAGAAATAGATACGTAAATAAATGTTACTTTCAAGAGAAAAAAGAAAATGCTGCTAGCTGTAGCTCTGTGTGACATCTTTCTGTGTCAGTAAATATGCGTTTAAAATACCAGGATCTCATTTAAACTCTCATCTGAACACAAATCCGAGAAACAGAAATAGTCCCCTTTTCCATCCATGAGAGCTCAGCGGTGGACAAGTCAGATTTATTTTTAAAACAGTCAGACTGGTACATATTTAAATAAAAGTTTTAAAAAATCTTTATTTTTTATTTTTAGGATAAAGTATTTTTCAAATTAAATTAATATACACTTAAAACATAAAATATAGCCAGTATTTTGGTGAGGCAGAAAAGTTTTTTTCTCTATAAACTTTAAAACAAAACTAAGCAGTATTTTGTCAAATAAAATCCACATTTCTCGAGGTAATAGCAAGCTGTTTGTTAATCCTCCCAAGACGCATTGTGAAACTACTGAAAACATGTTTATTGTGAACTCTTCCCATATCTGAGGAATGTTGAAGACAAAGTCACTTATTTGAGGCACATGAATTTATAGCTGTAGTTCTTTAACAAATGCTTTTTGATGTTTGTCATTCTGTGAAATCTTTACATAAAAACATGGTTATAAATGGCTTATTATGGCATTATAAAGAGGTTGTTTATGAGTTTCTAAACACTTTAAAATCTATTTGCTGTAATTGTCAGGCTTTAGAACGCACCTGTCTCTAAGCTGTGCATTAATTATAAGTTAAATCATAATTTTGTACATAAATAAAACGCTCCTGGTTATTTAGCCGCGAGCATCCACCGTTCATGGTCGGGATCTGTGCCCCCAGACTGCTCTGCAGCTTTCTTGTTGTAGTACAAGAACCAACCAGCAGATGGAGTTTCACAGCATATACCAGTAGCTTGTTTTCAACACACTTCACTGCAAGATCGTCATGAATAGTCACTGTCCGACTCATGGTTACTTCCAACCATTATACTGTACCTTCAAAATGAACAAACACCTCAGTTTAAACTTTTGATCTGTGATTTGTGTTCTATTCTGAATAAAATATTAGATGTTGGCACCTCCACATCATTG
>JARVJN010002070.1:13694525-13708326 GCA_031763805.1 Argolebias nigripinnis
TAATTTCATTTGTCAGATTTATTTTAAAACCTTCTTTTAAAACGTTTATAGTGCTGTTGTTCGGTATATTGTTTCGAACTATTAATGACTAGCGAATATCTTAGATCTTTTAGCATACCATTTGGCATTTGTTTAGCGTATGTCTTAATGTTTATCTTAGACCCTTATTTACTTTCTTTTTACGTTTTGCTATTGTTAGATGGGACCCTGTGTACACAATTTTGCTCCACCTCATGTACCACATGCGATGTGAATGACAATAAAGAACCGTGGATCCTTGATTACAGATAGTCTCATTGAATCACGAGGACCCACTCCTCAAAATAGGCGTGTCTTGTACTGCTATGTGAGCACCTAGATGTGAAGAGGCTAAATGTTTTGGTGGCATGTAGCCTGTCAAAAAATAAATAAAATACATAAATTAGCCACATTGTTGTATAAGCCGCGGTGTTCAAAGCATGTGAAAAAAGTAGCAGGTTATAGGCTGGAAATTACGGTAGGCTACATGCTAACACATCTTTATATTTATGTAGCTGTCAGCTAGCTAAACCACCTTTACATTTGTGTAGCTGTTAGCTAGTACATGCTAACACACCTTTACATTTATATACCTTTACTTTTTTTTTTTTTTACCGGTACTTTACATTTATGTAGCAGCTAGCTACTTCAAAGGTTATTTGCAATTTAAACTTCCTGTAGGAGTTTTGTTGCAATCCATCTAGTTTATGTTTTTTCTAAAAGATAAACAGTGTTGATTCCAATAGTTAATACCAATGTTTAAAGCAAATACATGATGTCAAACTCTCAAAGTATGTTTGGAGTGATGCTCAGCTGATACTACTGCAAATGTTAGTAAATTTGGCTGAATTAAATTTATTTTTGTTATCTAAAGTCAGCTGACTGTGACGACCATCTTGATATTTATTACATCCACAAACTAATCGGTTGTAGATCTCAACTCAATGATTACATCTGAAAGTCTCATTAAAAGTCATTCAGTGGCTCAAAGGATATTTTGCTAACAGAGTTGATTCCAGTAGTTAATGGCAAGATTGATCTCATGTGATCAGTCAGTTGTCAGATTAGGCCAGTCTGAGCAATTAACGTCAACTTTTAGTTTGGTTTTTGTAAAACTGGCTGAGATACAGCCATGTTTGTGTTTGCTAAGTTTGTTTTGCTATGGCGGCCATTTTGGGTTGGGTTGACTCCAAAAGTTAATTAATTGCAGATGTACAAATTTTTAATAAATGCCATCCATTTATTCAAGATTGTATCTAAGATAATCGACTGTACACACACACATCATACAAACATACATGAGCACTGGCGCTGAAAGGGATAAAATGCATGACCAAAATGGACCCAAGAACTCCAACAATTGTAGACTTGAAAAAAATCTAAAATTTGGCCAGTTTTTACAAATTTGCTCATTTTCCCCCGTCAAATTTGAATGGAAAACTGGGTTTAGACAAACACCAGCTCCGTATTTTTAAAAAAAGTCTGCATTTTACTTTTGTTGTATTAAAACTAAACATTCTCACAGAGTCCTCAGCCAATTTGACCATGTTATCTGCACCCTTATTGAATAAGATCATCAGGTTGGAGTGTTTAAATAAACACAAATACACTATATTCTAACTTAGAGGCTGTAACTCTATAGTGTTGAGAAATACTGTAAGAAACAGGTGTTTATACCAAAAACTTCCCAGCAGTTTTTGCTAGCCCAATTTTTTACATTATCATTGTCTGTTTCACATTACATGGTTATATATATATATATACAATTCTATGGTTAGTTGAAAGCGCAAATAGCAGAAGCTAGCTGTAGCACTTCCTGTGCAACCTGAGGCAACTCCATCAGATTCTGCTGGACTAACAAAATAAATGCAAAATTACCTGCAAAATAAATTACTTAGCCAAATGGAGGTCCCAATCTCGACTCCATATTATCAGAACTACACATGACACTGACAAAAAATTTAAGTCTTAAGGCTTAGGAAGACTTTTTATAGAAATAATAATTAAGAAAAATTAAGTACCGTAGCTGAAAAAGAATCAGCTTCTCATACAAATATGTTGAAGAGATCATAGATACCATGTGCTGGTTTTCCTTAACTTCACAATTCATCTCCAAGTATTCATGAGTTTGAGCCTGTTTCTGTGGACGATGCTTGGAAATGTGGCCAGCATTAAGTTGACAGCAGAGTCTTTTGCAGCATGGTTAACATGTACGACAGAAAACATCCATGTCGGCTCTTGGCAAAAAATCTGTCAGAACAGCTTTGGTGTTTCACAGCTCAGAGGAAACACGATACGTTTTATGCACTTGACTGTCACTGTTTATCTGTATCACCATAATTTCCTGTTCTTGGCACACAAAAAAAAACACAAAAAAACATGACAAATACAGACTATCAGGATTTTTCTCTTCGTGTTTGGCAGCAAAGAATGGTCAAGAAAGTTTTCATTTTTGTCAACCGAAGCCAAATAACCCCTTTTCTTTACGATTTATTGATCCGTCCATATTTCTCAAAAACTCATCACTATTTTTAGAGGATTTCATCTCATCAGCTCAAACCCTTTAAAATCCATTTCCCTTTTCCAATGATGAACAACTGGTTTGTAATTTCCAAATGTGTGGGTGTTTAATGAGGCTTAAGACGTTTTATTCGCCCGTTGTAGTGTCGTCTACAAACACGTATTCTGCTCCACTGTCTGGCGCAGACACTCTGGCAAAAAAAAAAAAAAAAAAAACCTGCAGCCCAGAACTGCTCCACTTAAAGGAGGTTGATGTGAGAGGAGCAGACAGGCGAGAGTGGAGCGCCCTGCAGTCATGCAAAATGCAGGAGAAATATGACTTTATTACAGCTCGCTAATGGTGACATAACAATCTGTTCAGCCACTTCCCTTCAAATCTCCGAGCAGTTTAAAAGGGTGGCTCAGACTACAGGGTAGGATGGGCCGGAAAATCTCTCTCTGTGTGTGACTTCAACCCAACTCGAGTATGAAACATGGCTCTGACAACTCATCTGTGGCACCTTCTACCTATTTGTTTTATTCACTTTCGTTGTTCGTAATGTCAGAGTCAGAGAGGTACTGACGGACTAAAACAAAGGTCTGGGATTTCTGGAAGGAATCGCTCACCGCCTTTTCGTCTCAGAGAAGATGATGCTATCTCAAAAAAGGATGGAACTTTTAGCCTTGCTGGTGAAATTTGGGAAATATTGTTAATACTGTACCCAACAGGGTTGATACGCAATGACTCATTGCCACTTTAAAACTGTCAGTTTCTACCACACCATACCCTCCACCTCCACTCTGTGGTAATAATTATGTGTCTCCTAGTTTAGTTCACACAATCTAGTTGTGGTTAGACCAAAATACAGTATGCTAATATTCGCTGGTGGATTTAAAGACCGAATGTTTGTAGGTTTGGAGATATTTGCTTTTTTTTGTACTGGAACTGAACAGGGAATGCAAATAAATCTTGGTATTTTTGGTGCAAGATATTAAAGTGAGTAGAAGTTACACTGTGTATAAAAAAAACAAAATTTTTGTGTTTTCTTTGCTTGTCAGAGGTAGCACAGAGTGAAAGATCCTTGAGAGTGGAGGGAGCAATTTTATCCACTATGAGGTGCAGTGGTGGAGCCAGGGGGTGGCCAGTGGTGGCCTAGGCTACCATAGATTAATCTTCTGTCACCCCAGTTATGTGAGGAAACTATGCTTTTATGCAATATACAGTATAAAGTATGCTGGTGAAGATTCTCAGTCATCCAGGCATAAAGGCTGAGTGAGTTAAGATACACACATACATATGTAGATTGACAAATCACACCTCACACCTCAACAATAGGGGTTTCTTAAAGTCTTTGTTAGTCTAATTCACAGACGAGGCTCCTCTGTTCCCATCAAGTGTGAAAATCGTCTGGGAATCAGTCCTAAAGCTGCATTATATGTTTTTGAAAGTTGGAATCTGAGACCTTCTCCTCTGTTAAGAGAAGGTTTTTCTTGCTTAATATAAACTGCTTCCTTCACTTTCTTTACTTTACTGTTTCAGCTTTTGATGACGTGCAGATTGTAGGAAAAACAAGTATAAGCTCACGTTCCTATCATTGAAAATTATTTTAAGGATTGATTTGATGTTCCTTTTTTAATTTTAATCTCAAGATCATGTATCATGTGAAAATCTGATTAGTGATGTTTTTTTTGTGTGTGTGTAAATTTTTTTAGACCTACAGCTGCACTCATTTGTCAGCTGGAGATTTACTCAGGGCAGAGCGAAATCGAAAGGATTCTACGGATGGACAGCTCATTGACACCTACATCAAAGAGGGTAAAATAGTTCCTGTAGAGATCACCATCAACCTCCTCAGGAAGGTATGGGTCTAATCCAGACTGTTTATTCTATGAATCCGGATTAACATGGTCCAAGGCAACTTCAGGATATCTGGTTTAACTAATCTCAACATTCAGCATTGCCCTCACTTGTATCTTTAGGCGATATTCTGGCCATTTTGAAGCAGTGCTTAGAGTGTGTGTGTGTGTGTGTGTGTGGGGGGGGGGGGGTACAAACAATATCTTACCTGTTGTAGATAACTCTTAAAACAATCTTCATTTGGAGAAATGGTTTAATTTTGACATGACTGACAAGCTAACAGCTAGTCTGAATGTGTGTGCCCTAAAACACTAAAATAAAATAAGAAGTCATAATGTACTGTGGTGCTTGAAAGTTTGTGAAGCCTTCAGAGTTTTCAATATTTTTAAATGCCATTAATACAAGTCCAAAAAGTAGATAAAGAGAACCCAGTTAAACAAATTAGACAAAAATATTATACTTGGTCATCTATTTATCGAGGGAAATGATCCAATATTACTTATCTGTGAATGGTAAAAGTATGTGAACCTCTAGGATTATCATTAGTTTGAAGGTGAAATTAGAGTCAGGTGTTTTCAATCAATGGGATGATGATCAAGTGTGAGTGGACACCCTGTTTGATTTAAAGAACAGGATCTATCAAAGTCTGCTCTTAACTAAAACAGAAAAAATAAAAATCATAGTGAAGGCTGCTGCCAAATTCTTTAACGTTAAAGAGTTGTCTTGGGAAAAGATACATGAGGAATTGAGACAGGGTGAAGGAACATCTGAAAATGAGGTTTCTCTAAACATGACTTAACTGTTGTACAATGGAGAAGAAATATTGTTTGGTAGAGGGAATTTAATGCACACTTTATAGGGACATCAAGTTGTTGAATATGGTGACGTAAGTATGTATAGTAAATTGATTTAGTTATGGGTATATTAAAAGTCTTAAATTAAGTCTAAAAAAAGAAAAGCTGCGTCTTGCCTTACTTCTAAGATGATGGAGACTGTTTTGGTGTGGGGAATTCAAGGGAGGTCAGGATGTTCAAAATGGTGACGTACGTATGTACTGTATAGGTAAGTTGTTTTGCAACCGCCATAAAACACCAATAAGAAGAAGAAAGAGTCTGCTCTTCACAGCATGTTGGTGGAATTGGATCATGGCAGGAACAAGATAGATTTCAGAGGACCTCAGTAAAAAGAGTTGAACTTCATCAGGTTGGAAAATGTTACAAAACATCTGTAAAGAGTTTGAACTCCACCAATCCACAGTCAGACAGATTGTGTACAAATGGAGGAAATTCAAGACCATTGTTACCCTCCCCAGGAGTGGTGGACCAACAAAGATCACTCCAAGGTGTGGAATAGTCAGTGAGGTCACAAAGGACCACAGGGTAACTTCTAACAACTGCAGGTCTCTCTCACATTAATGTTGATGTTCATGAGTCCACCATCAGGAGAACACTGAACAACAATGTGTTCATGGCAGGGTTGAAGGAGAAAGACACTGTTCTCCACAAAGAACATTGCTGCTCGTCTGCAGTTTGATAAAGATCATGTGGACAAGTCAGAAGACTGTTGGAAGGATGTTTAGTGGATGATGAGACCAGCTACTGAACGCAAAGGTTCACATACTTTTACCATTCACATAGATGTAATATTGGATCATTTCCCTCAATAAATAAATAAATAGCCAAGTTAGTATAATATTTTTGTCTCCTTTGTTGAACTGGGTTCTCTTTATCTACTTTTAGACTTGTGTGAAAATCTGATGATGTTTGAGGTCATATTTATGCAGAAGTATATAAAATTATAAAGGGTTGACAAACAGTCACCCACCACTGTACCATCTTTTGAACTATAAACTGTCTCCTACAGGCCGCATGTTTGATGAATGTGTCCCTTGTGGAATTTAGTTCTGTTCCAAACCTTTAAGTAGAAAATGTCTTCACATTTTCACTTTTGCACAAGAAACTTCATTGTGAAATTAGACGTATGAATCATTGCTACATTTTGTTTGTTTAATTTCCAGGGATGGTGCACAATGATGAACATTGTTCCAACTGAGTGAGAGTCAGCTAGAAGCTTATTTTTCCATCTCTAGTTCTTGTTTGAACATCTGCTATCTGTTTAGAAAGTGTGCAGAAGCTTTTCACAGCTGCTTTGTGGGTTTTTATACATACTTTTTATTTTATCTGCATAACAAGAAGTTGTTTTTTTACTCATCACTTTCAATGAGTTCTCATTATTGTCACTTTTTTTTAAATTGCTTGTTAGGCTATGGAAAACCAAAAGGATGGTAAGAGCTATTTCCTTATCGATGGTTTTCCCCGTAACGAGGACAACCTTCGGGGATGGAACCATGTCATGGACGGCCAAGCAAACGTTCAATTTGTGCTTTTCTTCGACTGTGGCACTGAGGTACGTCACAGAAACTGAGATCACCCCAGCTGGTTTGTAGCTGCCCTCTTAGTTTTAACTGAGGTCTTTGTGTGCGTCCAGGTTTGCATCGACAGATGTCTAGAAAGGGGGAAGAGCAGTGGACGCACAGATGACAACAGAGAGAGCTTGGAGAAAAGGTACCGTCCTCCAACACGTACTTGGTAATATTTGTAGCTTTACATTATAGGACTATTGCACAAGATTATCTCTCGTTGGCGACCTTAACAAACTCAAAACTGGCTGAAACTTGTCCAGTTTTACAGATAATGACCTAAAAATTAACATGGCAGTAGCTGAACGTTTTCTCCAACACATAGTCCAAGCACTGCACATTGTGATATTTGTGCTTGAGACTTTGGCAATACTTGTTGGCATCAGCATTTATCTATTAGTAATATGTCTCATGAGTCACTGCATGTACAGTATTCTAATGAAACTTTCAGACAGTAATTCAAGGATTAAAGGTTCTTTATTTGTCATACACATCACATGTGGTGGAATGAAACTGTACACAGGGTCCCAGTTAAATCCAACAAAAGTATAAAATGTAAAACGAAAAACAGTAATAAGATTTAAGATATAAACTAAGAAAATTGCTAACTAAAACTACACTAAGCACTAGTAGTATAAATACAATACACCGAACAGCAGCACAGTCAGTGGCTATAAAGCTTGAACTGATTAACTTTAGGAGCAACACTAATTTAAGATGGCCGCCAGAGCCTACTCACTTAAGAAAATGTAAAAATTGCTATAATTGAAGCAGCTTTTCAAGTATTGAGCTAAGATTTATGAGGTTGTAACCGTGAGTCATTCACAACGTGGACTCCAAGTATTCATTACGTAAGATCTCTGCTTAAAATTTTAGCGTTAGCTGTTGGAGTCAGTCCTGTCAATTTGTTAGCAAAATAACTCCTAGACCACTGGACGGACCTTATCTAAACTTTCAAAAGGTAAATGATTGGATGTACAGTGTATTCACACCTGATAACATTCTGAAGTCATTAAATTCCAGATGGTCCCCACGGCTAATCAACACAAAAATAACAATCAGTTGTACAGACATTGAGCTAAAATTAGATGTGGTAGTAGCTGAGAGTAGTTTCAAACACATATTGTGAGCGTGACGTCACACATGAAGTTATTTTTAAGGTTTGACCGAAACTCCTTAGTTTCTCATCAAATCATCTCAGCCTTTCTTGCTTCCCATCAAGGAATGAACATGACCTTAAATTGTTTAGTCTTTGTGTACTTTGTGTCCGTGTAGATTCCTCTGACCCGTTTCTCTGGCTGCTGGATACCTGCTCATGTGTTTTGACCTAATTTGTGTCTCCTTCAAGTCCCCTGTGTGGTCTGACCTCGATAACCAGCTGTGTTTCTCCTGTACGCAGAATCCAAACCTACCTGCAGTCCACGCGACCAATCATCGAACTGTACGAGAAGCTTGGGAAGGTGCGCACTGTAGACGCCTCTCGTTCTGTAGACGAGGTAAGAACAAAGGCACCTGGTTCTACCAGTATCTGTTGTTTTTAGGAAATTTGTCTGATTGTTGTCACTTTATTTTCATCATCGCAGCAAACAAGTTGTTAAAATGTGATTAAAAGCAATCAGATGCATGCCCCCCAAATAAAACACTATAAAGTGCTGTATGTAGAATAATCCAAAGTACAGAAAACTTTAGGAATACAAACACAAAAAGGAAAAACTAACGTTTTTAAATGTTTCATTTTGAAAACAAGTTTACTTTGTCTTTTTCCAGGTGTTTGCTGATGTTAAAACCCTTCTAGACAAAGAAGGTGAGTTTCTTCAGACGTTCACAACGTTCAGAGCACACAGTGGATTGACAAAGTATTCATCCCTCTGGATTCTCTGTTTTTTAACAGGTTATAAACATGAAATTTAAATGAATTCAATTTTAGTAACAGAGCCACACAAAATAATCCACATTATTCCACATTAAAAATATTTTAAATAATGTATTCACCCCCATGAAGTCAGTGCTTTTATAGAAACACTTCCTGCATCAGACATCAGGTCTCTTCAGGTTTGTGTCCATGGTCTTGGTCCATCGAACCGGTGCAGTTCTTGTTTGTTCTCCAGGACCAAACTGCTGCAGCTCCTTCAGGGTGGACACGTGCTCCTTGTGCCCAACAACCTTTAATTTAAACCAGAGATTCTCAGCTGGACCTTTTTATTGTTTCTTCTTCAACCCGTGGAATGTAGCTTTATTGTTGTGATTAGGGTTGGGAAACAAATTAGTCTTCCAGTGTTTTGAGACTGGTCAGATGTCAGTCTTTCAGAATGTCTTTGTATTGCGCTCTGTCCATTTTACCATTAGCTCTGACCAGTTTCCTCATCCCTGCTGATGGAAAACAGCCACACATGATGACATCATCCTGCTTCAGTCTGGGGATAATGTTTGTAGTGTGATGAGGGATGTATGAAAACTCCTGGTGTGTGGTGTCACACCCTGATCAGCTGATTAACTTCTAGACATGAGCTACGAACGTCTCATTCCTCGCGTCGAGCCACTCCTGAACCAGAGACATCAGAAGCATCTTACCTGCTGAGGACAAAAAGAGCTGGACTGTTACTCAGTGGTCTAATGTCCTCTTTTCAGATGAAAGTTAATGTTCATGTCATTTGGAAATCAAGCTCCCAGAGTGTGGAAGAATAATAATAATAATAATGAATTTATTGAGCATGCATCAGGGAATAATGAATTTAATTTATAACGCACTTTTCATTAATAAAAATCTCAAAGTGCAGCAAAATCAAAGATCAAATAAAAACAAGTGATAAAATCAAGTAAAAATCAATAATAATATCAACTGGGGGGGGGGGGGGTGCTGCATTTGAATCCTGGATTTAATGGAGCTTTGTGGAATGTTCTATGATCTTTTTCTAACCTAACCCTGATCTATTCTTTTACACAACTGTCTCTGTTTGGAGTGTTCCTTGGTCTTCATGATGTCTCTTACTCTGTGGTAGACCTTACTACTTGGAGGCAATAATCTGTTGTTGTTTGTTGCTTCAATCAGAACAAGTATTTATTATGGGCACTAAGATGTTAGTGGATCTTTAACAACTATGGAAAAGGGGGTGAATGCATATGCACACAGCACTTTGTAGTTTTATACATTTTTATTCTTTCTGTAGTGTTTTGTTCAAGTTTAACATCTATTTAAATTTCAAGTTGTGCAAAACAGGAAAAAAAAAATACCAGAGGTTTGAATATGTTTGCAACCAACTAAATGTATTTTGTGCTAATTAAAGTTCAATGTAGTTTTTGTTAAAGTCCTTCAAGTGTGAAGAAACTAATTTCTGGTTGTCTTGCAGGTTTTCTGAAAAAGTGAAAGCCGTCCTAGAAGAAGAAGCGTGGGTTTCTCCAAACTGCCAGCAGCAACATTCGTTTTTGTTTTACTTTGATTTTATTTGTAATTTTTTTTTCCAACCGCAGCTCTACTTGATTGGGTGTATATGTCCATAGTTATGTGGTTTTATGTTTGGTTTCTATGCTTTGTGTAAATGCGACACTGAGTGTGTACGGGACACGTGTCTGTATGAGTGGGAGGAAGAGATGCCCAGCAGCTCCTCATCATCACCTGGTTTTTGTTCAGTGGAGCTCAAAGCTCAGTTTCGGTTTTAAAGCTTCAGCTTAGAGAAGCTCTCTGTCAGAGACGACAAAACATTTCTCTTTAATGTCATCAGAGCAGCATCATGTCAGAAGAAGCACTGATTAACCTTCAGACCAAGTAGTTGCACGTGTGACCTGGTGAGAAGGACCGAGTAGACGCTTCACTAAGCAGACAGTAAATATCTCTGATCTCAGTGAAATGAATGAAACATCTGGCTTTCTGTTTGATGGACACAAAACTTATCAGGTATGTTTCTGGGATGCATGTCAAGATCGATATTTGACACTAGAACATTTGATTTGCTTCATTCTTGGCCAACTTATGAGGATGTGGATGAAAATGAGTGTTTTGTAAAATGTATGCTCTTAAAGGAGAATGCATAAAGCTGAAAAGATAAAACAAGTTCCCTTTGTTTTTGTTTTTTTCTGAAATTATTTTAATATTTCTTTTTTGTATTTTACAGTGTGTAGTTTTAATTCAGTTTATTTATAAAGCACCAAGTCACAACAGAAGTCGTCTCAGGGCCCTGAACAGAAACATTCACGTACATTATAAATGCCAGTTAGTAAAATGTATCTATCTAAGGAAGGAAGCAGATTGTGTTGAGTGATTTCATCATGTTCTCCCATTCTGAGCAAGCACCAGAGCAACAGTGGAAAGAAAAAACTATCTTTTAACGGGAAGAAACCTCCAGCAGAACAAGGCTCAGGACGAGCGGCCATCTGCTTCAACCAGCTGGGTTTGAGAGGATAGGACGAAGAAACGACCAGAATGGCAGGTCCACAATGTAGGTGACAGGAGGCAGGTCTTTCTATAGGAGGAAAGAAGAAAATCTATATATATACAGTATGTAGATACAAATACAACACTATTCATTTGTATTCATTTGATTGAACGAGGTAAATTTGTCCTCCAGCTGTCTAAGCCTATAGCAGCATAACTAAGGGATAGGTCAGGAAACCCAAGCCAACCCTAACTATAGGATTTATCAAAAAGGAAAATCTTTTTAAGTCTTAAACTGGACAATGTGTCATCCTCACAGACAGAAACTGGAAGTTAGTTCCACAAGAGAGGAGCCTGGTAAATGAAAGATCTTCCTCCCATTCTGCTTTTGGAAACTCTAGGAACCATAAGTAAACCTGCAGTCTGAGGATGAAGTGCTCAGTTGGGAAAATATGGAGCAAAAATATCTATAATATAAGATGGAGCTAGGTTGTTGAGAGCTTTGTAGATTTGAAGTAAGATTTTTAATTCATTCTGAATTTAACAGAGCCAATGGAGAGAAGCTTTTATCACTGTTTTATTTATAAATCACCCTTCATGTTAAAAGCAGCTCAGAGTGCTGTAATTATAAACAATAAAACCACAAGATAAAACCAAACAATACACACAAAAAAAAGAACGTTTATTCCAGCATTTAGTAAAGTAACAGTTTAGCCAGCAGGGGGCGCATGGTACCATTTAACTGTCCTTTTTAGTTCACAACTTGATGAGTGTGGACTTGTGACCTGTCCAGGTGTTCCCCACCTGCTCACACTGACTGCTGCAGATGTGCACCAGCTCCCTGAGACCCAGCAAGAACAACTGGGTAAAGAAAAGAAACATACATTTAACAGTGTTTTATAGAATTATTTACCAGAAAAGACATTTGGTATATTTGAAAGCCTTTTCTTCTTCAGTTGGTATTCATTTAAGGTTTGAATTTACCATTTTATAATTCAATGTGTTCATAGAATTGATACAGTACATAAAACTACAAACATGTAGGCGCCCTGCATGAACTCAGCATTATAGTTCTAAATTATTTCTACTTTGTTCTTTGTGTTTCTTTATTTTTAAGCAGGGCTTCCTGAGAGTTTCAGTGTTTTCCTTGTTGTGAATGCCTTCAGATGATCAACCACTCAGAACTTATTGGATGACGCAGAAAAGAGGAGGAAAGTGTGGTATTTCAAATATTTGTATTTCCTGTTTTAAAGCAATCTCACAACAACAGAGATGATAAAAAAGCCAATTTAGCCAATTTGAATCAACTGGACCTTGATCTACGCGTCTTAAAACAGTGCAAGCGCCACTGATTCTGACTAAAAGGAAATAAGGTGAAGATAAAGTGTATTTACGTGTAAGAGAATAAGAAGAGAAATAAATTAAATATTGCTGCTTGTGGTTTTTTGATTTTTGCATTATTGATGTCAAACACAAAATACTTTCAACAACTTTTCTTTAATAATTCACACGGTCTAATTTCACATTTGTAATAAATATTGAAATGAGATTTTAAAGAAGTTCTCATTGAACATTCCTGCACAGTGACTCGAGCAAAACAACAGCCAAAACTTTTCTCTTGAAAACCCAAAGAAGAAACTTATTTAAGTTAACAGGATGAAAAGCATAATAAACACCTCTGTAAAAAAACATGAACAAAACTGACATATCTTATAAAAGAAACAAAGGATTTGATAAGTTAAACCTGTGTCCCATGAAATGCTTCATTAAATACATTTCTGTTTAAACCCTTAAAGCTAAAACACAAGTTTTATTATTGTGAGGACATTTACTCTAAACTATTGACAACTGAGATTTATTCACAAGCATTTATTATTTGGCGTGAAAGAGAACTGTTCTGCCAGATAACAGGTAAGATACTGATTCTGCATATACTCACCATAGAACCTCCACTTCAAAATTGCCGAACTGTGTGTGTGTGTGGGGGGGGGGGGGGGGGGATGCATGTGGTTTGTCATTATGGAACATGATCATTGTGTGAATGCTCATTAAGCATCCACACTATTGTGATTCTGTTTATTATTGTTATTCTCCCTATTCTGAACATTTTTCAGCATCTTGTTCCACAACTTGTGTTTTTTCTTCTTCTTCTTTCAGCTGCTCCTTCGGGTCAGGGGTCACCACAACAAACTAAAAGTTGCACAAAGACTTGGCAATTGTTTTTACACCGGATGATGCCCTGACACACGCACAGACCACTGAGCTACCCCAGCCCTCTGTGTGGAGCAGAGAGCTGCCATGTAGGATGCTCGGGAGAGCAGATGGAGGTTAAGGGCCTTGCTCAGGGGCCCAGGGTAGGGCGAATGAGGGTAGAGGCAGATGTGGGTGTTTCACCTTTTTCCACCCACATTTTTTTTAAATGTTGGTACCAGGGCTTGAACCGCGGCGATCTTCCGATCACTTGATTTCATGTACAGGTAGTCCTCGACTTACGATGAAGATCCGTTCCTGCGCCGCGTCGTAAAGCGAATTTCGGCGTAAGTCGGAACATATGTACATACTGCACCTTATACACGTACAGTCACCAAGCACTTAGCCTATCCTAACAGTTTTTAAAGACGAAGGAGCAAGTTGAATC
>JARVJN010002070.1:16655967-16667186 GCA_031763805.1 Argolebias nigripinnis
GACTGTAGGTGTGTCCTCACACGATCTGTGTGTGACCTTGCTTGCTCCTTGGAGCTCGTCAAGATCAATAAATCGTCGAGGTAATCCATAACTCTAATGCCCTGGCTCCTCATGGGGGCCAGTGCAGCTTCTAGGCACTTTTTAAACACCCTGGGGGTGGTCGAGAGGCCGAAAGGCAAGGCTAAATATTTGAACGTTACATTCTCGAATGCAAAACGCAGGAATTTTCTGTGGTTCGGCAGGATGCTGATATGGAAATATGTATCTTTTAAATCCACAGTGCAAAAGTAGTCTCCTGGGCGTAAAGAGTGAATCCCCTGACGCAATGTTAACATTTTGAACTTGAACGATCTCAGTCGTCTGTTCAAAAGTTTTCAATCCAGGATCGGCCTCAAGCCCCCTCCTTTCTTTTGGATCACAAAGTATTTTCTGTAACAGCCTTTGTTTTCTTCCTGAGGAGGAACTACCCTGATCGTCCCTTTTTGAAGCAGCGAGCGTATTTCCTCTCTTAGGATGGGGACACGAGCTGAGCTTATTGTTGACATAATCACCTCGGAGAAAGGGATGGACGTCTGAAGAACTGGAGTCTGTACCCGTGAACCACAGTACCCATGACCCATTGCAATGGGCTGTACTCTACCCAGGCTCTCGTGTGAGCAGCAAGCCTAGAGGGCATGTTCACTCGAGACTTCATTTGTTTCAGGTGAGAGGGGGTGTGTGAGTGGCCCCTTGCTCTGTGCTCAACTGAGGGCTTATCTGTCCTTCTGGCGGGGTCGAGGGGCCTGTCTGTGACAGATCTCCCTCTGCCCCCTGTGTAGGCTCATTGGGCCCTTTGATGGACAGTCTTATTAGAGGGGGGTTGGCCGCCATTGTGGGTCGGCTCCCTGCGCTCTTTATTGACTCTGTTTACATTAAAAATGGTGGGGTTTTCCCTTTAATGCTGAGTCGTGATACAGAACATTTTGGGCATTTTGAGACTTTATTATCATTTGTGAACAACAATTTATCTTTATTCCACAAACATTTGAATGTTTTTGTACGTTTAAACGTTCTGGACCAGTTAATTGGGGTTTCTTTAACAAAGATACTGGTGTTAAAAGTTCATATTTTCTTTTTCTGTAACTGTTCAGGAACAGCTCTGGATCAGACTGATTTCTGCTTCTCTCTAGTACCGCTGAAGAAGTTCTTGGTTGATCCGTCTGGCGTGGGACGAACCTGTGCTTTGACCAAGCCTGTCCTGCCTGAGGAGTGTGTTCATGTTGCTCTGAGGCGGGTTTTGGCCGTTGCTCAACCTCGAGTGTCGGCCTCTTCTGAGCTGGGTGTCTGGTGAGAGAGTGGTGGCACTGCTGCTGAGAGCATCTTTGGCTACTGAAGTCTCTGGCTTGCGAGAAATGTTTTCTGGGCATGCCTTCACACAGGGCCTCCTCTTGTTTTATCCTCTGATCACATCTGCTCTGGATCCTCTCCAGGGCACCGCCGAAAAGGCCTGATGGCTCAATGGTGTGGTGGAGGAACGAGGAACGCTGGCTCTCAGGGAGATCAGTTAAAGTCAGCCATAAATGGCATTGTGCAATCACCGTTTCAGCCATACACTTCCCTTGGGCGATGGCTGCTGTGCCGGTGAGGCGGAGGATGAAGTCTGCTGCTTTGTGTGCTTCGTCCAAGATCTCAGCCGCCTTTTTCTTTGCAATGGTCTGCTGCAGCTCCTGCAGCTTCTCAGCTTGATAAGCCTGCAGCATGAAAGCAGTGTTGAGGGCGCGAGCCGCGAGGCCTTGAGCGTGGTAGCTCTTTTGGAGTTGAAGAGCTGATACACTGCATGGCTTGCTGGGCAGTGTGGGTTTTGAGCCCGGCGTCTTGGGGGCCAAGTGTGCGGCCAAAGTCTTGTCCATCTGCGGGATGTGGGCCAGGCCAGCTGACTCCATGCCCTCGAAGTCCAGGAACTGGGAGAGTGGCAGTGTCAACGGCGCTCTTGGTTCTGTCCAGGAGCGAGTTAGCTCCATCAAAAAGTCAGGAAATACAGGCATCCTGTGTCTCACAACGGCCTGTTGCTTGGCAAAGAAGTAGTTCCCCGCCAACCTCGTTAACTGTTGTTGAGGTAGGGGTTGTGGCCAAGTTACCTTCATCGCCTCCGCAGCTCTGCGGCACAGGTCGAGCAAAGCAGGAATGGACCCATCCGACTCCGCTTGTACTGCCACGGTTCCCTGGGAGAAGTCCTCGATGTCTTCTTCCTCCTCGTTGTCTGCCTCATCGTCCGACAGCTCACCTGAGGCTGTAAGTGACAGCTCGTCAGCTTGCAGCATGTCTCTTGTGTCGAAGTCAGTCCTCGTGTCCCCGTCGGGGTTGTGGAGGTCCATTCTCTCGCCTCAGCTTAACGCCCCACTGTCCATCTCGTCAGCCTACAGCTTCACTGTAGGCGTGAGGGTCTCTTTGAGAGGAGCGGGTCCCTTGCCGCGGTGGAATTGACCATGGCCTTGGCCACGAAGTCCATGCGCATCCGTCGTACTGTCTCGCGCAGCTGGCTGCAGTGACAACACGACTCAGGGGAATCCAAAGCTATCTTTGCATGGACCATTCCCAGGCATATTGGGCAGGCTTTGTGCGTATCCGACGATGAAATGAAGTAGCCACATGCGCTGGGGCAAGGCAGAGATCCAGGGCTCGCTGGTCTGTTGGCCTTGTTGAAGTTCTTCGATTTCCTTTTGCCTTTCTCAGGAGCCATGGTTGAGAAAAGGCGTCGAGTGTAAGCCAGTTAGCAAATGCTAAACAGGTTCGAAGAATTCTTCTCGCTGTGCTGTTCGTGTGGGCTAACCCGTTAGCTCCGTTAGCTAACAGGTAGGCGCGTGACGCCATTAGCGTCCTGCTCATCTGAGCAGCGAAACAGCAAAAAGGTGGACATTTAGCCGATGGTAAAAACTTCGACGGCACTTAGTTAGCGGCCGCTAAACGAAGTGCTCGCAGGGAAGTCCTCAGTGACCCCCTTGGCAGGGAGTGCGCTCACCTCCGGTCGGGCGGTTCAGTCTTTCGAGACGGCGTCCTGCGAAGTTCAGGTGTGAAACGAGGTGAAGTGCAATAAGAGACCAAACATGAGGCGTCACCATCTTTTATACCAGGGGGCGGGGCCCCCTGGTGACGATGACACTCACTTGCCTTAAAAGGCGTGATTTTAATGCTTCAGGTGAACCACGCGGGGGCGCAATTCCCATATAATATGTTGCACCCCAGTGGACTGACTGATGGGGAACTTCGTTCACACACACGCATGTGAGGCTTTCTATTTATATATCCTGTCAGCTGAGTTTATCATTTTATTTACTTGAACATAATTTTTAAATAAATAAAACAAACATGAAGTGTACATGAAACTTATAATTAATAATTGTATATAAAAATGTATGGTTTAGGTGAATAAAACACTTTTTATGATTTAGGCACATTTACATCTACCTCAGTCTGTGTAGCTGTTCCATGAAATTCAGAGGATATGTATATTTTTAATATCCAGAACAATGGACTCTTATGTTTGACTGGCATATGCAGTCCATCTTGTGTATGAGTCCTACATTATTCTCCTCTCCTTTGTTTCTGTGACAGCACCTTTTAATGCCACTGACCATCCTCCGTTGAGGCGGAGTTGTGTTGAGCAAACAGTGTTGCAGGAAATGAAGCCTCTTTGCGTCCTCTCATTGGAACACAATCCTCAGGTGGGGTTTGGCCATCAGCCAAGAGGCGGAGAGAGGACGCAAACACTTTAATTTTGAAGCGTATACTGTTTATAGCCAGAGCTGATAATTCGGGTCATCTTAAAGTAGGATTTCCAGATGTTTTGCTGGAGCTGACACCCTGTCATCATCCCACAGAGTCGGAGCTCTCTGTGAGCGGCTTCCTGTCGGTGGCCAGCTTCTCCTTTGAAGAGGACGAGGACAGAGATTCCCCCTTGCAAAACAGCCTCCGCCATCCTAGCGTACACAGTGGGGCTGCCGGAATGTCAGGGGACGGTAACCATGGCAACCAAGCAGCCCAGCACAATGGAGTGAAGAAGCACAGGTAGGACACGCTCTACTTCTGATGCCAGGCGGGTTTACAGGTTTAAATGATGTGCGAAGAGACGGGGTGGAGCTCAGAGTCTTGCTGAAAACCTGGACAGGGTCACATCTGTGTTCAAGATGGTTTTCACTGCTGGACTCATTTCATTAGAACTTCTGTTTTTAAGTTGATGGGATGCTACGAAAAAATGTCTCCTCAAAAGCTTGTGTCATCCAGCAACACGAGTTGTAATCCAGTAGGCAGAGGAGGAGTAATGAGATGCCACCTTTCCACCAAGTCTGATTTTTGTCGTCGGGTATTTCTGCCTGAGACACTCGATCCACAGAGAATAGTCTTGTTTTATTTCTGCTTAATTCCTACTCTGCAAAGAAACGATCAGCACTTTTTAAAATGAAAATCTTAAATTCTCTTAGGAGCCTGGGTTTGTCTGGGCCTCTCTTTATTGATTCAACAGGTTATTCGTAAATAATTTAGCTTCTACTGGTTAGGAGAAGAGTCTGAGGACAGAGCTGGCTGGGAGACTGTTTGCATGCAGGTGATGGTGTGTGTGTGACGTGTGTGTGCATGTGTATGGAGCGCCGAGTGCAAAATGTAAAATCACATATTTTAACATTCTATTTTCCGCACAGCACCCGGTGTGTGCATAAAAATATGAGGAATAAGTTTATTTAATTTTACTTAAGTCAGTCAAAAGCCTCTGTCATATCTAGCTGCATATAAGCCACTAGACTTTAAAAAAAATGTAACTTTAGATATTCTATCCCATGTTTCTTCATAAAATATTACCAAACACCTCACCTTTCAGGTTTACATACTAATTTAATTTACTACTTTATTACATCATAGACTGTCATCTCTATAAAATAAGTATTTTAAAGCTTGCAGACATTTATATAAAACTCACAAATTGCTTTAACAAGTCCAGCATTGTTTAGTAATTATCTAGAAAATAGAAAGTCTTTGTGTTTAATGACATAAATCCTTTGCTTAAATTCGTCTTAGAGCAAAGGGAATTGGAACAAAACTAGGCCAGAAGTATATCCTGCATGTATCACTGCTCTGCTCATCGTACAGATGGAGCTACCCCCTCCTCCTGCCTCTGTGTTTATTTAGCTTAATTAAAGGCTTTCATGTGTGCAGCCGCTCCAACACTCTGTTTGGAACAAGAACACCATCTGCCTCGAGCTCATCTACCTGTAAAACACTACATACTACAGATGTTAGAAAGACCATTAAAGAACCAAAGTGCACAATTTATAATAATACCAGATTCCTCCTGCTGCAAGCTTGTGCTCCGCAGAGCAAAAGTTGCACTGCGGATACATAGGAGTCCCCACTCCCATTGAGTTTCATTGGTCCACTGCTCTGTAATTTCATTGGTCAGATTTTTTTTACCTTTTATTTATACAAGTAGTCTCATTGAGTCACGTTGACCCACCCCCAGGAGAGATGTGTATTGGGCAGCTATGTGAGTGCCCAGGTGTGACGAAGCTAAATGTTTTTGGCAGCAGGAAGCTCGTTAGCTCGTTAAAAAAAATAAATTCCACAAATTATCCACTGCATTGTATAGGGTTCAAAGCCTGTGAAAAACAAATTACCGGTACTATATTTCTATGTATAGTTGATAAGTTACTTTAATTTTATCTTCAAGATATAGGATGTCATAGTTTTTATAGCTCTTGTCATTTTTCCCTGCAGAACATCTCTGCCAGCTCCCATGTTCTCCAGGAATGATGTGAGCATCTGGAGCATCTTGAAGAAATGCATCGGCATGGTGAGAACAGACCAGCTTTAATCGGATTACTCCGTCTTTTCACACATTTAACTTGTAATCTAAACTGATCAGATACTCTATTAAAGATGTAAGTTTGTTTGAGAGGAGCTATTGAATATTGAGCAGTTTTACATTGAAGAATTCAATTTAATAAATGAATTTAGATCTATCTAGTAGGTGTTTTTATTTTCTTGATCTAGGTCAAACTGTTCCACCTGTTTCTGCAACTTAGTGTCTCACTGTCATCGTACTTGGCTTTGTAGTAAATATTAGCACAAAGGCGTTAAGTAATCCTTAGCCAATAATCTCCTTACACCGGCTTTCATAAAGTACGTTATGAAGCTTCTTTTACCAACTCAAAAAAAAAACTGAATCCACTGTAGATTTCAGCATTCATTTTAAAGAATCATTGTACACAGTGTTGAAATATTAAAGTTACAATGCTATTTAATGTATACATTGTGAAATAAAATTAATTGTGCTAGTCTGATATTCATTATTATCTTTGATGTTTGTTTTTCCTTTAGCTCTATAATTTTGTCTTCTATCAGCTGTTAATTTCTTTTTTAATGTACACATAGGTCATTTGGCCAATTTTACTGTTTATAGTCTTACTGTGAATTTGATGATGACATTTTACATACTTCTTTAGTCTTTATCTTGAAAAGACCACACAACTGCACTCAATTTAACAGATTTGGCAATATTTTTTTCTAACTAGAATTAAAAGAAACATATCTTTCATCATCCATTTTCTCCTTTATGAAAGCCCTTTTTTCCACCACAGTGAAGGATGATTTCAAGTAGCGTGAGGAGCCAGAGTGTTTCAATCATCTGACAGCTAAGGAAAGTGGATCTGCTTCGAGTGGCAGAATCTGTCGAAGCTACAGCAAATTGTTACGCTACATAATTACAGTCTTTTTTTCTTAATGCCACCTTGAGCATCACTTACTGGGTAACCTTTTTATCTGTTACAGCATCAGCTGAGTGTTTGCCTCTGTTCAGATGTGGAGCTTTTAAACGAGCAACTTATTCTGTTAATTTGGCTCTTTCTCTTCAACACGTGCACTTTTCTCTCAAGATGTTTTTATAAACACTGAACGCTGCACCATCTGTGCATCCCTAACAAGTAAATGTCTCATTGGCTTCTACCTCTGAGCACCGTGATTTTTTTAATTTTCATTTTTCCCCCCCGTCCTTACCCACTTTAAATGTGTGCTTGTCAGGCAAAATATCACATCACAGGTTTCAGATACAGTAGTTTTGTTTATAACTTTTGTCTCAAAGTAAATGCGTACCCCATCGCCGTGTTTTACCAATTCTTCTCCCGTGCAGGAGTTGTCAAAGATTGCCATGCCGGTGGTATTTAACGAGCCTCTGAGCTTCCTGCAGCGACTGACAGAATATATGGAGCACAACTACCTCATCCACCAGGCGAACGCTGCAACAGACTCTGTGGAGAGGATGAAGGTACCTGCCATATGTTATTTATTAGAATCAAGCTCAAATATTCTGCTCATTTGTTTTAATTTGCAGCTTTTTTAAATAAATCTGGTTAATCTTGTCAGTGTAATCTATAATTAGGTTATGATTAAGCCATGCTCTGTAGTGTGTTGCAGCATTTGCTGTGTCAGCTGTAGCATCGCAGTGGGAGAGGACGGGGAAGCCCTTCAACCCACTGCTGGGGGAGACGTATGAGCTGATCAGGTATGACTGATACGCTAACGTGTTATTAGCACTTTGTCAGTGGACTTTCTTTGCTAATCGTTTCTGTTTACACCAGAGAGGATTTGGGCTTCAGGTGGGTGTCAGAGCAAGTGAGTCACCACCCTCCAATCAGTGCCTTTCACGCTGAGGGTCTCCAAGAGGATTTTGTCTTTCATGGTTCCATATATCCCAAACTGAAGTTCTGGGGAAAGAGCATTGAAGCTGAGCCTAAAGGAACCATCACACTGGAGCTGCCCAGGTCAGTAGATTCCTTTGAATTTAATTTTAGTTTATGATGTGTTTCACTTGCTGATTCTTAACCTGTGCAGATATAATGAAGCATACACCTGGACAAACCCCACCTGCTGTGTCCACAACATCATTGTTGGCCAGCTTTGGATTGAGCAGTACGGAAACGTGGAAGTGATCAATCAAAAGTAAAATATTTATTTTATATTATATTTTTGGGGGGTTGTTTTCCTTGTGTGTGTGTGTGCAAATGTGCTTTCCTGGTTTATCTACATGCGCAGACGCTCTGCAGGATATTTATAATCTATATTTTGGATCGTGTTTATTGATCTTGGAAGCAGAAACTGGGGCAGCTGCCATTAGAACAGAGGAGTGTGAGCAGGAGGATGACTGTTTGAAAACAGAGAGAGAGAAGTGGAGGAGTTAAACGGGCTGTCGCTGTGCTTCAGGACTGGAGAGAGATGCAGCATGACGTTCAAGCCCTGCGGCCTGTTTGGAAAAGAGCTCCATAAAGTTGAGGGATACATCCAGGATAAAAGGTATCGACTGATTTGTCGTTTATCGTCACTTTGTCGTTTAAAAAAAGACGTGATACGGTTTGCTTTGAGATTATTTTAATTAAAAGATGTCTCCTGAAGCTGAGATTCTTAAAATCTTTTTTTTATTTTTTGTACATGTTGCAGCAAAAAGAAGCTCTGTGCAATCTATGGCAAATGGACTGAATGTTTATATGCAGTTGATCCTGTTACTTATGATTCCCACAAAAAGATGGATAAAAAGAATTCAGAGGACAAAAAAAAGCAACAAGGAGGTGAGTTTTTTTTTTTTTTTGACTCACATCTGTTTGGTTCAGATGGTTTAGCTACATATAAAACATAACGTTGGATTCAGTAGATTGTTCCAGATGTTGCAGAAGTCGTCACAACTCGTTTCTAGATTTAATCTCTCTTTTTTTTTTTTATCCCAGGTTTACCTCTTTTAATAGTAAGATCAGGGCACTGAGAGTGATGGGATGCTTTTTGTTTCTAGACATTGTGCTATATATTTAGGAGTTTGTCGTTCTGCAGAATGATTTGAGATGTACACACAGTACTACTTTGATACAGATTCATAATATACAAAATCATAAATCCATCTTGTCAACGAGGACACCAAAGTCTCAGCTCTAACTGCAACAGGAACCCCAGCAATTCTTTACTTTTTTACACTGTAGACATTGTGGCAACTTCCATCCCTGACAAGCAAACTGTTTTTCCTCAGTGGAAATTGTTTCACATTTCTTTTACCTCAATTAAAACACCTGCTTTTGTCTGGTTTTCTTGAAGTATGATCAAAGTACTTTCAATTCTAAAGTGATTTCTGAGCATCTAGCCTGCAGCTTTTTATTTTTTCTGCTGCTAATGAAGAGCTGGGTGAGCCACAGACAAGAGACCTTTCCAGTGCACCATGACAACCTTGTCTTGCTGCTATGGACGCTCTTAATGCAAGGTGTCAAGATCAGACGTATTAAGAAACTCCTATTTTAAAGTTTCAGCCTGTGTATTGTTTTACTCTTTTTATCGCCGTGCATTGAACCTTTTCATTTTGTCTAGAAATTTTTTTTCTACTTGTATTTCGCTGTTAACCAAATTTTGGGTCTGTTTTTGAAGCCTCAGAGCAGCGTTAACGAGTCCGAAGAGACGCCTCCACCTGACGCCGAGACCGTCCAAGTCATCCCTGGAAGTAAACTCATCTGGAAGATCACGCCTCGACCAGAAAACTCATCGAAGGTTCGTAACGGCACGAGGAGAACCTTCGTGGGAGGGCGGTGTTGAGCGATTTGAGCTGAAGTGGTTTGTCTGTGTTTTAGTTCTATGCGTTCTCTACCTTCACCATGCAACTAAATGAGCTGAGCAAGAACATGGAGGAAGTCCTTCCTCCCACAGACAGTCGCTTCAGACCTGACATCCGGGCCATGGAGAATGGAGATATTGGTATGTTTGCTCTTGACATGACTTTCTGTCATGGTACAACCGATCTCTGACAGTGCTGAGATTTTTTTGTTTGTGTTGTAGATCAGGCAAGCACGGAGAAGAAGAGGCTTGAGGAGAAACAGCGGACAGCCCGTAAGAATCGCTCAAAATCAACAGAGGAATGGAAAATAAGGTTAGTTACTGGAGGATGCTTTTTACAGTATATGTGATTTCTCCTTTTCTGGTTTAACTTACCATCTTGTTATCAACCATGCATTTCCATTTACTGTGAAGGAGTTCTGCACTTGGCCCAAGGTTTGGTTCAAATCTGTGATTTAATCTCCAGCATACATGTCAACCCCTTCAGATGTTTACCTGTATAGTGAGCTTCAGAAATCTGTAAAATTCACACAAAAATCTCTAACACTCACACGGTACAACAGAGGAGCGGCAGAGCAGGCACACTCTAGGAGGATGAGGAGGGAGCGACCTTAGCATTTTCTTACAGGCCAGATCTGAGACTTCAACTAAATTTGAAGCAGTCTTTTAAAATCCATTAGACTTTGTCTGTACATCTGTAGTCATGAAAAATGGGGAATCATGTCTATAATTTGTTAAATAATTTAGTAATATTGATCATCTGTAGGATTTGACATGCATGCTGTGGTTGTGGTTTGCTCTGGTGTGAAGTGCTGCACTACACCACCATCCTCAGGACAAAATGCACAACTGCCAGTTCTTTCTGGATATTTGGTTTCAGAAGGAAGAGCAGCTACATTTTCCAGCTATTTCATTACCTTTTTCAGCATGTGGGAGTTTGTGAATATTTAATCTTAGTTACTTGGTTATCACAGTGCTTAAATTAAATCATTGGTGTCTGTGCTTTTCTGTTTTTTTTTCTTCTTTTTCTTGTAGGTGGTTTCGACAAGGACCCAACCCACACAACAAAGCTCAGGACTGGCTCTACGTGAAAGGCTATTGGGACAGGGATTATACTCAGCTGCCTGATATTTACTAAAAAGCATGAAGGACTGAATTTTTAATAAAAATGTTTGGAGCTTTTAAGCTTGGTCGGATGTACAGTGACGGGCTGTAAATCCAAACTGAGAACGAGGCCGTTGGCTCATGGCCACCGTTCACAGCTCAGTCCAAGGAAATCTCATCTCAACTCAATCATTTCAGGCAAGTGAGAATTTTTGAAGAAAGCCTGACTTCCGGTACTCACCCCTTCTCTAGAAGTTAGTGGAAGTAGGAGGAGGAATAAGAATTAGAAAGCAGACGCTAGTTTTATGATTTAAACTGATTAACTGTCTTAACACTTTTAAACAAAATACTGAAAAGATCATGTTGACCCGTCCTTGGATTAAACAGAGTCCTTTGATTATCAAAATATTGAAAATATAATGATAATAAAATAAAAGAAGATTATTCTTTTGATTATTTGAATTAGGACAAAAATAAAGAGTCTCTT
This sequence comes from Argolebias nigripinnis, assembly GCA_031763805.1. Classification (NCBI taxonomy): domain Eukaryota; kingdom Metazoa; phylum Chordata; class Actinopteri; order Cyprinodontiformes; family Rivulidae; genus Argolebias; species Argolebias nigripinnis. Next base: position 16,667,165 of record JARVJN010002070.1, read on the forward strand.
GGTGAGATAATTTGTGTCCTGG
>JARVJN010002070.1:16920210-16932321 GCA_031763805.1 Argolebias nigripinnis
ACTGCAAGGTCATAAATGTTATTAGTCTTTATACATGTATTGCTGTGTTCTGTCATGTACTTTGCAGGATTGCAGACAGAGGTTGGGTGTGTTTGCCTTGTGCTTTTTTGTATATAATTGTTGTGTTTTGTTGTCTTGCTTTCTGTCTTTCCTTTCTCTCTATTATTAAAAAAAATTATATCGGTGTGAGAGGATGGCTGTAAGGTGAGAAGGGAGGCCATCTATAAAAGGAATTTTAAAAAAGTCTTACCTTGTAAAGAACTGCTCGGACTGTTTGTTTGTGGTCCATCTCTAGATGTGATATGTTTTCCACACTGGGGGCAAGAGGGGCATCCCAATAAAGCAGACTTGTCCTTGTAAGAGGTGACACACTGTCTGCAGGACAAATGTCCACAGCTGAAGGAGCCAGGATCCTTCAGGACCTCCTGGTGTGAAACACTATAGGATGAACCAATGGGGAATTGTGATCAGAATAATTATAACTCAATAAGGTTCATCAGATAGTTTTTTAATTTTTCTCTTTTTGATCAAATTACAGCTTCTTTAGCTTATTTTCAGATCATCAAAACCTGTACATGAAGAAAAAACACCTCTATTTTTTCAAATCTAGAAATTGTTTCCTTACTTTTTATCTTTGGATCCAGGTTCTCCACTGAAGTCAGGATTCATTCCTTTGGACCAGTCAGTCTTAACAGATGGAGAGGTGGATCCTGGAGACTTGTCTCTGTCATCATCTTTCTCCACACAAACACTCATCTTCAGTTGGTCTCATTCAAAGAAGGAAGCTGGGTCCCTTCATGCATGTAAGGGGTCAGAGAAGCCTGATTTCAGAAGATAACTTGAGCAAAACAAAACTGAAAAATCACAGCAAACTGTCTCATAAACATGATGAGAGCCTGGTTCATTCTGAACCAACCAGAACCATTTGGAATATGCTGGTGAAGATTCTCAGTCGTCCAGGACATGATAAAATCAAAAAAGGCGTTCAATGCAAGATCAACTGGACTTTATTTGTTACAGAAGACGTTTCGCTTCTCATCCGAGGAGCTTTATCAATCTATCTTGTGTGGAAACTGGACAGTTAGTCCCGGTTCCGAACGATTCTCAATGTCCAACCCTACCTAAAAGCCAAGGTCTCTGTTGCTTTGTTTTGTTTTATTTTTTGAATGTCCAGAGGACCAGACTTAGCTTTTTTAGTTTTTAAATAAGTTTTTCAGAAATAAAGCTCTCTTTTGAAAGTGTACTACTGTGGAAAAAATTCATACCATTTATATTAAAGTTCATAAGTTTGATATTTACCGGTATATACTGGTTGAAAATAGTCCTGTGAGAAATTCATAGCAAAGTAAGTAAAAAGTTCATAGAATCAAAATTCAAATAGAAGTTCAAATGATCTCATCCAGAAAAAAAACTCTGGCTGTACAGCCCATTTAAAAAAAGTGTTTTTGTTTTTTTAACCACGCCCCTTAAAAGAACCGTAATCGGGAATCGAGCCGAATCGGAATCGAAACGAAGAATCGGAATCGCTCAAATTCAAACGATGCCCAACCCTACTTTTAGGCGGACCAGAGTTCGCTTTTTTGGTCCGTATCAGAGTTTGATTGAGCATTCACACCTCCCCAAACGAACCAGACTTTCTAGGCAAACGGACTAGAGTTTGATTAAAGAGCAACTAAACAGGGCTGGTGCAAATGCACTCTTAAAATACAGGAAAGTGTTGCTATTGAAGACTGAAATACAAAGAGAGATGTCTGATGGCCTAAGGCAAATGACATGAAACAGAAAAAAAAATTTTTTTTTCTAACAAGTACCTTCAAAACATCTCAAAAGTCAGGAAGTATCCACAGCAACATACGACCGCCTCTTATTGCTGCACATTAAAAGCCAGACATGTTATCTCAATAATTAATTAAATCAGCTTCGCTGTGTCAGACCTTTAGGTTTGACTTCAAACCAGCCCTCTCCTCTGTAATGTGGGGGGATAAAGAGCTGCACTCACAGCCACCAGTGACTTCATGCACATCACCAATCTCTGTTTTAGTCAATACAAGATGACACCGAGATACTAACTAGGGACGGAAAGCCTTGAAGTCATCACCAGTTATGTGTTCGTCAATTCATAACTGAGACAGGGGCCGTTTAAATAGTTATAATCACAGACAAGTATCCTCTACTGAGAGTTCCTTCAGGCTGTTCCTCTTTCAAAAACCCACAAAAGGGGCTCAGTGCACTTAAGTTCTGCAAGGCAGTGTACTTTGTTTATCCAACGTTCCCCAGAGTGAGGGGGAAAAAAACTCCTTTTAAAATATATGGTAAGACCTCAACAGTCATTTCATACAAGGTGGACATTTGCATTAAAAGTAACAGTTGATGAAATGCACTTTTCCCCTAACAACCTTTTTTTTCTTAATAAAAGCATTGTTTTAAATATGTCAGAAATGGGAAAACATACGACTGAGTTTGTTGCAGCTCCTCAGACCGAAGACGTATTTTGGACAAAAGACGAGTTTCATCAAAGAAGAATCCGTCCAGAAGACCTGATTCAACCCTGTTGGATCAAACTCTAAAGTTGTTACTTTATCAGTGTTTCCCCTACCATTATCCAAGGAGGGTGAGTGCCCCTGCTCTGTCAACAGAACTGAACACTGCCTACCAAAATCCCCCCACCCCTACACCAAACGTTCCACAACTGCTGAACAGGGAGCTTTGCTACCGATACCACCCTGTCCAACAATCTCCCTGCCAAGGCCAGTAATCTAGTAGAAATGCTGTTAAGTAGAATTAATTTGTACACATTTATGCAGGAATTCATTGCACTAAGTCGCTGGCTGTACACCGGCAAAAATGTCAGTCTCAATCTGTGTAGAAGTAGTTACCAAATGGTCACCTGTGTACACTATGGTTTCCTTCTGTTGACAGATAACGAAAGTTACGACTGTAACTACGGTTCTATGAATCCCGGATGACCGCCAGGGTGTTTAGTCCCTCGGAATCCTTGCTTTGCGAGAAGATTGAGGGACTGGGTCCCGGATGTGACGTGCCTATATAGAGTCACGCGGGTCCCCGGCAGGTCACGGGGTGACGTTGTTATCATTTGTACTCGACCTGCGCATGCGCAAGAATGCTCATTCATGCTTGAAGCACCGCCCCTGGCGGTCAGGAGGGACGAAATAGAACTGACCTGTAGGTAGGCGGGGAATGCTTCCTCCAGTTTGGTCTTCTTTTTTCGATAACTTTTCTTTATCTTCTCTGGAACCTCCGGTCCGGATGGTGTCTCATCCACAGGAGTATCTGGTAGTGCCTCTGTCCAACCTGCAACAAAAAGAACAATAACAAAAAACATTTAGGTTATCTCTTTGAGGTTGTGTAAATTGTTACAATGAGGGGAAAAAAGTGCAAGGTGTCCTGACCATCGTCTTTTCCAATGGGATTTTCGGACACAGAGCCAGAGGAGTCTTTTCTGCAGAGGGTTCTCTTAGCTTTGCCAGGACCTTGGCCTGGACGGCTCCTCTGGCGAACCATGAACCCACCAATGCCTTTAAGCATGAAAAAGAAAAAAACAGAAAGGATTTTTCAATAAGCACACAGTACACTTCAGCACAACATTTATATTTTCATTACTAGGTGAAGATATATTGAGTTTTCACCGGATGTTTCTGTTAATAACAAAATGCATTAAGGCTTAGAAACGCCAGCCGAAGCCCTCTGAGCACTCAAGTCCGTGAGATGGCAGCGCTTTGCTACAGCTTCAACGTTGGGCACGTACTGCACCATTTTACGCTTCAGAGGAGCTGTCTCCTTCGATCAGGTGCCCTACCCGGCCGGTACGGTTTCCTCTTCCTCTTCTTGATGCCGTCGGCCCCCTTGGAGTCATCCTCTACTGGCTCCCGCTCCAGGCTCGAGTCAGACTTTGTCTCACAATCAAGGAGCTCCGCCTCTGCGAGAGGTAGAGAGAACTGATGATGAGTGACAGCCCAGCAGCTGAGAACACCCCAACCAGGCCCCTCATCACAGCAACAGGGTCAATTCTATCTGAGTCCAACTCAGTGGAAAGACATTAACCTGATTGAAATAAGTTCACCAGTCCCATGATTTTTAATTCTAGAAGGACTTGTCTGTCTTAGTCTTGTAATAAAAGTTTCACTGATCAAAAAATAAACCAGGTTGAATGCTGAGTAGAAATCCTAGTTTCTCTACTCGACAAGCTTTCAAACCAACCTTTATTCTCCAAGGGCATATCAAACATAACATAAAAAATACATCTCAGATCAAAACAAAAATCCTGAAGCACATAATCCAGGTTGTTCAGAGCTTGGTATATGAATTTAACCAACAGTACTGCTGTGCAATAGTAAAACACTTAAAATGAAACAAATACACAAAAAGACCCAAGACCAAGCTTGTGTGAAATGGCAGGCACCTCTGTTGTCCTCCATGTTTTCATCTCGACAGAGTTCAGAAAGAGTGTCCACGGGGGCCTGAAGCACTGCCACGCTGTTCTGGTTAATGATCTTCAGCTTCAGTTTTGGTTTGGGTTTCCGTCGTCGTGACGCTGCAGCAGACAAGCTCTGGAGCTGGCAAAGTCCGGACTCTGTCAAACAAACACCATCCTGGGTGTAGGTTCTTGACAGATCTGAAAAAATATATATAAATAAAATACAATAAAATATTAGACAAGCTTAAGCGTTGCTGAAGTGAGCATGCTGTTTAGAAAATGGAAATCAACAGAAAAAAAATGCATTTGCTTAATTTAGTATCTGTCATTTGTGGCGTTTTTAACTTACCTATTTCTTTAACTCTTGAGACGGTCTGTGACATAAATGGTTTCTCTAATCTTGGATACAACTACAACAGATGAAAACAAAAGAGACTTAACAGAAATGAAGGAACAGGATACATGTCATTCTGACATTCATGAGCTTTAAGGCAGACAAAAAGTATCAGGTAAAGACAAATTAATTACTGTCCTCCCACCTTTAGTGGTCTTGAAAGTTCGGCACATTGTGCAGTCAAAACTGTTCTCTGCAGCTTTTTCTACATCTTCCTCTGAGTGAAGATTCTGACAAGAGGCGTGAAACCATCTGAGGACAGGAGAGAACAAAGTTCAGATTGGTGCCAATTATTACAGAGGATTAGTCGAGTGAGCTGACAGTTTCACTGAAACGCTACACACCGGTCACACTGGCGACACTGCACAATGACGGTGCCTTCACTGTAGTCCAGTAGACAGACTGGGCAGGACGTAAGGCTGGCGCAGGGCGCACACTGAGTGTAATTATTCTGCCACTCACACCTTAGTCCTGGAGTGGTGGCACCACACTGAGTACAGGACACACAGCTGCAGGACAAAGGAGGAAATGTGTCATTCACCACCAAATGGTTCAAAAACAAAAGCTCATAAATGTATTTTAAGAATCCTTCCTATTTACTTTACAGAGAATCTGCTCAACAGTTTGATTATGTACCTTAAACACAAGCTCATACAAATTTAATTTATTTTCTTCTAAAAGCCAATTTGAATGACTTGAGAGTTACTAACCACTTGCACTTCCAGCTGTCCTTGGGGACATTCTGCAGTGGAGGGTCCAGACAGTAAGTGTGATAACTGATGTCACAGTCGTCACACAGCAGCAAGCGACCAGGATCTGTAGCTTGGCCACAAGCTTCACACACCGTGCACTCCAGACAGCGCCAGCCTTTACTCAGCACTGCTTTGGTGATCTGTGGAAAATAATGCAACGATAATGCAGTGACTTTACCTGAAAATATACAAAGTATATAATCCCTAACAAGTATGAAGGATGTGAAGATTAAACGATGTGTAAAACTGTGCTTCGTCCTCATCATGTGAATCTGCTTATATTTCAGAAAACAACAACGTGTTTAATTGTTTACAGTGCAAAAAATTATCTGTTTGCAATCTGTTGCTGCCATACCCCCAGTTTAGCACTAGACTTAATTTTTGAATATTGTTATGTAATTGGGAGTCGGGTTTAATGAAAGTTTAAATTTAAAACAAGAAGTGTCTTTTTTATGTAGCAGAAAAAAACAGTCTAAGTAACTGGAATGCAGTCATTCTTTGTGGTATTGTTGAATCGCAATGTATCGAATCAAAACGATTTATCGGTAGGGGCCAACATTTTAGGTCGATATGGGCATTTGGGGACACATCGCATCGGTGATAATTGTCCCATTAGGTGCTAATATAAACACTACGATGAGCTGTGTCTTTGCTTACAAAAGGAGTAGTTGTAGAAAGTATCCAGCAGAGGGTGCATGCAGACTACTTTCAAGTCATGGCCTTCACTTTAACTTTCACTTTCAGCACAGCTGAAGCAGGGAGCAATGCTGTGTGTATTTTGCTGAACAGAGCATGTTAAGTTTATTTTAACTGAGCTGTAAAATAAATCAACAATAAATTCTCTTCAATCCTCCAACCCCGCTTATCATTAGCTCTGTTTTTCTCTAGTTAGCAAGCTAACATTTAGATAACCTAGCATTAGAGTCGCATTCGGGCCTAAAAAATCTGACCTGTCCCGGTCCGAGCCCTTAGGCATTGTGTCCTAGTCCGACCCGACTAATTAACTGTAATTAGAGACCCGAACCCCAAAAAACAAAACAAAACAAAAATAACCCTTTTTTTTATTAAGCTTTTACTGCTTTTGTAAGCAAATAAGTTTGACATGATAGTTTTAAAAATGTATTTCAAAAAAAGGAAGATATAAAATGTCTTGTTTATTAACTTACAAAATGAATAGTGTAAAAAAAATCAACTCTCAAGATAAGCTATTATACAAATGAACAAAAATATTTTTTGAGCAAAATAATTTGGAAAAATATGGAACAAGGTTATTTTAATTGAACGTGCTGCTCGTTTCGGATTTTGTAGTTTCAGGTGCTGCAACTTCTTCCACCGCAGATGAGAGCTGGGTGTGGACCTGAGCCCGCACCTGACACACATCAGCAGGTTTCACTGTGCTGGCTTTGTAGTGAGTTCTCCTGTTTTTAGCTTTAGTTTAATACTTTCCAGTTCCGTTATGTTGCTTGTTGTGGGTCAAATGCAAATCTTCAGATGTGTGATAAGAGCAAAGCAGGGTGGGCGGATCCACATGCACAACTGTTGCGCTATTGCGCTACTCTCTCTTTTCACTGTTTGATTAACTTCTGCACTCTATTTACTTTTTTTGTCATCCTCAACATATAAACTTTCTGCCTCCTCCTCTAAAGTAGATTAACACAATTTTATATTGTGCATTCTTTAGTTTTCTTTGTGCTGTATGATTCGTAAAACCGCGCCATAGAAGCCTGAGCCCACGTGCGCAGTTATTACACAATGTGCCAGCGATCTGTTCCATGGTCTGATTAACTGCTGCACTCTTTTTTCTTTCTTCTTCCTCTAAACATATAAATTTACTCCCTCCTCCTCAGAGGCAGTACATTTACAGGAGGATTAGAGGAGGATCCTCCTCTAAGCACATTAACACAATGTTATATTGTGCATTCTTACTTATTAAGTTTCATTTGTGCTGTATGATTCGTAAAACCGCATCAAAGCCCGAGACCGGCTCAACCTGCACATTAATAATCACATTATAATGGCCCGGCCCTGATCTGGGTTGTTCCGGGCCAGTATAATGTGATTATTAATGTGCAGGTTGTTCCGGGCTGGGTTTCGGGTTTGGGTTAGAAATGCCAGCTCTACCCTCAACCCAGATAGGGACGTCCACCCTTTCCCGACTGAGGACCATGGCCTCAGATTTGGAGGTGCTGAATATTTATTTTGGTTTGAACGTCTTGTTTTGACCTAATATTAAACTAAAACTTCCTTATGACGAGAGAGGACGGAGTTCTAGCCGTTTCAGTCAAACCTAGTAAAAAACCTTGTGTACAATAATGGCAGATGTTGTAAGATATGTTAGCAGTGATAATTATGAGTTAAGGATGACTCTCAGCCACTACCACACCAAATTTTAGCTCAGTATTTATAAAATTGTCTTAAGTTATAGTCGTTTTTGTTTTATGATAGACAACTTGAATTGGATTGACTCCTAAGTGGATCACTTGTAGGTGTATATCCAATAATTACTTCTACAAGTTTAATTAAGATGAAGCAATAGGCCATGAGATATTCTGCTAATGCTACAGACAAATGAACACAGACACACACTGAAAAAACATTATTGTCTTTGGAGACAGAATAAATATCTTCTTTTTTTTTCATTCAACCTTTATTTAAGCAGGTTAATCCCATTGAGCCTCGAGGACTCATTTACAAGAGAGACCTGGAAAATAATATCTAAAGTAATATCTAAATATAAAAATATAGTAATAAAAATAAATAGTAATATCTAAATATCTAAAGACAATCTGGGAGCTTGTAGAAAAGCAAAAATAAATAGTCTGGCATCTTCAGAGTGTCCAGGGTTTGAAACACAACTCCTCCATATCAACGTATGGGTTTCAAACCGCAGACTCTTTCGCTGCTTCCTCGTCTCATCAATTCAACGAGCTGTGCTCTCAACAGAAAGGCATCTTGGCATGCACAGAACTCCTCCTCCTCGTTTCCCCCGTCTGTCATTTGTAATCTCTGCATCGTGCTGAACATTTGGTGAAAGGCCGGTGCCTGTTTTGCCAAGCCTGGCAGTCGTGGCTCGTTAGTTCACCTGTCAGCCGCTCCAGGTTCCCAGCCGCCACCGAGGCGCTACAGTGCTGTGAAAAATGATTTGCCCTCTTACAGATGTCTCTTTTTGCCTTTTTTAAAATCATTTACCTTTTAAACAAACCAATTTTAATATCAAATGAAGACAACTAGAATAAATACAAATTTCTATTTCTTAAAAAAAAAATCATTTATTAAAGTGAAAGAGTTATTCAAACCAATCTGGCTGCACACACAGATCTAATCTCCCTCTTTTTATATCATTAACTAAGAATTTTATTGGAAAGTTGAGTTCAGTTTCACCAGCAGCACCCAGGCCTGATTACCAGCGGATTCAGATGTTGTCAGTCCATACAATGGGCGCTATCATCTGTTATCATCCCCATAGTCTATTGGAGAAACTGTCCAGTCTACCTCCTAGCATGTTGTAAACAACGTTATCAGTGTTTTAATGGCTGTGAGTAGGCAGCGTGTTTCCGTAAACCCGGGAGTGTTGTGTTTTTGTTTTTCAGCTTATGAAACCGTATTCGTAAACCTAACCTTAAACCTGACCCAGAGGACCAACCCTAAACCTAACCCCCTTACCCTTGTGCCTAAACCTAACCAAGTCCCTAAACCTAACCCAAGACCCTTTACTCTAAACCTAACCACATAGCTAAAGACGGACCCTGCTGTCATCCATTGTAACGGTGACAACGTACCTTTAAACCTCCTAAGAGGTACAGGAGGGGCAATCTGACCATACGTATGGGGATGATAATAACTGATAAGCGCCATTTAATGGTTGATAACATCCGAAGCGGTTTAATTCTGCCTGGACTGATGAGCTAATGGCTAGTCAGCATAGAACCAGGACCAAAATGGACCGGCACGGTCAGAAACGCTGTAGGCCTCTTTAACGTTGATGAGTGCGACTCCACTCCTTTTGTCTTCTCGTTCTTCTCAGGTGGAGGTGTCACTGTGACAGGGCGGGGTCATCAATGCAAAGTGGGCGGGGTCATAACTGCTCATTGTGTTTGAGCCACTCTGATGGTTGTGGTCCTTCATTGTCCTATAACCAGATTTGAATTGATCTTAACTCGACTTGTTGTGATGCCATGCAGGAGCAGAGCAGAGCTCGTCAGAAAACTTAAAGACACATTGACAAGAGTCCATTTTGACGACCTTCAGTCCTGACAGGGATCAGTTGACAAGATGAGTTCCTCCACGAGACAAAAGACAGCTAGTAGACCTCAAAGGACAACCAACAGAAATCACTCAGCCCAACTAAGGCTAGCTCAAATGTTACTAGCCACCAGCTAACCAGAATCCAGGCTTTCGGAGGAGAGTAAAAACTTGCCGGGTCATGGTCAGACCAAATCATCTTTGGACCACTTAGAGCAGTCGGTGCAGATATTAAGGACCAAATTGGTGAACATGAAGAGAATATCACTGCTTTAGAAGAACGGATGAGTTTGGTTGAAGATATTCAGGCACAACAGCAGAGGGCGCTTCGACACGCCGCCGTGAGACGATCTCAAAACAGGCTGAGAAGAAATAACTTGAGAATCTTTCTACCAGTAAGAGGGATGTGAAGGTGAACACGGTTTTAGCTGTTTTCAGTTTTAGGTGTTTTCAGCTTTAGGTGTTTTCAGTTTTAGGTGTTTTCAGTTTTAGTTGTTTTCAGTTTTTGCTGTTTTCAGTTTTTGCTGTTTTCAGTTTTAGGTGTTTTCAGTTTTTGTTGTTTTCAGTTTTTGTTGTTTTCAGTTTTAGGTGTTTTCAGTTTTAGCTGTTTTCAGTTTTAGATGTTTTCAGTTTTAGATGTTTTCAGTTTTAGATGTTTTCAGTTTTAGATGTTTTCAGTTTTAGCTGTTTTCAGTTTTTGGTGTTTTCAGTTTTTGGCGTTTTCAGTTTTAGATGTTTTCAGTTTTAGATGTTTTCAGTTTTTGCTGTTTTCAGTTTTAGATGTTTTCAGTTTTAGATGTTTTCAGTTTTAGCTGTTTTCAGTTTTAGATGTTTTCAGTTTTTTGCTGTTTTCAGTTTTTTGCTGTTTTCAGTTTTTTTGCTGTTTTCAGTTTTTGCTGTTTTCAGTTTTAGATGTTTTCAGTTTTAGATGTTTTCAGTTTTAGATGTTTTCAGTTTTTGGTGTTTTCAGTTTGAGCTGTTTTCAGTTTTAGCTGTTTTCAGTTTTAGCTGTTTTCAGTTTTTGGTGTTTTCAGTTTTAGATGTTTTCATTTTTTGGTGTTTTCATTTTTTGGTGTTTTCATTTTTTGGTGTTTTCAGTTTTAGCTGTTTTCAGTTTTAGGTGTTTTCAGTTTTGACTTATTTCAGTGTTGTTAATTGTCATGAACCTTCATGATTGTCACGGTGATGCAACCAGAGGTGTTTCCATTCAAAACAGGTGATGTATTAATCTTTGACAGATCAGGTCAGTGGGGTCCTGAGTCCAACCCACTCATGACTCTTCTCCATTTCCACACAACACATGAGGACAAGGGACCATGAGCCCCATAGCAACTCTGAGTAGTGATCTGGTCCACGGTTCCAGGACCAAGACCAGATCCACACTTCTCCTGGATCTCAGTTCACCTTCTTCATCTTCATGCCCTGGCAGAACTTACTGAACGGACTCTAGAATCTAAGTCAGTCTCATTTCTGGTTCTACACCTCCTTCAGTCAGGAGGAGGAGGAGCAGCAGCAGGTGGAGCAGCAGAAGGAAGGTAAGGAGTGTGTGTGTCCAGTATCAGAGGAGCAAACGGACTGAAGGTGTTTCTGAGAACAGGTGAGTGTCTCAGAGATGAACAGGTTCTGACCCAGGTGAGTTTATCTGATCAGTTTCTGTCTGGTAGTCATGTGATCAGTCGAGCGTTCAATCCTGACTTTTCTGTTGAACTCAGATTATAACAAGAGGTTGCTTCAGGTTACGAAATCTCTGTATTTATCAGATTTTATTGATAATTTGATTCTGCAGCAGAACAGCAAACATTCTCTGATGTCCAGAGACAAAAACAGACAAAAATTAAATCTGGAGACAAAAACAGACGATAAAAATTAAATCTGGAGACAAAAACAGACGTTAAAAATTAAATTTGGAGACAAAAACAGACAAAAAATAAATTTGGAGGAAAAAACAGACGTTAAAAATTAAATTTGGAGAAAAAAAACAGAAGTTAAAAATTAAATTTGGAGACAAAAACAGACAAAAATTAAATCTGGAGACAAAAACATAAATTAAATTTGGAGACAAAAACAGACTAAAAATAAATTTGGAGGGAAAAACAGACGTTAAAAATTAAATTTGGAGAAAAAAACAGACGTTAAAAATTTAATTTGGAAAGAAAAGAACATCGTTAAAAATTAAATTTGGAGACAAAAACAGACGTTAAAAATTAAATTTGGAGACAAAAACAGACGATAAAAATTAAATCTGGAGACAAAAACAGACGTTAAAAATTAAATTTGGAGACAAAAAC
>JARVJN010002070.1:17427097-17440702 GCA_031763805.1 Argolebias nigripinnis
ATAAGACTGAGCTGAATACAGCTTCTCAGACTGAGGAAGTCTTTCGGACGAAAGACGAAACGTTTCTACATTTTTTTATTGCTTTGTTTTGTTTTATTTTTTGAATGTCCAGAGGACCAGACTTAGCTTTTTTTTTTTAGATCACCAAAAACATTTCTAAAACAATGTATATGTTTAAAAAAAAAAAAGGATTAAATTAAATTTGTTAGGAAAGTATGGTGCCAGGTGAAGGATACCTGATATTTTTGTTTTCTCTTTGGAGATACTCAAGCCTGAATTGTTGTTTGTTTAGTTATTTTATTTTTAAACAAGGGGCAGATGATATAAGAATTGTTTTCCTTCTTTCTGTACCCTTTTCATTCAATGTCTTTTTCTTTTTGATGAATTTGTTTTATTTTAAATGAATGAAAAAATGTATTAAATAAGCTTTTTAAACATCCCTTGTCTGTAGTGAAAATCTCCTTTCACACCCCGAGTGTTGCTCTGCCCAGGTAGAACAGGTTTCAGCTGACTTCTTATTTTAGCCATTGTCATCTACTTTATGAATACAGTCAATAATCCTTTCCATGTCAGTAAAACAGTCATTGTGAGACGTTCAAAGACTGTAGTTTATCCGTTACCATTCCACTGGGTGTGACTGTGAGCTCTTTCAAAGTTGTATTGTGGGATGGTTTTAACTTGCTTGTTGTTCTTGTACTATTAAACCTGCAGTACTACGCTCTGCACTGATGGTATTACAGGAAGAGATGATGTCAGCACACACCTCTTCATCTGGGTTACTGTTTTCCTGAATGACTTTGATCCACAAAAGCATGTCGTCCCTCCCTTCAGCCTGGAACAGATAATCGCAGTCCGAGGTGGTTAGCCGCAGCACGTTCTTGCGCCTCGTTTCGCTGTAGGAGATGTCTATCAGACAGGCCTTGACGCTAATTTGCAGCAGCTCCTCGTCAGATTGTGCTGAAGCATGAGCCAGTGCGTCCTTCTTGTCTTTGTAGAGGGTCAGGGTGTGACCTTGTAAGACGGCGTACATTTGCTTCCAGGATCTCATGCCTCCACCAACACGCTACAAAATTTGAGAAGGAAGAAATGCTCACATTTCACTTTATGCTAAACATGACTGAGAAATGAAGGCTTTAGCTATAAAGAAATACCTTGTTTTTATCAGTAGAAAATTGTCTGAAATTAAGCGGGCCTTCTTTGGAAGAGTCAGGAAAGACATCAGAAGAGGGGTCCCCTCGAGATCCAGAATCCCCTGATGATTTATGCCCATCCAGAGCCTGGAAGGATGAAGAAGACTTTATTTTTCTGGTGTTATGACTGTAAAGCGTGACATAAAGCATGGGGGAGTGTGTGAGGAGAGGATGACATGCAACACAGATCTGTAGATGGAAACAGACTGGGGATGTCACAGTTACATGGTCACGACATCCCAAATCTGAAAAAGACACTTCCCACATGAATAAAATAAAAAGAGTGCACCAAAGACTGCGTGTCAAAAACATAATGAGGAAAAAATAGGATAACTGTCGCTCAAAAAACACACAGCTTATAGAAAGTTGATTTTATCATTCAATATTAATTTACATGTAGAAGTGAAACCTGGACTGCAGAGTTGTAATGTGATAAATGGCTCAGCAGCGTTTAGTTTTTAATTTATATTGACAATTTACCAAACAAGGCTTTAAATTAGACACGACTATAATAGTCTGACACAATCTGAATCAGTGCCAGAGTGCATTACTCTTTTACAGCCCAGCCTCAGCCCTGCTTTTAATAATGTGGCCAGATACCAACTCTGATCTGAGCGGGTCTTCAGAAAAGCGAGCTGTGTGTCTTTTAATGCATCAATGTGTTGAACCAACATCTGTTTCCAGAACAGCTTAGCAAGTGTAAGCAAAGGTTTTCTGCTAGGCTGGAACATCAGCGACTCACATGTGGACTACTTATTCAAGAGTTATTTATTTAAATTTAGAGTTCAGCTACATGTCAATATTTCAGTTCAACTCCAAAAAACCCCAAAACAAAATCAGTATTTTATCTGTTATTTGAGCTCTACAGCTCTAACACCTGCAGTTCTCAAGGTCTGACAAAAATACAAGCAGCCAAGAAAACAACAAGTGTTTGCAGATAAAAATAACTTGTTTATAAAAATGAGACAAAAGGAAAACAGATGTTGCCAACACTGATTGACACAAAAACAGTGTTCTACTGTATTAATACAAATATTATAGTCATAGAAAGTGACGATGGGAAATGTGTTGTACCGTAATTGTGTCTGGAAAAAACATAAATAATTCAGTCCTAATTTGGCTGTCCAGTAAATGTCTGGTGTTTATCACAAAGTAAAAAAAAAAAGGTTTTGGGGCTGTCGCTGTGAATAAATTGCTGTAATCGCGGCATATAAATGACAAATAATTAAAAATATATATTAGTCAAGCAAGTCTACATATTTTTAATTTGCAAAAGGAAACTTTTTCTATTAGACTGAATGCAAATTTCAAGGGACAACTACTAATCTTGTTGCCTATTTATGACCAATGTACCAGTGACATACAATATGTACATAAGCACATATATACTGGTATATATACACATACTGTACACACACAAATTATATCTGTCTGTCTGTCTGTCTGTCTGTCTGTCTGTCTGTCTGTCTGTCTGTCTGTCTGTCTGTCTTTCCGTCCGTCCGTCCGTCCGTCCGTCCGTCCGTCCGTCGTATGTATGTATTTATTTTTTAAAGACCTTTTCACATTTGGCATCATTACAGCTTTTATTTGCAAGTGACTTTCTGGATTCTCGGTTTTTCTAGTAAAATGGTGCCATATTACCAAAACACAAGACTACTAAAATATTATCAAATATTATCAAAGATTTCTGCAAAATGTCAAACAAACACAACTAACTTCATACTTTCTCACCTTTTTTAGGCCCCTGAAACTGGGCAGATGCTTACTTGAAGACATTCTAAAAAAAAAAAAAAAGAACCAGAAGGGCAATGTCAGACAAACTGAACACACACAAAACAATAAATGTTAATAAAAAATAAAAAAAAAGGTTTGGATGAACTCACTTTCTTGCCTCTTCATGGTAGTCATCCAAGCCCTCATCGTAGGACTTGGACCGCTCTGTTTTACAGGTTGAGTCTGAGTCCAACAAAGCACTTCGCAGAGACTCTAGATTCATGACAAAAATATGAAATTGTACTCTTCATAAAGTCCTAATGTCGATTAAGCTATACTATCATGAAAAATGTATAATAAAAAAGCATTATCCAGGTAATTTATATGAGAAATACTTATCAATGATATCTGTACCAACCAACCAAGGCAGTTTACCTTGGTCATGTGAGAGCTGACGACGAATGGGAGGACACGGGGAGCCTCGACTGGAGGGGGCTGTAGCTATGGATGGTGCAACAGATATCACAGCAGAGGGAGGAATAGGAGCAGCCTCTCGGTCCACACTTGGGCTGACTGGCTCATCTATGAATACAAGATGACATTTAATTTGAGCAGAGATACAATACAACTCCCCATGTTTCTGTTCACCAGTGCATTGTCTTTTCATATACTACTGTCTGAGTGCAGAAAAATAGAACAATGGTTCTTAGATTCAATTGTCCTGAAAAGATAATTTTATTAACCATTATCTATGAGAAATTTAGAAGACAAAATGATGAGCTTCACTGTGAGACAATAATGCCTTTTTATTTTTTTTAAAGGAATAAAGTTTATCTCTCACCCACTCTGGGCATTGTAAGCCTGAAATGGCTCACGGTACAAAGCTGCTCTCTGCAGCCATGGGGCTTTTGGAGCTAAATTTAAAAGCCAGTGCCCTAGTTCCAGCCTGTACCCAACTTTGAAACTGGGCAAAAACAAGATACCACCATCTTTCTAAAAAGGCCTACCTGGTTATTTCTAAAAGTTATAACTGTCAGTGATGATCAGTGCTTTGAGGGAAAATCTTTAGGTTGTCCAATATTCTTAGAAAACGAGACATAAGACTACAACTTAAAGATCTATTATTACAGAGTATCCTATAGCTGTTCTTCAGAGGAGAAAAATGTAAGCATCTGAGTTTTTCTAAACATTTTGCTAAGTGCCAAACAGTATTGATTCACTGTGTGTTATGAACTGCCTGGCTGTCAACTCTCTTTAAGTCAGTTGTGAAATAAAAGGTTGTATGCAATAATTTCCAAAATGCATAAAAGAAAGGCGAAAGTGTTCAGGCATAAACTTGCATACAGGAACAAGGTGCAAAGACAGTGTTTCCCATACCATTAGATAAGCGAGGTGCTCCGCCCAATCAACAGAATGGGATGGGTAACACAGACGTGACTCTGTCCCACACCCCACCCCCTGTTGTCGATAAAAACTGACAACAACGTAGTGCTAAGCTAGCAGGCAGGCAACACAGACGTAACTCCGTCCTGTCCCCCTCCATTTTAGTCGACACAAACAAAATACGAGTGCCCTGCCAAGGGAACTGATCTAGAGGAAACACTGCAAGAGATATTCAGTCTCTTACTGTAACATTTGTTGTTTTAGATAAATAAATTATGACATCTAAATATGCTATGTGTTTTTGTTAGGTTAAAAATTGTTCAATTTTAACAAGATGGATTTTTAAATATTTTCTAATGTTGAAAACCTCAGACTTGAAATCTAGGCTATTTTTAAGACAACATACAAATACAATGAATGAATATTTAGAATCCCTGCAAATCATAGTACAGTAAAAGTTTAGGCCATCTTCATTTGAATTATAAAATACAACCATCAGCTAATTGAAATAATTTAAGTTGCCCTGTAAGACTGAATACCAATCTTTTACACTTAAAGCCTAAAGTAGTTTTTTTAAACAAACCTCTGATTCAGATGCTGTGGTTTACTGAATCAAGACACTGTTCTCATGAACCAGGGCACAAATCCCAGAACAGAGGGATTGCGACATCATCAGTCAGTGCTTTGTCTGAACTTGGACTCTCAGGCCATCTTAGAAACAAAAATATACAGACCACAACAAGAACGGCAGAGCAAACCTGTGAAAGGTTACTTTTGAGATCTGAAAATTAAAAATACTTTTAAAATGAGGTTGACTGTGGTGGGGGCTAAGATGGTGCAGAGGCAGGGCAGCTGGCTTGGGACCCGAAAGACCCAGGTTAGATTCCTGGTCACTGCATACCTTGTGGTGTCTCTGGGCAGCACACCTCATCCCCAAATTGCCCCCCGGATGCTTTCAATAGCTCCTCACTGCACCATCTGGTGGTGGATGGGTTAAATGCAGAGACTAATTTCGTCTTGTATGGTAACATACACTGATGACATTGTGTGACATTATTACGGTATTATTATTATTACTACATGGTGCTCCTTCCAAAAGTTCCAAGGCTCTTTCACAAAACCGTTCAGAGAAATGGCCACAGACCAATCCATTTTTAAGTTTCTTCTGGCCATTCATGAATCACTGATGAAGCCGCCACTTCCTAAACAGAGGTAAGCCTTCAGAAATGAAGCGGGCAGAACTGAACCAAAAGAGATGTGGAGCAGAACTCAGCTTGGTTGTTGTGGAGCAAACACATTAAATGTGTGACAGACGTCTCCATTGTGTCAATTACCAAACATGGTGAGATAACTTACTTTAACAATCCTCTGTGTGGTTAGCTATTTTTTTTAACTAACTACAAAACTGCTGTAATATCTGTTGTTTTATTGTGCAAGAAGCCAGTCGTACACTAATGCCATCAGTTCATCACATTACTGAACCGTGGCTTAATGTTTCACGTCGGCTGTTCTTGCATTGTTATTACCTTGTTTGGTAGCACAGAGGAGAACCAGAGGAGCCACCTCAGTCCATTCAGAAGACACATTGAGGCGACCGTAACACATTTAACTTCTGGACTGAGGCATCTTGTGAAAAAGTATCTACATATGAATTTTCAACACAATTCCCCCTCAAACATGAAACTAAAACCTCCCTGTAACATCACTGCCTGTGAACTAGTTCCTCCTCAGGATCTACCTGCAAAGCATTGTGTATTCCTTTCGATTCCTACTCACCTGAAAAAACAGCAATCCCCATCTATCTTCCTAAATGAAACAATAAACATGATGGTCTAAAAGCAATTTCATCTTTGGATTGTTTTGCATGTCAGATACAGACTAATGCACCCATAAAGATTAAGCAAAACTAAACTATTATCTCTGATTAGGCTGCTCTTTACCAGTTTAACATGTATTCTTGTATAGCACCTTAAAAATGACAAAAGCAAACAGTTGGATAGGCAGATACTCAAACATACATAATACTGTACATGTAGGACAAAGAGAAACAGAGGGGAAAAATAAGCAGCACGATGTGCAGAAATTTGGTAGCACCTCAAACACTAAATTCTTGATTTTTTAATTTTTTAGATCTAACATGTTCTTTATTTGCATATTCTCTAAACAATGAAATATTCATATAACAATTAAAATACACTATTTGTAATATTTTTATTGTATTGAACTGATGAAAACAGAAAATGTAAAAAAAGTCAAAAATTTAAGTACGGTACTAGAAAAGTGCAAGAAAACTATGAATTAGAAGAGAAATTCAATGACGTCTAAGCCTACTATTACTCTGCACTTGTTAGATCTCATACTATGAAGAAATCAAAACCTTATCAATAGCCTATTTCCACAGCAATGTTTTACCTGAGACTATCTTCCCATGACTGTACTTACAATAACCCATAAAATTTGATCAACAGTGAAATTACAATTGCGACTGCAGAGTCAGTTTTTAATCTATCCATTTCAAACCAGTTTTTGTTGGTCTAATGGCTGAATGCTTTTATTTTGTTAAAACAAGATACAGTATTAGAACGGCCACTTTGAACCATGTTCAAAGTGACCTGCAAAGATGAAACTGCTACAGTTGTCATGACAACATAAACCAGCAAGGATTACAACTGTTGATTCTCTTACCGATGAATGGAATGGAGTCCAGAGATTCGTCCAAGTTACTAGAGCAAGAGGTGTGTCGTTCCTCAATTCGGCGCATGTGCATCTCTCTGCGTGCATCATTTGGAAGCCAGCACGCCGCCACATCTGCTGTGGAGTCTGCGCCATCATCGTTTACAGCTAGAATGTACGAGTGTTGTCGTAAGGGGCTGGGGCTTTTCCCAGCATGAGACTTATCCCTCAGAACCACTACATTATCTCTGGGACTTTGACCGTTAACTTGATAGTCTTGCTGGGGTGTTTTGAGGATGCCAGGCCTCTGAGGCATTTCTTTTGGAGTAGAGCAAGACAAAGACCTGAGTCCTACCAATGCAGAGTCTCTGCCTGCATCAGTAGGCTGTAGGATTTCTGCCCGCATCTTGCCTTGCCCTTGTTGGTTAGAGATGCCCGATTTGTTTCCTTTGACTGAAACTCTTTGGTTAGTAAAAGAATGTTCAGCACTTGTGCTCTTTCCAAAAACTAGGGGCCTGTGAAAGATTTTGGGTGAGGAATGGGTCTGAAGTGAGTGTGCTCCTTTAGAGAAGAAGGATGGGTTTGATGCCCCACTCATGCTAGCACTGTATCCAACAGAAGGCCTAAATGGTATAGCATTTCTGGGAATGGACTGCCTGCTTGGTCTCGTGCCTTGGTCTGACATTGGATACACTCCTCTCTTTTTAGTAGGCTGAGCAAGCTCTAGAGCATCAGCATAGTCCATGGAACGTGCTCGAGCTTTTAGAACAAGGCCATCCTGGGACACACTTCGAGGAGGCCAGTTCCTTGCATGGCTCATCTTCTCTGCACTTCCCATGCGATCCTGTGAGGCACTGCGTGGGGCAAAATGAAGCTGGGGTGGAGGTCCATAGTATGATCGTTCATGAGAAGTACTCCTGCGTCGTATTCCCTTAGGTGCCCAATCCTCCCGAGGAATGTGATGAGTATTGGCAAATGAGGCTTGACTAGAAGTTCGCAAATTGTCCAGTCTCTCCTGGATGGTCCGACTTCCATGAGAATGAATACCTTTGTTGTCGATATACTCTCTGTATGTTTGGTACGTGCGCCAATCAATGCTTTGATGATTGCCTGGATAATTAGGTGCATGATTCCCAAATGAAACCATTCCTGGGCCACTGGGATAGACATCAGACTTTCGAGGGTGAGGATATTGGGCCAGTGATCCAGGTCTTCCTCTAACAAAAGCAGGGTCCATAAAATCCATCCTTCGTGCTGGAGCCATGTGTCCCATATGTGTTGTATTAGGGGGAACCACCACAGTCCTAATGCTGTCATTGCGCATGCACACTACCGTTTGGCTTTTAGGATATAGTTGAAGAGGAGGAGATGGGGTCATAGTAATCTCTTTACGATACCCATGGTCAAGAGGCACTGTTGGCCCTCGGCAAACCTGCCCTGCTGAGTCTGTTGCCTGGGCCATGCCCGCAGGCTTACAGTCTACTCTAGGGTAGCATACTGGGGGTGGATTTGGGATGTGACAGGCATTTCCACTGTAGCTGCTGTGGCCACGGAGGTAGGCATCTTGGGAGTAGGCCTGGAGACAGAGCAAAAAGGCAATGTTACAACAGACTAGTACAAACGACAAGCGTGTGTAATATTTAACAGTGCAGCACTAGAAGCTTACAGGGAAGTCAAGTGTGATATTGCAAATATTACAGATGCATGTGTGTAGGCAGCACATGTTGCAGTATGAGTGAGCGGAGGCGTTTCAAACAGTTGAGGGGTGTCAATGTTCTTCATATGCTCTTTATTTAGACCTTGTGGTAATAGTTGTGGATAGTGTACACATAAAACTAGAGTTTTTAGAAACTGAGGTTGCTTTAAACACAATTTTCCTAATGTAATACCCTTCCTCTAACATACTTGCATGTCATCTTTAAATAACAGCACATTTCTACACGATTTTTAGTATAATAAAAAAAAATCATCCACGGAACACTGAAAATAACTAAACATAAAGAGATAATTGTGAAACTGTGTCTATCTACAGTGAGTTCTGAATATTTAGCTTGAACAGAAACAGCTTCTGATTAGATTTTACCACAAAATACACAAGTACATACACAGACACACAGTACAGTATATGAACAAAAAGCTATCAAATATAAATGACCAATCCAAATTTACCCACCTCTGAAAGACGGCAACCTCTTAAAGACAGTAGCCTGCTATCTCTTACAGTGAAAGTGTTATATTTACCAGTCACCCGTGCCATTATCCAATGGTACAAAGACTAAACTATTTCATAGTTGATATAAAAATAAAGCTTTACTTGTAACAAGGTTGAAAGTACAGGTTTTTTAGGGACAATGTGTGTTTGAAATGCTAACAAACTTTACCTATCCTACTTAAATTGTGTTGTACATACAACAAGCAAGAGAAAAATGAAGGTATGAGGACTTTGACCCTGTAACAACCAGATGTTAGATTACAATCTTACATAAAGTATGCGTCTCTCAGCAATTAACGTCAGACTCAGTTACTCCCTTTGTAACTATGACTGTACACAAGAGTTCAGAGGTCAGTGGCCTTTATCACACTAATGACATCTGACATGGGATGAAGAAGGGGCGAGGTCTCACTGAGATTTCAGCTAGATGCCAACTCGAATCCTAAATCTAACAGGTACTGCAGACAGTGCATCAGCCATTTCTGCAGTCTAAACATATGAATCATGAGCTCATATGTGACCATTAAACACACATCTGAGTCAACTATATGGCAGTAATGTTAAACCTAAAAGCAACGTAACGGTGATGACATGCATGACACATGAGAAATAACACAGCTGGTACAACATGTCAACATCAAGCTGTTACTCTGTGTGCCGTTTTCTTACCAGATTAGTTGTTTCCCCAGAGAAAGGCTGCCATTACAGCGTGTGAAAACAAGTGCATTAAGAAATCACGGGAGAGAGGTTGGAAGAGAAAAAGATGAAAGCAGAGCAAATTGCACATTTTGTAGAAAACAGAACCAATCCCAAAAGCAGAAAAGATGAATCAGCCATAGCAATCCTAGGGATTGTCATGCTAAAAATACACCAGAGTTGCAGTGGCGGTACACAAGGATGAGAAAGCAAAGAGGTAGCAGGGGTTGCCACGCTACAACCTGCGTGTGACACTCTGTCCTGGGTGAGCTGACAGGAGCAGAAGCTTGCTTCTCATATTGCTATTAGGTCTTCACGACTCCATCCATCTCCAAACAGAATATTACGCTAACTGAACAAGGTGTCTCTAGTCTCTCTCTCTCTCACCCTCCCTGCTACTGCTCACATGACAGAAGCAGCAGCTGCTGATTATACATTCAGCTGTGATGGTACCGCTCCCCCTCCCACTCCTCCCTCCTTTTCTCTAAGCGTCAACCTGTTCAAAACACAGAGCAGTCAGCTGACTTTATCCACTGGTTTAAGCTCATCATTCATGCTGTTCCGTCGTTTTCCCCCTGCTCACTGTTTCCTCTGCTTTTATGCCGTAATGTTCCCTCCCTTTTCTGCTCCTTAAATGTTCAACATCTCCTTCTCTTTGCTAAGCAACGGCTGCCCGCCTCCAAGCATTCAGTGCATGCTGCCTCCTACAGTGTCATGTCTCCGCTAGCATCTCTGATAATCCTGATTTTGACAGAAAGGTCTTACTTTGCGTGCCTACATGACAGATATTTTTGTGCTGCAGCTGCTTTGCATTACAACACTGTAGCAAAAGAAAACTATTTATAACTACAGAAACAAAACAAGCAAGAGGGACGACTTACAGTGGAAAAGATGGAGCAGAAGTGGTTATCACAGATGAGAAATTTAACTTGTGATAAAAGAGGGGAACAAAGAGTGTTAGCTGGATGGGACAATTTTTTTAAACGACATTGCAAGTTTTATTTAGGCAACTCAAAATAAAATATGACTAAAGCTTTTTTATAATTTGACATTTTGGACAAATAACTTGCAAACTTGTAAACATGTAACTGTCTACAATATAGATATTGCAAGTGTCAAATAAAATGCCAGCTGAATAAAACATTCAGTTAATGGATGTGACTCAACATGACCCTAAAGAATCCTCAGGGGTAAATTTGTTGCAAATGCCATTTCATTATATTGTATAGTTGGGAAACACATTGTTAAATAATAAAAAGCTGATAGGAAAGGATTACTGTGCGTCCCCCTGCCAAAACATCTAGAATGTTTAAATTTAAGACAAGTAACAGGTAAGTGCAGCTTTATTTTGCTGTGCAAAATCAATAATAGCTACCCACAGTATGCATAAAAGATTTGATAAGATCAAGTCTGTATAGGTATGAGGGTTAACCTCTGCATTGAAGACATTTAGGGTCACACAATTCTCCAAGTAAGGATTCACGATGTACTCATTTCTAAAGAAACTCAACCAAACTAAAACATACAAACAAGAAACTTTACTCTGAAATGTATCTGCTAAAAATAGTTGGGAGTTTATGTTCGGTTTTATGGGTGTTTGATTAAGTTTAAATGAAATGTACTGTACATGATTAATATACAGTAGTAGCTCAAATCTAGATTTGTAATCACTCGCACTGTATAAAGGTTGAAATATGTTCATTCATTTCATTTCTAACTGAATAAAGGATTAACAGAAGACTTGAAAGACTTGATGTCTCATTGTCATTTGACCCTGAACAGTTATCAAACAAATTGAAAGAGCTGCAAGTACAACACAACTTTAACCTATGATGTAACCTAGCCGATGCATGATTCGTCTTTTTCACACTCAGTTTGGTGAAACACATATTACTGTAGTTGAACAAAATCTGGATGAATTACAAACTCTTATAATGCGCACAAATGTAACACTAGACAATCTGAAGGAAAGAAAGTAAAATGAAACACTATCAGATTTTATTTTAAGCAGGCACAACACAATACAAAAACGTAAACAAATATTATTCAATAACTCAGCTTTAATAACTAATACATTCCCCCAAATAAACACACAAGTATTTTTTCAACATGCAAAAACAAGGTGTTGTAATTTCCCAGCTGTTGTGAAGTCTAATTGAATGATCATCATAATACTTTCTTCGTAATACTCTCTGCTAAACAACGGAGTACGAAAGCTCGGATTAATGCTGATAATGTGTGATCTGTGATGCTCATTTAAATACATCAGAAGCAAATCGGTTCAGTTTAGTTTGTTATTCTGTACATTTTAATACACGCTGCATCCTTAAAACAAAAACAGAATAAAAAAATAAATACAAGTTGCATACTTCGTCCCACATTGAACTCTCTTCAAAAGATATTTTGAGGAATGCTTGCTCAAGCAGTAAATTTGTGCCATAAAAAAAAAAAAAAAAAAAAAAAAAAAAACTGCTTTGGCCTGATTAAAAGGCCCAGATAGAGCATGGATGGGATAGGGCGGCTGCCTGGATCTTATGACTGCTGTCCCATCATAAACACTTTAAACTAGAGCAGTTTGATGACTGAACATAAGTTATTGTACAAGAGAAGCTTTTCCACACTTTTCAGAATGCGTGCATAAAAAGCCCTAAAGATAATATTACTGCAAACTAAAACTCACCAGTTGAAGTATGTCCTCGTCTTTTGGCATCACACAAAGCTCAAGAAAATCACCACTGCAAAAAACAAATAATTTTAAAAAAATAAACTGTGTACAGTAAATGAGGCTGAATCAACCATTGAAATACTGTCAAACTTACCTGTCTTGGATCAAAGATATCACATCAGAATAAGCTTTCCCGATGATGCTCGCACCATTGACCTTAACTATTCGATCCCCTAAGCAACAAAATAAAAAGCCATCAGCAACCACACAAAACCTGCCAAATCTCAGGTCTATTGAAAATATAATCAGAAAGTACAGGATCTATTTTACATCTACAGTACTTTTAAATGGTATAATCAAGACATAACTATAAATATCTTTCAATCTTTTCCTTATGCTTGAAAGTTTTCCAAGTCACAAACATTATTAAACCTCCAAACTATTTGTTTAGGATTTTAAAGACTTACAGGGGAGTGGTTATTATTACCTGTGCAAAGCCCGGCTCCATGAGCAGGGCCACCTTCCTTGACCTGCTTTACAAAAATAGTGTCCATAGGTTCGAGTCTGTTCCGCGGCCTCCCTGGTGATAATACACAAAAACTAAATTTTAACACTCAAAACAGCAAATAAAAAAAACCTCCAAATATTTTCATGTAGAACAAAAACTAAACAGCCACCAGTAAAAACATAAAACATCAAATAGTACATGAACCATGCTCAACACAGCTAATTTTATTATAACGGACAAGATGTTAAACCCTAGATATGAATTTCAAATTATTACAAGTGAGCAATACTGCATTTTAAATTTGAGCCTCTGACAGCAATAAATAAATAATGAGCCAGTTAAAAGCAAATAAAATGAAGTACATTTAATAAGAAGGAAGAATATGTAAGTTGTGTATGTTGTTTTTTTTACAAAAACGCAATACAAAACACTCCCATAAATGATAACGTACAAAATATAAAAAATGAAAGGTAGCAGAAAGAAGAAACAATCTTATTATATCTGCCCCCTTTTTTCAAACAATCAGTTCAAACAATAATAATCTTCCAGTAACAGTACAAAATGA
>JARVJN010002070.1:18285526-18297166 GCA_031763805.1 Argolebias nigripinnis
TATTATTATTATTATTATTATTTTTTTTTTTTTTTTACAAATTTCTGCTTGGTGGCTTTGGTTTTGTAAAATAAATATATGTCATATCCATCCATCCATCCATCCATCCATCCATCCATCCATCCATCCATCCATCCATCCATCCATCCATCTACAGTAACCATCCACTTTACCTGATTCTTCCTTTTTAGGTCATGGAGGTCACTGGTGCATGTATCCAGCTGTCACTGTGGGTGGGGGACACTGGACAGGTCTCAAGTCTCCCACATAGAAACAAATACAGTAATTCACTTTCTCACTCTCACCTAGGAACAATTTAGAGTTACCAATTAGCCTAACATGGACGTTGTTGGTCTGTGGGAGGAAACTGGAGTACCTGGTGAAAACCCACTCATGTAGAGAGAGAACATGTAAACTCCACCCAGAAAGACTCCCTGCTGGGAATTGAACCAGTGATCTTCTAGCTGAGAGACAACAGTACTAACAACTGTGCCACTGTGCTGCCTGCATGTTCAACAAGTGTTGTCTAAATAACAAAAATTAAATAAATAAAACAGTGAAGCTCCATGTAGTTCACTCAATAACAAGCAGTTTTTCCTTAATAGCACTTTGGTTGGTGGTGTCAACCTCAAGTGAAACACGGTTGCTCTGAAAGCTGCTTCATCGTGTTAAACAGGTAAATCATCCCACCTGAGCAGTACCGATTTGTAATTCTGCCTGATGGTGGTGTTTAATATGAAGACGGAAGCCAAAAAATGGTGTGTGTGTGCCTTTGTGTGTGCAGCCGTGAGTGTCTGTGTGAAGTTTTATTACCTTTTAGGATAAGGGATTTTAAATCTTTGAGCCTGGAGCTTTGTGACACTGAGTTCAGTTCGGGTTTTGTTGCTCTTGATAAAATGTGTATGTTTGGCTTTGGAAGAGCAGAGTGAATCACACTAATGTGCAAGCAACATTTAACACAAAACTTTATTACAGTGGCTGTAAAATCTATTAAACCGACGTGCCACCTGGCTATTTTTGTCCCCTTCTATTTGCCTGATATGAGAAATAGGCTGGATATTCTCGATCCATCTAGGCTTTACGAGCTCAGCTCCTCAAACAAGTTCACGATCGCAGAAATGCACAGACAACGTATGCTGCGAAAAGACATTTGCATTTAAATCATAAGTGATGGATCAGTTATTATTTCGTCCCCCCTCCTGTTTTATTCCCGTCATTCTATGAAAGTTACAGGCACTCTTGTGATTATTTTTGCTGTGTGGAAAATGCATCACGGCGCCGCTTTATGCCAACGCAGATGAGTTGGTGCAAAAGGGCAGAAAATGAGCTCATTCAGTGGGCTACAGTTCTCATTTTGGAAAGCTACAATTCGTTCCTTTCGGTGCCCGCCAGACCCTTTTGTACAGCCAAGCAGCTGAATGTTTTTGCAGAGTCATGGGCAGAATGGCGGGGCTTCGTTGGAGGGGGGAGGCCACATTGATCCGTCTTTTCAACTCCAGCCAAAAGCTGCAACCACAATGAAGTTAGGCCTTGATCATGTTGTTGTGATCTACAAAGTCCACTACAGAGAGATGGAGGGAAGAACGTAGGCTGACAACTCATCTCCCCACCTCCGCACATCACCCTCTCCATCCTTTCATTTTGCTGCCACTACAGTATCTCCACATTTCTCTCTACTTTTCCATCTCACTGCCTCGTTGCTTTTTTTTTACCACTCCATTGTACACTATCTCTTAGCAAACTACGTTGGAAACTGTTTCCAGCCTTGGGTGACTGCTAACAAACTACATCTGTAGCGCAACACAGACTATTTTTTCCCCTAAAGGAGCACAGTCACCCTCCGACAGGCCGAAAAGTCTGGACCATGTGTTCAGTCCAAAAAGGGCCATTGTATTGCTCTGACTTGCTAGTGAAGATCCATAAACCCAAAACTCAATATGAACTATTTAGGGGAATAAATGCTTTAGTTTATGTGAATACCTGCAAAAGCAATTGTAAAGGAATTAAGTCTCATGTGAGGTGGACTTCCAATATCAAACAATACTTTGTATTTAATAAAATGTATAAAAATACTCAGAGCTGAGCTGAAGCAAACTCATTCACACAGTTAGGACTTATTATAACTGCACTGTTTCAGTCTTTGGTGTCCAACGCACTGAGCCAGTGAATTGTAAATTGCCTGGAAGCTGTGAAACGCTTGACAGTTTGTCAATATATGAAGGTTTTATTCTAAAAGTTCACCATATTAAAAAAGTTTTGACCCTGAGGACAAGAAATGTTTGTTATTGGGGTGGTTTGGTATATAAAAAGAACAAGATTATGTCCACAATATGAATTTGATTTGCTCTTTTTCTTTTAAATAGGAAACTCTTGTAAATGCAGCTTTGAAATGTGTTAGAATATATAGCATCCAGTCTGTGGTTGAAGGGTAATACAAGCATCTATATAAACTCAGTAAGAATTAATGCTGACCTCTGCTCAGTCACCTACTGTACCTATAGTACTGTACTGTAAATAGTCTGTCCTTCTCACTGTTCAATACATATTGATGCACATCTTATTTTTAAAAACTGCACAGTATTTTCTATTATAGTCTTGTATAGTATATTATTATTTTTATTATTATTGTTGTTATTGTTTATCTTATGTCTTTAGATAATGTTTTTTAAAACATTCTAGGAACTTTTTGTGTGAACCTTTATATATGTTGCTGCTGCTGCGGTTACACTTGAAGTTCCCCTATGGGGGACAATAAATGCTGATTCTATTCTATTCTATTCTATTCTATTCTATTCTATATGTATGCAAAACATCAGATTTCAATCACTTCTATTAATTTACAACTTCAATTTTATTTTTTTGTAAGTATAAAAAAGTGAACAAATGTAAGGAAGTATTGTGTTAAAAGTGTATGAACTGTAACGTTTCTGGAAAATTTAAAGAAACAGGATATTTTAAATGTGGTTCTTTGGAAAAGCTATGAACGATCTTACCTGTCGCAGGTTTTTGAGTAAACTCAGTTTATTGGATTAGAGTTCAAATAAATACATGTTCAGCAACAGATATTAATTGCAACTTTTCCACAGAACTTCACATTGAAATATTTACGCCATTCCTTTAAAGTATTGCAACTTAACACATGAATAATATACACATATTCTTGAAGAATCATCTAGCGTGACAGAAGTGTGTGCAAAATGTAAATTAACTCAAAGGAGTGTTGTGATTGGAGGAAATCATTGGCAATATGTATGGAGGGCAACGGCTGACAGATTTGTATTTTTTTTATTAGCAATAATTGTTAATCATAGGATGACATTTTTCTAAAACTCAGTAACAGCTTCGTGAGCATGACTGCTCATCAAATCTCAGTGTTGAATTGCGCAGACCCTCTCTGAGTGCTACATATTTATCAGCGGCTGGTGTTACTTTACTGATTATAAATTCCTCTTATGCATCAGATTGTGCATGAATATATTTTACCCTGGCTGAATTACTACTCTGCTATAAACCTATGTTACATTTCTGGTTTATTTTATTAACCTTTTTTTTTGTGTGACACTAAAAAGCCTCTGGTGATGGCTAAATAAAGCAGAGTCTCTCTTTCTGTTTAGTGTCCTCGTGAATAATGGGGTTTGAGAGCACTTATTAAACTAGTAAACGTTAAAAGCAGACGTGGAAAATTTGTTCATTTCACCAGTTTCTAAAGCCAGAGATAACAGCAAATTTTCCACTAATACTTTTGTTTATTGGTAAATGGATACATCTGAAAAGGAATTTAATGTTGCTGACTGGTAAAAAGTTTAGCATAAACCACACTTGGGATTTGATTGTATTTTAATATGCTTATTTAGCCACAATCTGAACTACTCAGCTACACAAACAAAGCTGCACAAAGATGCCCCTGAGTCATGCACATAGCTGAAGCATTGAGATAATATTTTGTTTTTACTTCAATCATGTGGGGGATTAAATTAGAGGATATAATAAATTTAGCAGCAGGTGCAGCACAAATACATGTTTGAGATTCCAAAATTGTCTGTGCAGTAGTCCCTCGCTACTTCATGGTTCATTTTTCACGGACTTGCTCTATCACAGTTTGTCAAATTAAGATTGGACATGATACACAATTGGCTGATTGTTGGATGAACTGGATTTTTTTTCCAATTAATAATTTTAAATAAATAAATATTTAAATATTATTTTCGTGCAATTTAGCAGCAGGTGCAGTACAATCAAATGTTTTAGAAAAAAAGCTAAAATAAACTACTACTTATTACTTGTACTACTATTCTTACTTTACAGTTTTCACTTATCGCTGGGCTTCAGGGTACGGATCCTCTGCGATAAACAAGGGACTACTGTATTCACATCAGCTTTTTGCAGCTCCTGAGTGGCATGGAGGAGTTCTCTCCTCAGCTGTAGTTCATTCCTCTAATGAGCCACCTCGCTTTATTTAAAGACCATGGCTGCCAGAGGATGACGCCAAGATATTGTCTACTAATGGTGTTCAGTGAGAGGCCAGAGTTCCTAGTGCAATTCAAGATATTGAGAATTAATCCTGTTTTACTTGTGTTCCTCACAGATGAGAATCTGTTTCCCTACAACCAGAGTAAGCCTCTGTTTGATATAAAAACCCTTCCAGAAGAGACTCTGCCTTAAAAATAAACCGCCATCTTCATTCTGCTTCCACAGATACTTCCCCGTTTCTTCCCAAGTCCAGTCCCCGTCAATATTGTAAATATATTATTATTTCTTACCTTCGGTCTCTTGAGTCTTCCTGGGTTTCAGTTAATCACACTGTGAGAAAGATCGACAGAAAGAGCAAATATTATTTGGAATGAAAGAAATTAACGTATTTTAGAAATAAAAAGGTAGATTTTTTTTTTTTTACTGCCATCATTGAATGGATGTCAACTAAAACAGATATGGTGCATATTTTCTATAAAAGTGGATAGTTTTAAAAGTTAGATTTTAAAGACTGAAAAAAAAAAACATTCTTCTTGTACTGTGGTCTGAGGACTCTGACTGAATGGATGCATGCTACCCTGGAGATGATCTCGTTTGTATACTGGATCTCCCGACAAGATAAACAGAGGCTCTGCAGGGGTTTATGGGTGGCTCTACATTTTAGAATGAAATGTCTGTGTGACCCCTGCAACACGGAAAGGAAGAAGCATGTAAAAATAATGTATGGATCTGTGTGTGTGTTGTGAAAAAGAATCCTCCATGACTGCGAG
This sequence comes from Argolebias nigripinnis, assembly GCA_031763805.1. NCBI lineage: Eukaryota > Metazoa > Chordata > Actinopteri > Cyprinodontiformes > Rivulidae > Argolebias > Argolebias nigripinnis. The sequence goes on from JARVJN010002070.1 coordinate 18,290,767, forward strand.
AAAGGCTTGTGCCGACTTCAGATTAGCATCTGAAGCACGTCTGAACCAATAAAAACCTTATCATGGATTCACTGTGAACTGATCTAATTCTATTTTAAAATCATTGGTTTGTAAACTTAGGATGCGAGTTACACGGGTCTGTGTCTCGAGTGAAGCAGACACTGGGGTTTCACAAACTAGAGAGCTGTTCATTTCAATATTGCAACCCATCCCATCAATGGCCTTATTGAATCAGATGGTTAATAAAACTTTACAGAGTAACATGCAACAAGAGTTTTTATCAAAAGCTGCGAGGTGCTTTTACTTTCTCTGCATTGCAGTAATGACAAACAAGTAAACGTTTATTGAGAATTTTTTTAGGGAGAGGGAAAGAAGATAAAAAATTTCATAAATAGCAGGCAGTTCAGAAAAACTTGTATACCTTAGTGGAAGAAGAAAACAAGAATCTTGGAGGCTCATTAACTAAATTGTTGAGATGCACAGCTTAACACACTCCAAAAGGGTAACACACACACAAAGGCTTCTAAAAAGTTCTTGCTCATTTCACAGAGCCCATTGTTTTATTGTCTACATGTTCATTTAGTAACATGAGTAATTAGACTGATGGTTTAGATGTAGATTGACATTTATTAATGTGTGTGTGTGTGTGAGGTCAAAGGATGCATATTGCTCAGACTAAAGCCTTTTATTGACCCAGGAACCTCATGATTCTTCACTGAAAAGTTGTGGGAGAGAACAAAAGATGAAAATATCGCCGATAAGACAGAAACCATTCATTATTCCAGGTGCCTCAGCTCTTTCCCATATATTGACTCAAACTCTTGATCAGGCCAGTGAAGGAAGGTTATTGTTCATATACTGTATGCGGGAACACATAATAACATAACCTTTAAGGTCATTCTTGAATGGAGAGTTTCAGCTACAGACTGGGAAATGGATAATTAGATGACCTCTGGTGGTCATCCCCATGACCTTTAAGGTCATTCTTGATTGACACCTGTCAAATCAGAGTTTGACAAAAGGTGGTGCATTATTTTTCAATGTAAATTAACACACTTTAAACTTAGTGTGTCATGTGAAATACAATCCTGTTGGTTTTGATGACTTGGTGGCAACAAAAATAGACTTAGAATCAGACTTTAAAAGAAGTCTCACTTTGAACATGTCTCATGTAAATTACTACAGTTACATTTTATGGTGTTTTATTCAAAATCTAGGTGCTTCACACACTAATGGTAATGTTATAGTGATGTGACCCAATGAGAGAAAACTGACCCAGCATTTCTAGAGGCTTGTCTGAGTGAGGAGTAGGAAACATCGAGAAGAAAGTGTTCAGTGTGTAAAAGACCATGCAATGACCTTAAAAGTTCTATCGATCTACCAGTGCAACCTTTCTTTTGGGGAAAAAAACCCTCCACATAACTTAAAATATTTGGGAATAGAAACTCATTTCTCTGATATTCACATGTTAAAGGACATTTTACTAAACTCCGTTTGTAAATATAGCGCTGCGTGGTTGTATCTCACCATCTTCACAGAGGCGTTTCTGATGAAAGACCATTATGGCGAACTGAAATGTGCAGTGTAAAATGATTTTGTCGCCTTTTTAATTGGTACAGCGTCATGCTGTCACTGCACTCTTCTTCTAGCCTCATCTTTTAACTGTATTTTGGATTGGATCCATTTATCTTGGGGTGTACTCCCAGCAGGTCGCCTTCTATGAATCTTTGTGAATCAGTTTAAGCATTCATGTGTGATTTTTCTTTTTCATTAGATCATTTCTAGACATGCTGCAGCCTGCACTTCTGTAGATAAGGGTTAGCTACTCTACCACTTTCAGAACTGTATCACACCGTCTCAATGTTTATTTGTGACGACACTTCACTTCATGCCATTCATATCACTTTGTGTAAGATGGGTTTGATAACATGTTGGTCTCCATCTCTGTCAAACTTTATATTTTTAAAAACATGTCAGATTGTCAGATGGATGTTTGGCGAGATGTGAAAAAGAAGACAACAAAGACACTCCATCAGTTTGTGACTTTCATGAGGGCTGCTAGTTTTATTTAAAAAATACAACTCAGCAAGGTTACCTCTTTTTGCCTCTCTTTAGTGTGCACAGCTCATTTCTCTCAAATATTTATTTTATAACATCTTTTGACGTATCATGCCCCCCAGTCTATTCTGCGTGATTTCATATCATGCTGTGATAGTTGGCTTTGTAAACGCTTTGGCTGCGGGGTGTTATCAAAGCACAAAATTAACCTACATGTCTCAAAGTGTAACCAATAATTGACAACTCTCACGTCTCTAGATGAATTTAGCCTGATCAAAAACGATAACAAAAATTAAAAAAATACTTTCACTGCAACATTCATATTAATTGACAAGAAGTCAACAAGACTTCAATGCTGTGAGCACACTTCACTAGGAATATTTCTTATCATTCTAATAATTTCTGAATAATCTGTTTTGACATAAACTTTGTGACATAATATGAAATAATAAAGTTTGTTACATAACATGAAATTAAAAACATCTGAAATAAGCTCTCAATTTCTCTTGATTGTAATTTTTTATCTCATGCCTTACAATCTTGAGTTAGTAAAATGTGAAAAATTAAACTGCTGTGATGTTTGAAATTTGAGAACCTAAAAAAACACTTATTTATGTCCTAAACAATAATGAAGTCACATAATTTTAATTTAACATGTTTGTATTTTTACTACTTGAGACATACTTTCTTCTTTAAGGTTTACTATCAGTAAGCAGCTGTTTGAGGGAGTAAAAAAACAAGACAAGGATAAAGAGTAATTTATTCCACATGGGAACGATTCACCCCTTCAGTTCAGAAGAAGAACAATAGAAAAAAGAAAACTAGGTTAGATCAATGTTTTACCAAAGGCTTAAAATTTCAGCCATTGCATTATCTCAGAACATGACACCCATCTGTGGAGAGAAACAAACCGATGCTTAATATCTGAGTTTGTTGCACACTTCGGTTAAGGCGATAAACTCTTGATCTTTGTTATTTATTATTTCTTTATCAGCATCATCTTAAAAGCCTAGTGGTGTAAAGTGGTTTACTCAGAATTCCCTCTCTTAGTAATGTCTTAGTGGCTTTAAATGGCTTTCCCACACTCTCCCCTTTGCCTCACCTCCCACCCTCTGCTATACATTTCCCAACTTCCCTGCATCCTACTGATTAATTGCAAGGTCAGTATAAACAAAACCAAAAAAAAGTGGTTGTTCCCATGTTCTTCTGTATCATTGGCCAAGGCTGTGTTCATTCTTGGGCCATTCATTTATCATCAGTCGACCTCAATGTGACTGGAGCCATTGGTTGCACAGGTGGGGGTGAGTCCAATTAATATAATGGACTTATGGCTTGATACTTTTCTTAGTGCTCTCAATAATGCCACCATTTATATGCTGATTTATCATTTTTCAGTGTTGCACGCAGTTGGGCGCAACTCATAAATCCAAACAAAGAAAGCCTCTGCAGGGCATAACTCATCAAGGACATACCCTGATGCATGCTCAATAATCCAGGTAGAAAAATCTAAAAAAGCTAAGTCTGGTCCTCTGTTTTGTTTAGTTTTTTGAATGTCCAGAGGACCAAACTTAGCTTTTTTAGACAATCAAGGACATGTTTTGTCTAAAATCAACACAACACCTAGGGTTTTCACATTAAAGATTCAGTCCAAGTGAACTGCGGTGGCCTCGTGCATAATAACGAGTTCAGCATCAGTTGGGAGTAGGGGTTTGCATGTCTCAGCAGTATCATTAGCCAAATACGCAAATCATCATTATTGGGAACCGTCAGCAGGAGTCAGAAGAAGGTGATACAATGAAGAAAGTGAAGTATTGATACCTTATGTGTTCTCTTAAACTGCCCAACTGGTAGTAAAAGCAGCAGATTAGTGGTATTATGGATCCTGAACTCAACTAGAATTGTGGAAAACAGTCATTTTTAAGGATATATAAATATATGATGCGTGATGAGGCATCTGAGAATAAGTTCACCTTTTATTGTCAAGTGGCTAGCCTGGCTAGCAGACGAGTTGCCAGTTGAAGCTTAGTCTGAGCACCGAAATCACCTAAGATGTTGAAATATCATTTAGACTAATTTATCTTTTCAGCCTTTTTAACAATGACATGATTGCATAATATAAGTGTGGTAAACAAGGTAAACAAATATATTACCCACAGGCTATACAAATGAATTAGGACCAAGGCTAACTTAGACCAAGGTCATTCATATGTCTTAAAAATGGTTCTGTGTTTTTAGAGCATACCTTCATGTGTGTGGGTGTTTGCACATACATACAGGTGTCAGCAAACATGGTTGTCTTGTATTCTTTGTGTATTGTTAACCTTCAGTAATCAAGCGTGTAGAGACAATGGAAACTCATGCACACATGGGTATAGAAAGACGGAGGGACGTGGGACCTGCACAAGGTCAGTGTCACTGAGCCATGACAAAGATTCAGTGTTGTAAATAATGAGAGCTCTGACCTTTACCAGGAGCAAGATGAGCCATTTATCAGCTCCCTCGACCCACTGTTCAATGTCTTCATCTTGGCTCTGTACTAGTGAGTGCAAGCAATGAATTAGCAATAATATATACTACAATATTTTATTATGTGTGATGCTTATCATGCATAGGAAACTTCACTAACAAGCACCATGTGTGCACTCATGATTTATTTTTAAACAATACCTTTAGTGTGACTAAAGACAGCTACTTAGGCTTGATCACATATATACAATGTTCTTTAATCCTAATTATCTTTAAAAAGCTTTACAATTTGTTTTTCATTCTTGTTATATGCACACAGAACTTTCTATGATATGTTTGCACTTTATGGTGCTCCGACTGTCACACCAGTAAGCATATTAGCAGTGGTGGGCACAGTTCAGCTAATCCGCTAACAGCTAATAGTGGAACTAAATTTTCATTTAACAGATTAGTGTTTTTGCTAACTTTTGAAACGGGTAGAATTAGCTCCCGCTAGATTAGGTTTTGCCACATTTATGTCTGTTAACATAATTCACAAGCTTGTTCCTGTCTATTGTAATTGTGTCATGAAGAGTCCACATTCTATTGGCTTACGGGTACTACATGCACACGTGCCAGGACATGATTGGTTGATGCAACAGTGGCAAGCTGAAGGCACACTTTTGGTGTGTTACATGTACACGTGACAAGATGTGATTGATCCACGTAAATTTAACTGGAAGGAGACGAAGACGTGACGCAGACTGAGTGACAGTCGTCTTATCAGTTAGGGGTTTAGTAAGCTTCAGCTATTTTTTTTAATGACTTGCAGTTTAGCCTTAGCTAAGCTAATTTTGTAGTTAGTGGAATATGGGTTAGCAAAGCTAACTTTTTGATTAGCTGTGCATATTACACACAACAGGGAATTCAATGCCTTGCCCAAGGACATCTAGACACATGACAGGGCAGAAGATCACATGGTGCCCAGTCTTGTGATAGGAACATCCCCACTTTCCCAATAAATCACAACCACAATCTGATGAAGCAATATCTTTCTTTCTTTTTTAAATTAATTTATTATTATTATTATTATTATTTTTTATTATTAGCTCCAAACGATTAAATAAAGTGTAGGCTCCAAATTATTTGTAGCTAATCCACAGTGGGTTTATTGTGATGATATTACTGTTAACCAACAGTTACATATGGTTTAAGGTGTAAAGACAATTAACAGTAGTGGCCTTTAAAGTGATAAAATTCATTGAAACCCCCTCCCACATCAATCAGTCAGTTTCCTTCAATAAAAATGTGACTGTGAATCACTCTACAATGGCCTGTTAGAGGCAATGTTTTACCTCTTTGCTTGTTTCAGGATGCTGTCTTTTTACCAAACATGTAATGAATTGGATGCTTAATGTACTTCTTTGTTTGGCTTGTTTTAATGCAGCAGTTTAAGAGCTCTTGTAATTTTTTTTTCTTGACAAACTTTTGTCACTGTATCAGCTTGAATGTTATTGATCTTGTTGAAGGTCAACATATTACTGGAGCTCGACCGATATGGAAATTCTGGCTATCGTCGATACCAATATTGGGAAGGGAAGGCAATTGCCAATCACCAATATTATGGCTGAACAATTTTTAGCTCTGTCCACTCCCAAGTATCTAAGAAAACAGTGAGTGAAGCGGGTCATGCATATTTAGCGCAGCTGTTAGCAACCATGAATTTAAGCAAATCAGAGTCACGCTATCACTAGTCCCACAGTAGGTTTACAAGTGGTGCACTGGTCATTTAAACAGTCTTCCTCACTTGTGCTCACATTTTCTATCCTCCACTACTCACCACAAAGTTATTATGTGTAACATAAATATAAATTAAACGAAGATACGCCATTCCCTG
>JARVJN010002070.1:18714203-18726183 GCA_031763805.1 Argolebias nigripinnis
GACGCCAGGAGGCTGCTGGAGGTGCGTCCACCATTGACTTTACATGGAAGCTGGAAGCTTTGGAGGTCAAAACGCTGTTTGGTGTGAACGCACCATTAGGGGAGCGGCTGTGGCTGAGTGGTTAGAGCTTTCGTCCTCCAATGCAAAAGTTGGGGGTTCTATTCCACCAGCACTCACATGCCAAAGTGTCCCTGAGCAAGACACTGAACCCCTCATTGCCTCGGATGTGTCCCATCAGTGTATGAATGTGATAAAGCTCTGATTAGTCTTTGCACAGATCTAGTAGAGTGCTGTATGAATGGGAAAATGAGGACACAGATTGTGTTGTAAAGCACTTTTGAGTATCTTAATAAGTTAGAAAGGTAAGTGCTGTCCATTTACCTGCCCAGGTGGTTCTCTTTGCACAGTGAGTGCTGGAGATTGGCCCCCAACTGCCACGCGACCCGAAAAGGGCAAGTGGGGAAAAATAAATGGATTGTTTTTTTCATTGTCCAACTTTTGTATGAGTATTACTGTATACAGCACATTGTAAAAATAAATTCCATTTATGATTGGAACTGTGACATGCAGCATTAGTGGGAGTATTACATTCTTTTTGACTTGAGTACTTTGCTCTCATTCCTTCAGGGAAATTGTTTCACCCACCTTTAGCCTCTGCTCCATTTAGTATGGAATAATAAATCAGATGTGAACAAAACCGTTAACAGCGAACATTACGTCTGCTTTTGATTCCGACAAAGTCATGTTGTTGTTTTGTGATAATGAGACACAGACTTTGCTGTGCTTTCAGGAAATTCTACATCAGTGTGGCATGCTTTGAAAAATTGTTAGCAGTAATGGGGGGTTATACAACTTTACTAGTTAGGAGGCTAAAACATATAAAACTTGGTATGATACTTTTAGGAACAACACACCCTATACAGTTTCATTATGTAATGATTGAAAGGGCAGATAAGAGGAGGAGAAGAAGTCAAAGATTGTGAAAAGGTGAGGATGGATTTGTTTACTGGAACTCAAAGGATGACATGGTTTTCTTTGGCTCTCGCTCTATAAATGTCACACACAACCTCGCGCCACACTGTCTCCGTCTGGAAATAATTGTGGAAATGAGTGAATGCATGAGTGTCTGTGCATGGGGTGCCCTTAATCAACATAAACCTGTCTGATGGCAGCAAATCAGCGGACCCACATCAGTGTTAGCTGATGGAGGATAATAGGCAGACATCACTGTTCTGTTTCCCTTGTGTACAATATGCAGATAAATACACTGCTTTAATGCATTGGGTTTTGTTTTTATGATTTTTGTGCTTCTGCAAAAATTATTAAAAGTATAAAGTTCACTTATAATAAAATGTTATTGAGTCTGTGTTTCTTTTCTTTCTTTCTTTTTTATCTATAGACATCCCAGAATGCACATCAAAACAGGCCTAGTGGACGCTCATCTCTACTGTCTCAAAAAAGCAGTTATTGACTTTCTTACAGAAAACAAGTAAGTTCTCTGTTCCTGTCCATTAATAAACTCACAAATAGAGAATCATCTGTTGCAACTTGAATTTAAAACCGGTTTGTATCATGTGAGAGATGTTCGCCAACAGACAGGCGTTCTCCCCCACAGCCACATGGGCTTGAATTCACAATCACCGCTTAATCTGTAGCAAGTGTTCAGCATGGTTACATGCCATGTATGGCTTTGAAAGGCCTCTGTTAGCAGGGTATTCTAGCAAGGTGTTAATTTGTTTTACTATGTGCCACTGAGACAGGCTGTTAGGCCTTTAGCCTCTGGACTAAAACAGGGTGACAAGGAGACTTCAGTGGCTGCCTGCTGTTTATATTCTCCAAATGGAGGATATGTGTGATGTCAACATATCCTAAATATTGTAATTTTAAATATAAAACTTCATAAAACTAGAGAATTAAAGATGTGCTGACAAAACATAATTTGAACCTGGTTATTGCAAGTAAATAGCCCAATGATTTCCTAATTAAATGGGGTCAGTTCTCTAGATTTTGCATTTCACAATAAAAACAAATGAACTGAGGGATGATTGCTGCTAGAAAGTTCCGGAAAATATGTAAAGCTGAGTTACTGGTAAGTGAACTGTTTTTGTTAAATGGCACTGTTAAGTAATGTTAAAGTCTGATTGTTGATGTGAATTTGACCACAGCTGTATTTTTCTGCACTGATCACTGAAAGAGTTTACCTGCACAAACAGGCTTACAGGAAACAATGCTTTAAAAACTGGTGATGAGTTCTTATGAGTGTTTTATAACTTTTTTTCAGCAAACTGTCCAATAAAATACTTGACGAGCTATATGAGTCTGATTGTGAAAATCTGGTATGATGTGGTAACGTTTTAAGAAAATTGAGATACTCACAGAACAACCCTCACCCACACAATAAACTCAAACCTAATCAACCAATTAACAATAACAAACAAAATCTTATGCTCACTCTGAGAGTATTTTTGGTTTATGTTAAAGAGATGTAAATATAAGTCTTGCATCAATCACTGCATCACTAAAGCCCCCTCGGCTGCCACTATATATTGTCTCCCTTGTTAGATGACTCATTCCTTTCTTAGCTCCTTTCTCGTACTTTCTTTTCACCACTTCTCTCAGGCTCTCCTCCTTCCTCCGCCATGTTCTTTCTGTGTCTCTTGCTCAAAGACAGAAATAGACAGAGTAACTGTTGTTTTTCTCCTGTCATTCAGATGGAAATTCTAATCTCCCTTTAAAAGAAAGTAAGAGAAGGAAAGTGGAGGGGGTCTGGGGGTGTGGGGTAGCGAAGAAGAACACCGAGCACAACATACCACAGCAGTGCACAGAGTAGGAAACCGATGACGAGAAAGTCATCTTCCGATATACTGGGAGAAATACCTGCTTTTGTAATAAAAGTCAATAGACGTCTTTAGGTACTCATTTACACTCAATCAGCATTACTATTAAAAATAAATATATATTTCCTGCTGAATCAATAAAGTTCTATCTTATCTTGTCATATATAGCCTGTAAAACTAATATTCTAGTTAGGTATAAGACGCAATCCCAAGCTCAGAGTATGTGCACACTGTTGGGTGCAAAAAACATGGCTTTGTCTACAAGTTTCACTTGTATTGAGTTTTTGAAAAAAATACAATTTTTTCCCCCTTTTCATTTATTTGTTTCTTAGGTCTATTTCATCGATTCGTGGCGAGTTGGTACCCTATTTGGTGCGCAAGCAGTTTTCAAAGGCAGCTAACAGTCAGAAGATGAAAGATGACTCGGAGGATCAAACCCAGAAAACGAACGATGGCTCTACAAACCATGGTTATTGTTTTTATTGACATTGTAGATGAGAATATACTGAAAATTACCACTTAACAAGCTCACCAGTACAACATGTTTAAAATCTCTAAATCGTACTGGCATAGCATCAGTTTGGATCCAGCTTTAGTTATTGTATGAAATCAAAGGTTGATTTGCACCTCCTAACTGGATAACATAAAACAGAAAATCCTGCCTATTGAAGCAGAGAAATTCTAACTTTGTGCTCTTTTTTTTTGGTGCTTCCCAGAGCTCCTTATCTCATCACGGGACGAGTCTCTCCTCCAGCTGGCCCAGGAGCGCTCCTGTTGGAATGATCACCATGGTGACATGAGTGAGGCTTACCATTGAGGGAAGCTGCGCTGCTATGTCCACATTATGGACCAGGGCCTGTGCTGTCGTGTTAACACTCTTGCTGCTTACATAGAAGCAAATCGGCTGGTGAGTCCGACAGTAAGCCTGCTTCTGTGACATGCATCCTCACAGGATCCGGGTTTCTATATTACATGAGTTTTCAATGGTTTGTTGCATTTAAATTCAAGCATGACTTTAAATCTGCAGGAATTTTTTTTGCACGCGTTCCAATGAAAAGACAGAGATGTCCACAAAAGAGCTCAGTTTTTACTCTGCAAACAAGTTTATCTAAATATGTGCAAGAACTTTTGAATTTGTAACCTTTTTGAATTCTACAGATTGTTTTTATACTACTCCAAATGCCTTTTTTTTTTTTTACGTATCCTATCACTTTTTGTTGTTTTCTCATAACTAGGCCCCCAAACTGCTGGAGGAGCCAGCAGTGCATCCATCTGCTGGAATTTCTGAGAAATGTCAGGTAATTGAACCCACACATCAGGTCCTTACTTTTTAAAAATTAATTTTCAATTAGGAGTTAGAAAAGACATTGTTTGCTAAGTCATCAATATGTATATTAAGAGAATCTGCTTATCGTGTGGTGTGTGTGTATTTTTGAGTTGTGTTAGCGTTTGGGTTCTGCTCACAGATGGGATCAGACAGTATGGTCGGAGCTCTGTGCCAGATAGCAGATAAGACTTCCATAAAAAGATCCACTATCGGGAACTCCACCACCGTGAAGGAGAAGGTTAAAGTCGCCAACTCCATCATCATGCATGGAGTTACTGTCGAGGAAGGGTGAGAACACACACGTCTGTAAACACACATGCACACACTTGTTGAAAACATGTACTTTCAAGTCCAGTGGTTTGTAAGAAAAAAAAAAACTGAAACAAATGTGCTCACCTCTGCTCAAGTTCAATGTTTTTTTGTTTTTTTGTTAATATAGGTTATGATAAACTTTCTCATTCATTGCAGTTTTTTTTTTTTTTTACTAAATTTTCTTGATGCTTTAGCCCAAATGGTGTGTGTGTGTGTGTAAGACAGATGCTCACATATACCATATGTGTGTCTAGGAGGTGTAGCAGGTTTTGTCTTTTGTGCTCTCTGAGGTCAAATAGGAATTGCAGCTTGAACAAAGCATCTATTGGTGTGCGAGCAGCCAAAGACCAGAGCCAAACAAGCACAAAGCTGCTGAAGTCAAACATCACATTCATATGTTTCAGCTGGCATGTGAGAGATTTCTTCTTGGATGTTAAAATAAACCTTTTTTATTTTAATGGTTGTGCTTAAATGTGCTAAATGTTTCATTATCCCCAGAAATATGACACATCTGTGATTACATCTTCACAACTAAATTTACTTTTCTAGTTCCATTAACTATGTTATTACTCAGTTCTGTCTTTTTTTTTCTTTGTGTTTTTGTTTTGTTATTTATAAAACAACAAAAAGAATAATTTAGCAAAAATTTTCCAACCACCACTTCAAAGAATTGGCCTAAATGTTTAAAAATGCGCAGCTTTTTTTTTTTGTGTGTGTGCAAATCAGACGTTTAAATAGGTCTGTTCGAATTCTTTAAAAGTTGAAATGCCACATAAAGGAACTAAAAACTGGCTCCAACTTCTCTGTGGAAGAAAAAATTAGCATAATCTGCTTCATAGTTTTATAATGGCAGTAAAATCAGCGAACTCTGAGTACTGATGTGGCTTGACGAACATTTGCAGACAACGAACATTGGGCCTAACACTTTGTGGCTACAAGGAGAACTTGCACTGGGAGCAGCAGTGGCTACAGTAAAATTAGCATCTAGATTGATCTGTTTAGCCTCGTAGCCAAAAATCTTGTAGGAACTCATCTTGGCCTCGAGTCCAATTTTTAATGCACTCATTCATGGGCTCCTTTTCTTTTATCTCGATTTCTTACTCCTCCTCCTTTTCTTTTCATCAAGGCTCCAACACCATTGCTCCCTCTCTTTCTGTCCCTTACCATCTGTTCTTAAGCCTTTCAGGGACCCCAGCCAGCCACCCTCATCATGCCCGTGTAGGTGCACGCACAAAGCCATGAAAGAATGAGAGACAAGAGAAGGGAAGAAAGAAGCGAAGGGAAAAGCAAGCTAGCACGCAAGAAAGAAATTGCAATTCTTTCTTTTCTTGCTTTGAAGACATAAGAAGGAAGGAGAAAGAAGGAAAGAAAGAGCCAGTATGAGGGGATTAGCAGACCCTAGGCATGTCGCAAAAACCCCTCACATTTCTGGTTTCTTTGTTTGGAGCTGACCAGAGCTTGTTGACAAAGCACTGCGTGTTTGGGAGGGGGACTAGTAGGGGTCAACTTTATAGAGGGGTTGGCACAGGAGGTGGGGGTCGAAATGTGTATATGTGTTTGTGTAACGTGTGTGTATGTGTGTGTTTGTGTAATGGGAAGGGAGGATGTGGGGGTCATGACAAGGAGGAGCCCTGGTGTTAGTAATTAGTGGTGTTTCAGCTTCGAAGCTTCTTTGGTGGTCTCTCTTTCTCTCTAATGTTACAAAACTCTGAATCTTGTAATCTCCCATCACCAACTACCACCACCACCTCCTAGGTAGTCACTTAAACACACACACACACACACACTGGCCTAACCACTTGAATAAAATGGACCAACACGAACATGTGTGTGTATGAGAGAGAGAGAGCGAGGTACATGGGGCCAAGCGTGTGTGCGTCACTGCCTGGGCAAGACCCACCTGTGTTCTCCACTGGGCTTCCAGAACTACTGAAACACACACATTCTCTATCTCACACACACTTGCACATACACGCCCTTTATGGTTAGCCGGCGGTGGACACAGAAGGCCGTCTGTGTCTGTCTCCAAGAATTTTATGGTGATGGTTTGGCTGAATGTGAGCATGCACGGTGGGTTGGCACTGTCGGCGTAGCGCGCACACACACACACACACACACAAGACGCTCACAAACTAGGCCGCTGTTATTATTGCCTAACATGTATGCTAATGACATGTCATTAAGTTCAGCTGATTGGATATTTTAGAGTTTTTATGGCAGGTCTGAGGATCCTTGATGTGGAGGGGAAAGTACGAGCTCTGCTGTGGCTCTCTGTCCACTCTGTTTGCTCAGTGAGCAAGCAGCTGTGGAAGGAAGGCCTTGGTTGGAGGTACTCCGGTGTGTGTATGTGCTTGGGCATTCATTCCTACACATAAGGGCCCAGAAAACATGCACCCAGGTTGAAAAATAATATTTCAACACTCATCAGTCACTGACTCACCTCCTCGGAGCTTGGGGTTACCACGTAAGAGAAATGTATTAGTGGATTTCCCTTCACAACTGTTTTACTACTTAGATTCAGTGAAGTCACTTTAAAGTCTATTTAAAAGGGTTTATTTTATTTTTGATCAAGCACTGCTGCATCTGGTTTTAGTTGTCTTCTCTCCACCTAAAGGAGTGCTAGATTGTTGATATTAACTTTTCTGTGCACAGATGATCACCTATCTCCTTACGCAGAAATTTACAGTAATATGAAGGAGACACAAGTTTGTACAGTATAAAGCCAACAAACACTCAGTTCACAGAACTTGTATCTTTTATTTGCAGATGTAACATCCAGGGCAGTGTGATCTGCAGTAATGCAATTATTGGCAGAGGAGCAGACCTCAAATACTGTTTGGTGGGAAATGGACAAAGAATCGAACCAGAAGGTGAGACTAATAAAAACACATGCACACGTAAAAGCAGATTCTGAATTTCTTCTTATTTTTAGGTTGTCAGCACATATCTTTAAGCCACACTTGATTTGTGGCATGTATTAGTGATAATATTTTTCTTTAAAACCTTCTAATTTGTGACATTAAAGCAGAAAACACAGGATTTGGGTTTATTTTGTTTTTAAGTCAAATACAATAAAAAGTAGAAGCTCATCTTTCTAATTAACACACTAGCAAATGTAAAAACAAAAATATTTAATGATATATTATATCAAGGATCGTTAGCATGTTGTGTTACAAAAATTTAGAATATTTTTATACACTGTTCCAAGGCGGGACAAATGGTGTTTTCTTTGTACATCCGTTAATGTTCTCTTGTGCAAGATAATTTAACGAAACTGGATACACAGATGCATCATCACTAGACGGGAGTGTCACATACACTTTTCGTCACTCCTGCTTCATGGTCAAGATCACAAATCAAGATTAAACGCTATACAAGACCTTTGATTGTCCAGATCATTGCTATAGATTGCTGTATAATAGTTAGTTGACCGGCAAATAATGTGCCATATGCTGTACTCTTTTAATACTTTATAAGGGCTTGACCAACTGTAATGTTAAACGGTTATACTTTTCAAAACAAAATTATTTTTCTTCTGCACAGTAAATAACTGTCATGGTTCTTATTTCCCAGTAAAAAAAGACACATAAAAATATAGCAAAATGGTTTAGGTGAAAATGATGCATAAATTGTAACTGTATACTTATACACAAAGTGGAAAAAGTAAGAATTTCCAGCGTAGACAGTTAATTATTTACCGTAATACAGCAGTAACTCATGTTATTTGTTTTATTAAACTCAAAATGTCAAACTGTTTTATGTAATGATTCCAGTATCCATTGTAGTAAATAGTCACTACACTCACACCTGCATCAGTTAGAGGTTATGTCCAAGTTTTGTTGTTTTATTGCTAATTTCATATCATTTCTGTGGCTGACTCAAATAAGGTGTTAATTTACGCATGTGGAATCTGTTTATATGTGCCACCAAGCATTCTGAGCCAAAAAGAAGTGTATTCAGTCTGAAGTTTGATTTGTCAAATATTTTATTTGATTTTTCTTTTTCTTATTCTTGTCCCCAAAGCTATCTGTGTGTATGACTGTGTCTTAGTGTGTGTTAACATTGATGGAGAGGTTAGAGAGCAGGGCCAGAACAGGACCACCCGGAATTCAACAGCAGCAGCCTGCAGCCACATGCACACACACACACACACCCTCAAACATGTAAGAAATAGGGAGCAAGCTCACCTACCAGACTGAGCAGCCTAATTGAGTGAACAGCAGGGAGCTCCAATCAACAACGGTTTAAATTTGAGATAAAAAATAAAATGAAACTGTTGAGACCTCTTTGGAGCTACTGGTGTGTCATTGCTCAGCAGCAAAGCTTTAACATCCTTTTTTTATTTTAGTTATTTTTATTAAAATATTGTATTATGATACTAAACTCACGAAACTTAAGTTCAAGTAGGTTTTATTATAATTTGCATTACATGCGGTACATGAGGTGGAATGAAGTTGTGTACACAGGGTCCCAGTTACATCCAACAATAGCAAAAATATAAATTATAAAAAGAAACTGTAATTAAGGATCTAAGATATAAACTAAGAAATACACTAAACACTAATAGTGCAAAACAATACGCCAAACAACAGCAGCACGAACATGAGTCTGTGTGAGTAGATGAGTATCAATGAATACAGCAGCATGAAATAATCAGCAGCATGAAATAATCAGCAACATGAAATAATCAGCAGCATGGATAATCGGCAGCACATATCACCAATCAAAGTGGCATTACAGTGATTTTTTTTTCTCACAGTGATAATCCAATATAGGGATTAATGAGTCTTAACAGCTTCAGGGTAGAAGCTGTTCCTCAGTCTAGTGGTTCTAATGCTCTGCAACCTTAAGCTGAGTACACGAATGTTGCACAAAATACTGTAGTCTCACAAACCTCCAGCGTCTATTTATCTAATGGAATTTAGTAGGGTGCACCAATTGCAGTTTTCTGGCCAATCACGATCTTTAAAAAGTCTGACCTGCCGACTCCAGATTTGGCCAATACCAATTTTGTTTTATAAGCGACACTGTCGGGTGTTATAAGGTAACAATGCACCTTCCATTTTCTAGTCTTATTTTATTGAAAAACATACCCTTGAAACAATACAAACTTGTTTAACTGGCCATGAAGTAATGCTCTAAAATATAAATGAAGTTTAGACAATTGTTGGAACTACAAAAAAATCTATTTCTAAAATTGGTATCAACCGATAGCCGATCCACGTCAAATGTATTGTAAATTGCTATAAATTGCAGATATTTTGTTAGCATAGCATCACGTAAGACAACCACATAAACAAAAGGTTTGAATGAATAAGTATTGTACCATAAATGAAAGAAAGCACTGGAGATTTATAAGAGTTTACATCTGATGTCCTAGAATCATCCAATTTCTTTTAATTATATTAATCTGGCTTTTTTTATTTCCAGTAACTGAATCAATATGAAAGTAAAACTAAATTTAATACATTTGTTAAAGATGATATCCACTGTTCAA
The DNA here is from genome assembly GCA_031763805.1 of Argolebias nigripinnis. NCBI lineage: Eukaryota > Metazoa > Chordata > Actinopteri > Cyprinodontiformes > Rivulidae > Argolebias > Argolebias nigripinnis. The sequence continues at coordinate 18,724,177 of JARVJN010002070.1, forward strand.
TTTAAATATCACCACAGTGGTTTACAATCAGCTCCTGTCCCTGATTATTATATTAAACTGTTCTCTCCTCTTCTTTATATTGTAGTCATATTAAATGTTTAAATAAATACAATATTGCTTCTTGTTGCCAATGTAGCTGGCTGACCATAGACTGCTAAAGACATTAGCCACCCACCCCACTGCAGAGGCTGTTAGCAGCCAAAGACCACCCTGACAGCCAGAGACAAACACACACACACACACACACACATTGCATTCTTATTGGTCCATCGGGTGTTGATATGTAAAAGATGAATACCTCCTTCCAGCACGCTTTGATGTCCCTTTATACAGTAACTATGGAGAAATACTCTTCTTTTCATTCTTTCAGTCTTCCCCGCTGTGTTGATGAGCGCAATCTGTTCACAATAAAATCACATCTTTCTGCATTTGTTAAGACAAATGCTGAACCATTTTCATTTTAGGTTTACACTTTGTCTTGTATCAGCCTGAGTAAAAGACATTTGGTATCCATACAACACAGTGACACTAGTTTCTGACAGTTCATCTGGTTTTTCTTCCCTTTCACTCCCATCTCCTCTTCCTTCCCTTGCTGTCCCATGCTTCATTTGTCCTCCTCTTCACACAACAGTGCTAAGCTCATTCTGAGCAACAGATTCCTTCACACTAAAACCGGTCTGTGTGGATGGAACATTGCTCTCTGCCACCGTTTACTTTGGAACAGTACCGGTACCTTAGTGATGGAGGGAGCTGAGGAGAAGTTGTGGCTGCGCTCCTTAAACTAAGGGTAACTTTGGGTTAGGCGAGTTGATTAAGAAAACTAAACTTGGTTCATTTAAAATGTAGCTGATTAGTTTGTAAGAGTCAGTCTAGCATTTAGAGTGAGTTGTATTCTATTTAAGATTCTGAAGCAGTTTTTTTTTTTTTTCCGTTAAACTTCAAGACTGAATGAATATTCAAACTACAGCACACTCTGTTTCATGGCTGCCTGGAACCCATAGATTTCATTTATGTATTTGCTGCATCCAAATATATGCACCTGAGATGATTTATTAAGCTGTCGTTTAAAATGTTTTTGATAAGATGTTCGTGACAACCCGAAGCAATAAATTTGTGATCGTAGCTGTTTTCCTTGTGTTGTAGATCTGCTTCCAGCCTGCTGTTTTATCGCTTTAATGAAACTCTTAGAAAGTTCCGTAATCATTGCATGTCCCTCTACAACTGGCTCACTTGCAAAGCTAACTAAAAGGTTCGATCCTAGTAGAATTTTTAATAGACCCAAACAAACAGAAAATGAAAGGCAAAGTGAACAATTTAATGCTAAATGAATAAAATTTTGGTTAAAAAATTAATGATATGAGTCTCGACTAAGAAAAAGGTAAGTTTGAGGTGTCCCGTCTCTACCACACCTTGCTGCATCAATATAGACCTTTTGCTTCTCTGTTTGCATTTTTTAAATAATCAATCAGTTGAACATTTTGTGTGTAACTGAACAAAAAATCATATGCAAAAATAATAATTCTGATTTGAAGTATAATTTTTACATGTGCATTGACTAATTGGTCAAGCAGTCAAGTAGCTCTTGTTACGTTAATTTCAAGAATTAATAAATTTTGCCTAAGTATTGGTTCAAACTGTATTTGTGTAAATGTTCCCCACCCTGTGCAAATACAGTAGTCCCTCGCAGACGCACTCTTTTGTGGTTTTTCAAAGTAAGGTGGTTGGACACGACACACAATTGGCTGATTGATGGATGTGCTGAACGATAGGCACAGACTTTGTATTTTAAATAAATTATTTTAAATCATTTAGCACCTGCTGCACCTGTGTGCAGCTCACAGATGCAGGGAGAAGCTCCCTCCTGCAACGTGTCATGATCCCTGCTCTGAAGCGGAGAAGTGGGCGTAGCCAAGAGTGCTGCAGATGGCAGAGAGCAGCAGGTAGCAGAGAGCGGAGATCGTGACATGCTGTGCTCTTTTACAGCGTTCATAGTCTAGAAGCATTGTG
>JARVJN010002070.1:18754699-18770490 GCA_031763805.1 Argolebias nigripinnis
GAGATTGATTAGAAGAAAGAAAGAAAAAAGACCTCCGAGTTTACGCAAATGAGTGAATGCACACGTGGGCATCTCGGAGTTTGGAGCAGTTTCTCTAAACAAACGTCAGAGCGGTGCAGCAGGTAAATGCTATAATTCATTGGAGTGCACACAGCAGCCCAGTTCAGACAGAGAAAGGGAGCTCTATGAGGCATTATTGAAGGTGAATAGTGCGCAGTGGTGCCCCAGCTAGATAAATAAACTCCCAGCGTTCAGGGCCCGGGACCTCACTGGTAGAGAGAACAAACAGGACTAGAGTCAATCTGGGTCACTTCTAAATGTTTATTTCACCCCCTTCCTTCCATCCTTCAGTTCAACACTACCTCATTCCATCCTTTTTCTCAGCATCCCCCACCCCCCACCAACACATATCAACATACAGACCAGGACCACCCCTTACAAATAAACACACAATGAGCAGCAATAAACATATGACACACACGTGGAGTTTGAGTTTACTGTACATTAAACACAAGCATAGCCCTTTATTTCATTGTATCGTGTATTTATTATTTTGTGATCATCAATCATTTGCCTGTTTATAAAAGACAAATGGATTAATTCATGCTTCGTTTTTTTTTGTTTTTTTTGTTCCAAAACTTGGGACAGTTGGTGTCTTGGCTACACTGAATGTGATGTTCTTAGAAAGGCAACAAAGCTGCCCCAAAAACTGGACAATAAAAGCTCAATCAGTATAGTGTGGCACCCTTTCTTCTTTCGGCGTAAGAGCAACTTTTGTCTCTGCTCCAGGCAAAGTAAAGCAGCACCAGTCACCTTAGAGTTTGTACCATTTGCATCTGTCTTCACACCATGAAAAAAACAAAAACAAAAAGTAAAGAGGTAGACGGAGACTGAACATTTTCTTGGTACTTGGGAGTGAAGACGAGAGCGAAAAAAGAAATGCTGCTCGAGCCCAATAAATTCATTTCTCATCTGAATGCGACCAGCAACGTGGAAAAATTTTGCTTTTCAGGCAGGCCTGAATGTATGTTTCAACCACACATTAAGCAGCATTAGTGGTCAGTGGAGTGTCTAATGTGACTATTTTTCACAGTGGCCAACACTGCCCATGATTAGCATAATTAGCAGAGGCAAGCCTATACATATGGAAATAGAAAGTGCCTAAATGCCAACCGTGGTGGAAATTTATGTGTGGTGGCTAACACCACTGGCACATCTGAATAGAATGTAAGTGAAACTGATTTTTCATCTTGTTTTGTTGTTTATACAGTTGTGACTGCTGGACGGGCTGCCCCACAGAATTTAATCAGACTGAAGTTGATGATGTTGTTTTCTTGTGTTAATGCACCCGATGGGATTATCCTCCTAAATAATGTTGTCTTTGACAATTCAGAAAGAGATACACTGTATTTCTATAGGTAGGACAGCAACGTGCCAGCTTCTCTTCCGTGCCCCATGTCCTCTCGCCCTCCCATGGCTGACTCGGTCATTGTTTTACACGCTGGGAAAGTTTAGATCAATTTGTGTGAAAAAGCTCTTTTCTTATTCGGCTGTTTGTTGGGGAAACATTTGAAAGAATTTGACGGGCTGAATGACGGTTTGCATTCAGCCTGGAGCTGGATTGAATGATTGTATGGAGGAAAGGCCCATCTGCTGGGAGCCGCCTGCTTTAGGTGGTGCCCTGGCTGGGGGATGCCACAGGGCATGGGCACACTTAGGACCTGAAATGGTTGAGTCTGGTAAGTTAACTTAATAAAATAATAACTTAATTTGAGATTTGTGATAACATAAACAAGGTCGGGGGAAATATTTTCTCATTTGGTTTCGTTTTAATTAAAGTTTTGTGGTGAGTTCGGATATACTCATGTTGACACGCCGTGTAAATAAGCTAAAAAAAAAAGGCTTGTGAAAGCATACATGTCACTTCCAGCCCTCTTCGTTTTGGGTCTTCCTCTGTAGCAGCGTGGGGCCTTTCAGAGGCCCCTTAATCCAGCTAATCTACCACACTGAAGTTTGAAGGTGGCCTAGTCTGACCTAGCATGCCCTGGAACTGGAACCAGTCCCATAAGACACCATGAAGACAGAACTGAAAAGATTGAAACATATAAAAATGGACTTAAATTGTCTAAATTTTGAGGAGCCGCACATTTTCCACTGATATTTTGTGTCTGTTTCGTTCTTAGGGATGGGCGGTTCAGGTAGGCAGGAAATGACTGAGGCTGGTGGAGATGGGATCCAGTGTTTACACTGGTGCATTCACATGTACAGTACTTGCTGGGACAGGAAGACACGCCGCAGTAAAAATATTGCATTTATAGACTTGTTATTGCAGTTTACTTTCGTAGTGTTTCTTGCTGCTTTCAAATCACGTTTATGACTAACAACTTTATGTTGCACCTAACACAATTTTAAAAGATGATGGTCAGATTTACTGACAAAACACCCTCAAAATGGTTGTAGAATTATTTAGAGTTCTAGTAATTTCCATTTTTAAAGTCATTTTAGCTAATATAGACAAATATTCCATGTTTTATGTGAGCACATGTAGTAAAACTACCAGCTGCTGGTGAGATAAAACCTCTGTTTCCACACTCAAAAGGAGCTTACTTCCCAGGGTGGGAAAATGTCTGAGAGCTGTCTCTTTAAGGCTGTTTGAAACACAGGCTGAGTGAAGAGGGAGATTCTGGGGTATACTGAAAAAAAGAGTGCGAAACAAACTGTTCGAAAATGAGAAAAAGGGAAGAAAAGGATGAGAGAAGCAAGCAGAGGTGGAAAAAAGAGTGAGGTTAGCATAGCGGAGCAGCGGCAAGCCGAGTTTCTGTGGAGATCTGCAGAGTTGGGTGGTTGGGGCCGGACCAGGGGCCGAGGAGCGAAGGCGAGAAAAAGAGTAGAGAGACAACTGCTGCCTGTGTGGTCCAGATGGGAGGAACGAGACACAAATAGCTATAATTTACTTCAGGAGGCCTGTAATTACAGAGCCAGAGTCTCTCCAAGCCACCCAGTTCCTGTTGGGATCAAAACCCTGCTCGGCAGAGGTTAACATACGAAATGTCAAAAAAGGTTTAACAGATGTCAGAAAGGTCCGCAAACGGAAAAGCTTCCATTTTTGTAGGAGTCATTTTTGATTGGAAATCTGTTGAACTGAAGCTAAACTAAGTGGAGTCATGGTGTGCTGAACATGTAATTGCTGCTTTGCACCCAGTGTGATGTTTTTTTTTTTTTTTTTACCAGGTACATGACAGCGTAAAAGTGATTTATTAAGTCAAATATGCTTCAAAACTTAGATGTATTCTTGACCACTACCGTCTCTGTAAACTTATTCATTTTATAACCATGTTGAATAGTAATTCATGCACATTAAAAGCTGGTATGACAACAATCTTTAGAAAAAGAAATGCTGGGGTTATATTTATCCCGTTGGAGGTATTTTGTTTTCAGGATGCATTCATTTCAGAACTCAAAATTATAAACAAAGCCGGAAATTTTCAAAACCGGTGTAAATGTAATTAAAGCCTTGAAAAGCAAAGGACTGTTTCTCCAAGGCCCGGAGTCCTAACCTGATCTCACACTTTAGCGGCGAAGGCTGAGTACCGTAGTTTGTTTTCTCTTTTCTCCCCATCAATTATAGCAGCCTGCTCCAGGCTGGGGGGAGGTGTAGAAAACGTGAGGGAATGAAGGAACGAAAAAAGGGAGAAAAAGAAGACAGAAAGAGGGACACAGATGGAGAGAGAAACCAATACAGTTGGGTTATATGATGAATATTGAAAAAGAGGTGAAGCCATAAGTACCATAGGTAAAAAAAAAAAAACGGATGAGATGCTTTGGAAAGGTGGTGGTTCTTGTTCCCAAACTTTGCAGCGTTCTTCTGTTCTCCCCCTCCCTGCTTTCTCTTTCGCTCTTTGGGGTTGTCATGTAGTAGAACAGCAAGAGGGGCAGACAGGCTCTCTGTGATCCAACGCGGCATGTTTCATGTCCACTTGGCACAGGCACCGAACCCCCTGGCTGGCAAACTCTTTTCAGGGCAACCTCCTGTAATTAGGGGGCTGGGGTCTACCACACTGCACGACATAGCTCTGCCTCTTTCTCCAAAATCTCTTTCGATCTCCTTCCTGCTCATCAGAACCACTGAAATCCATATAACTTCTTGAATCAGTTATTCTTATGTGTTTTTACAAGCTTATTAAAGAGTCCTCCCCTGTTCTGTTTTTTCTGGCCTTTTCACCTAAACAATGTCAAAGATAAACTTGGTACATAAAACCAGAGAAAAATAGGTCCGTAACAATAATTTTCCATGAGCTCAGATTGTTTCGATTCACATCTGCTGCCTGTAGCAGTACAGTAGAGGGTTTTGGGGCATCAAAAAGCTGATTTTGCTAACTAACAGGGCACATCTGTTTCACAGAAGCAGCCAATGAGAAGACGTATTAGTCATTTCTCTTGGCCAGACACTGCCTTGTGTGAAGTGCCTTCAAAACCAACAGTGGCGAAGGCCAAGGGCGTTGGTCAATATACGTATGTGTTCTTGCGCAAGCATGTGCACATGCAGTACTTATGTTTAAATCTTACATGGCAAAAGGCTAAAAAATGTGTATTTTTGTGCATTAAATAAAACTTTGTGTTCATTTATTCTCTCTTTCTTGCTTTTTAGCTGGCAGTCGGGTTAGCACAGAGCTTCGCTACACCAAGGAGAAGCAGGGAGAGGAGTCGATCTTTACCTCACAGATGCTTATACAGACCCCCAAAGAAGAGGGCACAAATATACTTACCCCGGAGGCTTTGTTGATTCACATGGAAGCCGCCTTGTCTGCCAGCAGGGTGCAGGTGTCACTGTTTGGAAAGTAAGTGGACGGTACTATGTGAAGAAGTTTTCAACATTAGAGCTTTTGTCACTAAGTTGCAATGTAATTTTCATCTTGTGTTTCGACAGATCATGGGATCTTAATAAAATATGCTACAAATCAGGAGTGCCTATCATAGAAAATGTCATGATTGAAAGGGTATGTTGACAAGGAAACCACCTTTTTATTCCTTTAAGTGCACATTTCTCACTGTTTTGTTGGGTTTAATCGGTCCTTCTTTCTGTCTCCGATCCCAGATGATTGACAAGCTTTTCCCCTGTATGATAATCACCCCACTGGACTGTTTCTGGGAAGGGGCCAAACTACAAGGAGGTTCTGCCTATTTACCGTAAGTCTTGGAATTTTCCATCCAACGTAAATCTTTTGCAACATTACAACTCTTCATAGAAGGCTTGTGCTCTCACTGTGCTGCAGCCGTCTCGTCCTGCTAGAGCCTTTTGAGGGTCCGCAGCGTTTGGCTGGATGGAGACATACAGTCAGGCTTTCAGTGGCTTGTCAGTGGGTGCTGTGACTGACAGCGGCGATCAGTAATAGAGTTCTTTTAGGGTCCGAGAAGGGGCTGGAGGAGGTGGTTGGTGGTGGTGGTGGGTTCTGACAGGGAAATTCAAAGGAAAAAGGTTAGGGAGAGATGCAGCAAAACGAGGGAGGGATGAAGGGAGAGTGGATGGCTGTAGCAGCAACTGGGTGGTGGGTTGGTAGAACAGGGGGCGGGGAGGCGGTGGCAGTGGTGGTGGCGGTGGCAGGGGAGCCCTTTGGGTCAGACAATGGTAAGCATTCTTTCAGTTTACGAGTGAGTGTCCATCAGTGCAGGGGCCCCAGAGAGGAGGGGGGTGGGGTTGAGGGTGGCTTTGTCAGCTCACGGCTAACACTCGGCATTCTCATGGTAATGCCCTGGGCTCCCAGCTCCCAAGTTGTCCAACAAATAAAATGGGCAGTATTCAAGCCTCAAGTCCCCCGAGAAGGACAGAGCGAGGCTACAAGACAGCTAACAGTGGAGTCTGGGCGTATTTGCAGATTCCGTTTTTTTTTTTTCTTTCTCTTCTTCTTTTTCAAACTCCTTTTTTTGTGGAACAAAGTTCTCTTGAGAAATAGAGTCACTGAAAGGGATTCCTGTTTTTGTTGTCAGAAGTGATATTTCAATCGAGTGCTTACTTTAGAAAAGATAGTTTAGATCATAGCAGATGTTTTCGTGCATCGAAATCGTTTGTTTACTTATCTGTTTGAGTTGACTGCGCTGTGTTGCATGACAAGCCAGCACATACAGAAACAAACTCGAGTCTCCCATCTTGAGCATCTCCCAGTTGGCCTGTGTGAGAGCGCTGACGATGGGAGAAGGGGGTCTTTTTGATGATTCACACACCATTCACGCATTCCCGTAATCCACACCCAAGTTTTCAACATTTGTTGTTATTTATTAAGCGCTCATTACTTAGTTTGTTTATGCGCCGCTAAAGAGAACTAGCTGTGGTAAGGACAGTTTAGAAGGCATGTTTTAGATGGTTAAAAAAAAGTACAGGTAATATAATGAGAAGAAGAGATTTGAGGGAGGCAGATTGGAGAAAACGGGTGAGGAGAGTAGTAAAGAACAAAAAAAGAACCAATCTATGAAAAAAGAAAACAAAAGGACCAGGGCCTCGTTCAGTCAAGCAAAAACTAGCTGATAAAGGAGTGTCTTTGCAGCTAGCGGCAAAAAGGGTATGTGTGAAAAGGAGAGGAGCTCCTCCAAAGGCAACTGAAGGAGGATTGATCCTCCATCTGAGATACTTTTGGATTATTTTATACCCTGGTTTTTTGTTTAATTATTCCAAATTACAAAACAAAGGCTAATCGCTCTCAAAAGTTTTAGCATGGAGCAAACTGTGGATGCTATTTAAGCTTATTTATGCAGAAGCGATCAAAAATATCAAGTAAATCACAAAACATAGAAAATAACTTATTTACAACTTCAATGTAACACACATTATACGAAAAACAAGTTGTTTGTCAGTAATCATCTCTCTGCAAAGCTGAACTGAACTCTGTCCTCATCCGTAAAATAATTTTTCTCTCCCTCCCTCCCGTTCATCTTTATCAAGATGTTTGGGAGGCAGAGGTAATTGTTATGACTCAGCACAGGGCACCGAGGAATGAAAGTGAGCAGGCAGCCACCCTGCTCTTTTCCTGGGCATTGTGGCAGTGTGAAACAGGATAATAAACGCTATTTTATCCTGTATCTGCAGCTGGCCTCCTGCGTGGGCCTGTGCAGCAGAAAGCGAAAAAGGGAATCTGATCAATTTTGATCACAGTAAATGTTAGCAATAAAAAAGTTAAGATCAGATAAGTTTGGAGTTTCTTCTACTTTTATGCTTGTACTGCTTTTGTGCTGATTATGACCACAGATCTGTGTGTTTGCTCTGCAGGGGTATGCCAGATATCCAGTGGATGAATTTAGATCCTGTCAAACTGATGGAGGAGCTGAGCCAGTTCACTTCTTTAGAAGGATTTAAAGAGATGCTAGATAAAGCCCAGGTGAGACGCTGAAACATAAACTCATCTAGTGACTTAAATATTTGAAGAACTTTTTACTGAACAGCATATATTATATTTTTTAGATAACTAGACTTTTTTTTGATTCCTCAGGTGGGACATGCTTACATGAACAGGCCCTGTCTCGACCCTTCAGACCCCGACTGCCCCCTCAGTGCACCTAATAAGGAAAAGGAGGAGGTAAATTTAAACATACAAACGCAACTTTAGCTATGTTCTCAACAGCATGTAGTAGGTTGAGCAGCGTAGCTGGCCCAAGATAAACAAAAAGTCAACAAACCAACATTTTCTGACTGCTTGTCCATTCAGAGTCCTGACATTGCTGGGCGTCTCCAGGGTGGTTGTCATGGCTTCAGCCGGAAGTTCATGCACTGGCAGGAGGAGCTCATCCTGGGAGGGCGGATCAAAAGCAGTGAGGATACTCTGCTGAGGTGTGTACATCTAAAAAGAAGAACAAACAAACACGGGTACTGCATTGCAAGTCTAGTTTTGCATCATTTGAGAATGTTAGTGCAATGTGATTTTCACCCGCCAGGCAGACAGACAATCCGTTGCTGAATCTGTGTTTAACCCCCCGTGAACTCTACAGACACATGCTAGGAATGCATCGAACTGGGAGAGATCGGTTTCCTGAATGACCCCGCTCTTGGATAGGCTAATTAAAGATGACTGACAGCCACATAAAACCTCCCACTCCACGACACATTTGTTGCACAGAGGAGGCAAAGAACAAGGAGAAGAAACTTGTTTATCTGTAGCTGCCTGCACAAGTTTCTTTATTAGATGATCCTAGGAAGTCATGCTTTATTTTTTTTAAATCCCTGCTGTCATCAAGTGGATTTAAAAAAACACGATGGGTACAAATGAAGTGACAGGACTGGGTCAGAGGCCAGATCAAGACCCACGCAAGCTCAAGCCTTGAGACTTGAATAAAAGCGGATTCTAATTCCATCTGTGTGAGTCACACTTACCGGTACTCCTTGATGATTTAAGATAATTTATTTACATTTTGGCTTCCAGTGCTGAGGTGACGCTTAAAAACCTGAGGAATCTGGTATACCTATATCATTGGTTAGACTAGATAACACCTGTGTTTTGTTGTTTGTTCGGGACGTCCGACATAGCAACGTGTCTGAGAAAACACCATTCTGCAGTCATTTACAGGCATTTTCAAAGAGGTGTAAGGTGTGGTGATCAACTGGATAACTTTTAATGTTTGTGTTATGAGGCCCAACACAAAACTGGCCATTTTCACAAGGTTTTGTGAAGGCTGGACTCTTTTGATTTGCTCTAAGCTCGCTGGTTGCTTCTCGGGCACTTACATAGCTGCTCCACCTGGGTGTATCCCAGGTGCGGTGGGTTAAATGCAGAGAACCAATTTTGCCATTGTATGGGAACATACAATGATGACAACACATAGCACTTTACTTGACTTTACTTTGATGTGTTTTGCAGTGCGGAGGCTCTCCAAACCATGTTCCTGTTGATGAGTCCCAAACAGCTGTACGAGCACTTTAAAGACGACTATGAGATCCATGACATCAACTGGAATGAAGAAAAGGCTACCGCTATCCTCGAGTCCTGGCAGAGGAAGTTTGTGGAGGTGCGAACACGTGCCGGTTACTTGCAATGTACTCATTACACATTTTGAAGAGCAAAATTTGAGCATAAATGGATATGCATCCCCCTTTGCTGCTTTGCTCTGATATTACACACACACACATATACACACACTCCAGGACTTACTGTGCCGTGTTTGAATTCCATCAGTCTTCAGCTCTCTTGTAAAGGGAATCGCAGGGCAGAACAGGGCACCAGGTTTGTGTGTGTATCTGTGTGTGTGTGTGTGTGTGGTAGGGCAATCATCTCTCTCTGTCAGAGCCCTAGTTATAGGAACAAGCTGTTGCCGTGATAGCTGACACCCACCACTGTGAGGGTATGGGAGGGAGGCAAGAAACCGAGGGGCTAGTGGAAGGGAGGAGGGGGTAACAAACGCCAAACGTAAACTGACAGAGACACGAGACCCTCTCCTGACACATTAAAGAACAAGAACAGATCTGTTCAAGATAGCAAAAAATGGCTTACACGTGCAGGTAAATGGCTTTTTTGGGGGATAAATTTGTATCATTTATGACACAGCAAGCAGAGAGTAGCCGTCTGAACCATGTGATCCCATCCTTTTCACCTTTGACCTCACAACCTCTGGCATCTGTGCTCATTACTCCTCAGTTGTCACACACACACTCGCACACACACATGCTGCCACATGTAAAAACACATTTGCACATTCATCCTCACTTTCAGACACAAGCATGTTTCCAAGGCACAAGGGCTTCCTGTATTGTTAAATTATGAAGTATTGACGAGAGATCCGGAGAAGGATTTGTAGTTCTTGTTGATTCGTTCTTCAAGTTTTAAAGAACATCTACCTTTTTGTAGGCTTAATGCAACACTTTGTTGATAACGTGCGTTGTTTCTCTTGCAGGTGGTTCACCAGAGTATCCCAGCTAACTCCAGTCAGTCCATGCACGCTTTCTCCACCACGACCCTCAATGACATCATGAAATCCTTCTCTGATCTCAGTGCCATCAGGGTGGTCGGAGGATATCTGCTCATGGTGATTACCTTGTTCCTTATCATTAACTAATGGGTTGAATAACAAATGGTCTCCCATGTTTTGACTGACTTGTTAATTTCTTCTCTAGCTGGCCTATGCCTGTGTAACTATGCTCAGGTGGGACTGCGCCAAGTCCCAGGGGGCTGTTGGACTTGCAGGGGTACTGTTGGTGGCCCTGTCAGTGGCAGCAGGCCTTGGTCTTTCCTCACTTCTTGGTCTCTCCTTCAATGCTGCAACCACGCAGGTACAAGACAAGAGAAAACTGCATGTTTTATATGATTGTAAGATGATTTGACCTTAGGAGAAGGGGGTAACCCTTTGATTTAAAGTCCAGCGTTTGATGTTAACTTACTTTAAACGTTCATTCTGACCCTTTGGCCCTGCTGATGTGTTTCCCATCCCAGGTGCTTCCCTTCCTGGCACTAGGGATTGGTGTGGATGACATGTTTCTGTTGGCTCACTCCTTCACAGAAACAGGAAGTAATATCCCTTTCAAGGTACTTTAAAAATATTTCCTAGACTGCTCTGCTCTTGTGCGCATCCCCTCTCTTCTCGTCTGACTCGTTTCTGTGTTGTCGTTTTTCTCCACGAAGGAGCGCACAGGAGATTGTTTACGTCGCACCGGCACCAGCGTGGCTCTCACCTCCATCAACAACATGATTGCATTTTTCATGGCTGCCCTTGTGCCTATTCCCGCCTTGCGAGCGTTCTCTTTGCAGGTATGTGTATTTTGTGTTCTGTTTAGGGGCGGGGGTGGCGGTGGGGGACACAAACCCTCTCACGCCTGCGCAAAGACATAATCGCAACAAATGCACACCGTGAGGCCTGAGGCTCCTTTGTAAATGAAAGAGATAACTTAAAAGAGGTGACATTTATTCAGAGTAAGAAAAAGTCTTTGTTCCCCGTTTTATTGCCAGTGCACCTAGTGTGCCAAGCTTTTTTTTCTGTGGGGATGCATGTCTTTGCATGTGTGTGTGTGTATGTGTGTGTGATGGGGAATACTCTGAGTACCGTGAGCAGTGAACAGACTAGAGAAGCAGACTGAAAGAGAGAAGGAGAAGGAGGGAGGAGTGGATCAGTATATCACTGGCCCGTCAAAGCGGTTTTCTCTGATCTGTGACTAAACTGTGGGTGGTCTGAAACACACGCACACGTACACACGCGCACGCACACACACACCCCCACACACACACACACGGATGTACACACACTGGAAACCATATAATAGAATGTCAGCTTCAGGGGATGGGTTGTATAGGAGGGGTGGTGGAAAAATTGGTGAAGGGTGATGGTTTTGCTCAAACTCTCAACACGTCTGTCCGTCCGTCCATCCGTCTGTCTGTCCGTCTGTCTGTCTGTCTGTGATATTCCCTCTCCTTCATTTTTTCAAAAGTTATTTTCTTTCTCTTCTTGCCATCTTTTTCATCCCTTCTGGCTCTATTAGTATTCCTGGCTGTTGATTTACAGCAGGGCTTTTCTTTACTTAGTGGGCTGTGTTCTCAGACCTTGAAAAAAAAAAATAGTACTGACTTTTCCCAGCTGGGGCTGAGTGTCTGTAATTTCACACACTGCTCTGTCTCTTCTCACTTTGTGTTTCTTGTTTTTTTTAAAAGTCCTTCTCTCTGCATTTCTTCGTCTAGGCAGCCATTGTGGTTGTGTTCAACTTTGCCATGGTGCTGCTCATCTTCCCCGCCATCCTCAGTTTGGACCTCCATCGACGCGAGGACAAGCGTTTGGATATCCTCTGCTGTTTGTACAGCCCATGCTCTGACCGCGTCATTCACCTCTCGCCGCACGAGTTGTCGGACGCCGGCGAGCAGCCTCACACGCCCACGACAGGGGCGGGGCATCCGCACCAATATGCCACTGGATCAACAATCACCACCAGCACCCAAATCACCACAACAGTGCAAGCGTTCACACAGTGCGATGCAGCTGGACAGCATATCGTTACCATCCTGCCACCGACTTCACAGATATCCACCAGCCCTACCTCCATCATCGTCTGCCCCACCTCACAGGCTCAAGGTATTACAGAGCTCTCTGATTATTATTTTAGAGTATAAAATTTAAGTTACCGGTAAATAAATGTTTTTTTCAATTTGTATTTTCTCTTTTTAGCTATCTCGCCTTCCCCTACCACCACCTCTGTGCCTGACCCCTTTGGCTCCCAGCTCTTCACCCCTACCTCCAGCTCCACACGGGACCTCTTAGCTCAGGTGGAAGAGTCTAAATCAGGGAAAAAGTGTGTCCCGCTCCCGTTCCTGCACTGGAACCTGTCCAGTTTTGCCAGAGAGAAATATGCCCCTCTCCTCCTCAAACCCAAGAGCAAGGTCATTGTGGTTGTCCTCTTCTTGGGCCTCCTGGGTCTCAGCCTCTATGGGACCACCATGGTGCACGACGGCCTGTACCTGACTGATATTGTACCACGCGACACCAAGGAGTATGATTTCATCGATGCCCAATTTAAGTACTTTTCCTTCTACAACATATACTTGGTAACCATGGATGGATTTGACTATGCCCGATCCCAGCGGCTGCTGATTCAGCTGCACAACGCCTTCAACTCTGTTAGATACGTGGCCAGAGACAGCGACAACAAACTGCCGCGCATGTGGCTGCACTACTTCCAGGACTGGCTCAAAGGTAAAAAAAAATATACAAAAATCAGAGACAGTGGTACAAGTTTGTAAGGGAGTAATGAAATAAATTCCTTTTTCCTCTTGAGGGATATTAAATATATAAGGGTCTCATTGATTGAGGCAGTGTATTTTTTTATTATATTTTTTTTTAACTAAAACTAAAACAGTGCTGAGCTGAGGGTGTGGGGCTGAGAATACACAAAGGGTGAGTGAAAGTTCACTCGTGCTGTTTCTCGCCCTCCACCTGGGCTCAGGGGTGTCGTAATAGATAGGTTGAGGTCATGGGTTATCTCCATGTGTGTGCGCACATGTGTGTGTCCTTAGGTCATAATGTGTCAGAGGCTCAGTCAAGAGGAAGTAATAGTTAACCTGTCAATCGGGGCCAACTAATATGGAAAAAAGAAGGAAACGTGATATTTCACCATTTCCAACATGACCGTGTGAACAGATGTCTGGAAAACCGTTATATTTTTATGGGAATAAAACGTGGGGCATTTATAAATAAGAGCCTCAATATTTTTTCTTTTGTGTGTGTTTTACCTCACACATAGGTCTTCAGGCTGCTTTTGATGCTGACTGGCAGGCAGGCAGGATCACGGCTGACAGCTATAGGAACGGTACAGAGGATGGAGCTTTGGCGTATAAGCTCCTCATTCAGACCGGCTCCAAGAAAGACCCTTTTAACTACAGCCAGGTATGTTCAAGACCTGCACTGAAAAGAGAGAGAGAGAGAAGACAAAAAGCTTTTGAAACAGATAAACAGATGTCACTGTTGTCGGATAGTCTGAGGTTTTGTCAAACCTAAATGTTCCTTTTGAATCCTTCTCTAGCTGACCTCCCGTCAGCTGGTGGATGCAGAGGGTTTGATCCCCCCAGAGGTGTTTTACATTTACCTGACAGTGTGGGTCAGTAATGACCCTCTGGGTTATGCTGCATCCCAGGCCAACTTCTACCCTCACCCCAGAGAGTGGATTCATGACAAATACGACGCTACAGGGGAAAATCTGCGCAGTAAGTTTTTTTTTTTTTACACACGAATTTATCTGGAGTGGATGCACCTGAAAATGCTTTGCTGCATGAACAACTGTTTCTTCTTGTGTTGCAGTCCCAGCTGCAGAGCCTCTGGAGTTCGCTCAGTTTCCTTTCTACCTGAATGGCCTTCGGCAGGCCGGCGACTTTGTGGAGGCCATCGAGAGCGTACGTGCCATCTGTGACGAGTTTAGCCACAAGGGTGTGCTCAACTACCCTAACGGGTACCCCTTCTTGTTCTGGGAGCAGTACATTGGTCTCAGACACTGGTTTTTGCTGTCCATCAGTGTGGTCCTGGCATGCACCTTCCTGGTTTGCGCAATTCTCCTTCTCAGCCCCTGGACAGCTGGCATCATTGTAAGTCAAATATTCCACTACCCTAAATCTTTCATTTTCTGTCTACAAGAAAACAAAAATGAGCAAACTAGATGTTTCCCTCCTGAATCCACTTCCATCTCGATTTGGAAATTAAAATTGTCTTTTGACCTCAAATACATCTCCCCTATTTATGCTCTGTATTTTCATGTGGTGGTATTTTATAGCATTTTCTATTAAGATGGAAACTGTTGAATGAAAATTTGATTTAAAAAAAATGCACGCTGTTATCTCACAAGCTAACTACATTAACAAGCAGATGTACATAAATACAGTATGGTGAAAATAGGGAGTGAAACAGCGCCCATGCACTTGTATATTAGAGTCTGTCAATCATTCTATTTCATCGCCTCAGGGAGGGAAGATGAGAAGTAAAAAAAGATAGAAAAGAAAGGTGGACCCTGCTATCCTAAGGAGGTGGAATTTGAACCTGTGTGGTGGATATTTTAGGAACATGGGAAACAAATTGTGTGGCATAAGAATGTAAAAAGACAACTTAACTCATTGATACTGACATAATCACAGTATGAAATACTACAACAGAACGCTTTCTTAAAGGCTGCTGGATTTCTCCATTTTTCTTTCTCGGGAGTTAGTAACATTCCCTTTTGTGCATGTGCGTGTATTCCAGGTGTTTATCTTGGCCATGATGACTGTGGAGTTGTTTGGCATCATGGGCCTGATTGGCATCAAGCTCAGTGCCATTCCTGTGGTCATTCTGATTGCCTCGGTGGGCATCGGAGTGGAGTTTACTGTTCACATCGCATTGGTAAGTCCCCAAACGTAGCAGAAAGCAACGGCGCAAATAAAGATTTAAGCTAGACAGAGGCGTAAATAGATGAACAGATATTTTGTATGGAGCACGATGTGTTTTTAATTGTGTACCTCTCCAGTTAAATGTGTGTGATTACAGATTTGGTCTTTCATTTGGTCTCTTAGTGAAATGTAGTGATAATCAAAGCTTGCCAAAGTTTCACCACAAACACATTTTGTGTGATCGGAAAGATTCCCAACTCATTTCTCTTTCCTTCTTTTCCCCTCTGCCACAGGGCTTCCTGACAGCAATTGGCAACAGAAACAAGCGCTCAGCGGTGGCACTGGAGCACATGTTCGCCCCAGTGGTCGATGGAGCAATCTCCACATTGCTGGGTGTTCTCATGCTGGCGGGGTCAGAGTTTGACTTCATCATGAGGTGAGATGTGATTTCTCTCTCTCTCTCTGTGTGTGCATGTGTGAAGCTGGTTGGCTTCATTTGGGTGCAGAAGAAAGCCCAGTGGGGGATCAGGGGCTGCATGCAGGTGGAAATGTTACGTCCCTGTTTATGTACAACCGGTGACAACTATGCAGCTGGTTCTGTCACTCCCAAGAGCGTACACACACATCCTCAGAGTGCAACAAATGGGGAAAACATCAGTGGTGTGTAGCAGCTGCTTGTAAACATGGAAGTGTTCTGCGGCCCACTGGGTGGTGTCTCTCCCTGACTCGCTCTCACACAAACACAGGAATCTGTAAAAATTCCTATCATCCATTTGGCATTCTTTCTGCCTTAATAAAAAAAAAAAAGTGAAGCTAATTTTGAACTGGTCATCCAGTCGTTTCGTCTGTAGCCCTCCAACAGACAGCATTCCCCTCTCCCTCTGTCTTTCCCCAATAGAAACGTGTGTGTAAATCTTGTATATGTGCGCTCTCATGTGTGTATTTTCTCCCACTTTATGAGTAAAATTGGGGGGGGGGGGGGGCGCC
>JARVJN010002070.1:19110117-19121057 GCA_031763805.1 Argolebias nigripinnis
CCTAACATGCATGTTTTTGGTACTTTGAACTAAAGCACACTGTTTTATTCCACTTAACCCATCACAGATGTAGTGCTATGATTTTCTTCAACCAAATATTAGGTACATAAATATTAGCCTGATTTAACACTGATGTTTTTACAATTCCTCTCCTTTCTTTAGGTAAAATGTCTCCATATATATGTGTATGCATGCAATGAGCTTCATAATTGTCCTCCTCCACTACTACTTACATCACAAAGCTAGGAGGATTCCTTGGTAAATGATGAGATAAGTATCAGCACTGATATATGAATTCACCCCTTCAAACATCCTTTTCTCCTTTCTCCCCACCATTAGTGGTTGTGTTTACCCGCAACACCCTCCCCCTCCTTCTCCTCCTGAGTAAAACGAATCTAGGTCAATCGCTCCTCCTGAATGAATCCTGTCCTGAAAAGCTCCTCCCTTTCCCATCAGTTCACCAGCTACAGCACACGCAAGCCTCCCTTCTTCCAGGGACACCCCCACACTCACTCCCTGATTGGCTGTGAAAGCTCAGACTTCACTGTTTCTGGAGTCCCATTGGCCCGAGATGCTGAGCGCTGCTGTGATTGGTTGGGTTACAGGGGGTCTTGTTTCTGTGGGATGGTTGCCGTGGTGCCCAGGAAGATCTGTGTGCACACAGACATCCCCACCAATCTGAACCAGGCTGGGTGACTCCTTAAACATCACATTGGCAGTACAGCATAAAAAAATAAAAAATAAATGAAAGCTTCATACAACCTACTTTTTTCATTACCCCTGCCTCCAAGGCCACACAGAATATATAAAAGTTTAAAATTAAGCTTGCAAATATCAAATATTTAGATTTTTTTTTTTACAGTTTTAGATTAAATCTGAGAAAATGTGTCTTGGCTTTTCCGGGACATCAGCTCTTCAGCTCATACTCATATGCTTATTCAGACATCTTATTCTATTTACTCATGCAAGTTTGTTTTCATTTTATTAATTAAAATGCTCATACAATCTTTTTTATTATTTTTTTTAGTTTGAACAAAAAGCAGTGACCAATACATATTCTAATAAGTATATTTAGTAAATTTTACTAAATATGAAATATTGCAAAAGACAATTGTTAATGATTTATAAAAGACAACACTGTGGACAACTAACATGATGGGGTTACTTTTACATCTATTTCAGACATCTAAGAGTTAAAATACTATGCAAAACATAAACAAATAAATTCTTTTTTTTCTAAAACAGAACAAAACCAAAGCACAATTACCAGTCTACTAACCCTATGTCTTATCTCCAAGCTTCTTAAATGCACAGATTGCAGGGATCAGAACATCGCTTCTGTTTGTACACAAGTGTAATAGAATATGAGCGCTCATTATTAAGCTACTTTCGCAAGTTATCTTAAATATTTTATATCTTCTATTATAAATAATATCTATGTGATTTACAACATTATTATTCATTTTATATAATGGTTTCGTAAATACAAAAATACAAAACTGATAATATTTATAATGAATGCATGCTATTTCAAAGCCATTGTAGGTATAACTTTGCTTACTTACTATCTGAGTTTTCTCCTATAGTGCATACTGTCACTTTTCTGTGAATAGTTGAATGGATTGTCATTAAGTGGAAAAAGTGCTGAAGAGAGCACCGCCAGCATCACCTAAATATAGCTGCAGCAGTTTGGTGTTAGGTGCCACCACCACTCACCATCACATCTCTCTCCACGGCAGATGGATGAAACACTGTGGTCCACCGCCTCAGACGACATGCTCAGCTTGGTGGCTGGGTCCCTCCTGGGTTTAGGTGGTGGCTGTTTCCTGGAGGTTGGACTTCCCACTTCCTCGTCTCCTCCCCCACCACTGTTCCCACCACCGACCGAATGGAGGGACTGGGAGCGCACAGAAAAGCCCTGCCCGCAGGCAATGGCATGCAGGTGAGGCAGGGGCATGCATTCCTGGGGGTCTGGCATGGTTATTGAGCCCATTCGCAAGTGCTTGCCTTCTGTTGCTATCTCCTCACCTATTCTGTAACAGTAAAATAAGACAGGAGAGAGGTTAGATGGAATAAAAATACAATTTTATTTCACACTGAAAAATATGGGTTTCTACTCTATCTCTCCGAGCTGTTCAGCATAGTGCATCTTGTAAAAGTAGCTCCAATAAAAAAGGTGCTAAGTTAACATTATAAGACACATTAGTGCAGCTGAAAACACAAACCTTCAGAGCACATTATTGATTTAAATTTAACCCTGAATTGGACTAATAGGACTAGTGACCTCATAACATAGAAGCCCACCTCCCTGTTCAAATCAATGTGTAATAAAATGGTCTAAACACACCATCAACTATGAGTAAGAATTGTGGGTTAATGTCTTAAAGGAATCTGTAAATATGTGTCGGTGCATGTGTGTGTGTGTGTGTGTGTGAGTGTGTATCATGATGCAAATAGCATTTTCAAAGTATAAAATCTACATAATATGATATAATTTTGCAACACTAAAGCGCTGCTGTTTATTGACTTCTTTGTCACATATGACAAACACAATGGGATGGGAAAGATTTAAATCTTTAAACAAATGACATGAAACAGAGCACATTTGCATCTTGCAGGAGCGTACGCACGCATGTATGTGTGTGTATGTGTGTGATTGCTCAGTCAGTGACTTTGCAGACTTCAACTCCCTCCTGGCCAGCTGCTGAACAGAAGGTGCTCTGTAGGTTGGGTTCATTGGCCAGGGGCTTAACTTTGCCTGGCAACAGGCAAGGTACCCATAGAAACCAGACACAAGACCAGCTCATTGCACAACAATAATAAAGAACATGTGCACATCGTAACACTTGTGAGCATAATGACTACATTAGGGTTTTGTTTTTAACTCATGTCAGTGGTAAAACAAACAAACAAAGCAACCCGTTGAATCAAAACGTTGGATTGATAAAGCAGGAAAACATATTAATACAACTAAACAATACATTTATTTTTGATTCCTCAATTTTTAATTTTTGTAGTTTTGCTTTAAATTTTGTTGTCTGTAAATAGAAGGAAATGTCTTTTAACGTTGCCACAGATGTCAGTGGAACAGCTTAACAATCTCTCCGTACCATTCATGTTAGATATGCATTTATTTTGGCTTCTCTATGACATGAGCTGTGTGCATGTAAATGTCTAGGTGTGACTAGAGTGCTGGTGACAGAGTTATTTATAGGACGTTTGCCCAGCGATTGGGTAAGGGACACATTGCAAGTAGACCTAGACCAGTGGAAGTTGACTTGTTGTGTGTCAGATCTGGTTCTGTTGTGACAGAAATAAAATATGTACGTCTATTAGGAAAGAAAATCAAAATACTGTAGCAGAAACTGAAAAAAGACAAAAAACTGTCTGTGACTGTGTGCACAAAAAGTATTAAAGCTAAAACAGACGTTTGGAATTTGCATACCTATGCAAATATATAGAAATCCAAGGTATCTGTGGTTGTGTGTAGGAGTTAGTGTGTGTGTGTGTTTTCTTGTGTGCAATGAGCAGCTAATATTGGTGATAAATATGCTTGAATGGGAATTTGTGGAACTATTATTTTATCTTTTAGGTGAAATGCAATTATAAAGAAAACCCAGAGTGAAGAAACTTAACAGGAAGTTCCTTAACTTAAAACTAGCAGGTTGTTTTGATTGGTTGGTGACTGTTCCAGCTGTCACCAGGCAGAAGACATATCCTGTAACTGAGCTAACAATCTTCCCCTAACTAGTTTTTCCTCCCCCACCCCCTCACCCCCAACACTCTTAAGCACACTTGCTGAAACAAGATCTTCCATCCTAACACAATCAGACAGGCCATTTGCTCTCCCCTATACTCACTTGCAATCTATTATAAGCTTTTATTATGTTCCAGTCCACACATGCACATCCCCACTATCTTCCATATACTTTACTCACTCACTGAGTCAAGCGTGCACACTGAATAAGTATTCAGTGAGAGTGTAAGTACACTCCCACCCAGTTACTGTAGAAATGGGTCATCTCATTGACCCACTTCTGACTCATAAAATAATCTGGCTATTTTGTTTCTTCCCAAAGTGAAAATATATTAATATTTTTCCTTTGGCAAATAATAAAAGGCATGAGGTGGGTTGCAAGGCACACTATGTCATTTTCTTCAGGCGTCACCCTACATCCCAGTTACCACAGTACTGCATCAGACTGCCAAGAAGACAAACAAGTGTTTCTATTAGAAAGAAAAATGAAGACAAAGATGGATTTCCATAAGGTATTTAGAACTTTAACTGTCTCTTATGTGCTTCACTGATGTAAACTCAAAATCGGCTTTAGTCCAACCATGTAATATCGTGTTGACGCAATGTAATATATTATCTGATCACACAAAAGATAATAAAAAAATCACTGAATAATAACACTTAACTTCAATTGCATGCCCTTTTGACAGGAATGTGACAAGACTCAAAGCATTTGAGCAAATCACTTAAGAACATCTGCTAACTCGCATACATTCAGCCCCCTCCCAAAAGTAGAAATACTGGATGGCCAACAACTGCTTATATATTTTGTATTGTGCTTGACATAAAACAAATCATGAAAACACTGAGCTGAATATCTCTCATAATCTTTCTGTTGAAAACCGACAAATTAATACTTTAGTAGGATGAATCAACCAATCAGCTGTAGTGAAGAAGTACAAGTGTATTGCATTTGTTCATGGGAATGTTCCATTTCTAATGCACTTGTCTAGAATTCCATCCATTCATCCATCCATTTTCTTTAACCACTTGTTCCTTATGTAGGATCATGGCGGAGCTGGTGCCAGTCTCCAGCAGTTACCATGCGAGAGGCCGTGGACAGGTCACAAGTCCATCCCAGGGTCACACTTAATAACCTAACATAAGACAACCATTCACAAACTCACTCACACCCAGATACAATGTAGGTTTGCCAATTAACCTAACATGCATACATTTGGTCTGTAGGAAACCAAACTTTAACAGATACGGTAATACCCACGTGTGCATGGGAAGAACACGCTAAGTTCACACATTAGGGCCCCAGGCAGGAAGCCACATATTTGAAATGAGCTTCATGAGTGTTTAAAAGAGTTGAAATTCATCTCCACCTTCAAAAAACAGTTAAAGACTAAATTGCAATGTTTATATACTTGAGATCACTTGTAGGACCTGTAACTGATGGATCAGAGGTAACAATCTGTATGGTAAGTTTTTTTTTTTTTTAATGAGGAATGTATGATGTATTTATCTTGTTTTTATTTAATATGTTATAAACTGAATGTAATCATATGTACCCAGGCTCCTTCTATAAGCTTTAAATAGTTTTTTCAAAAAGACCTGATTCACACACTGTTATCTTGCAGTTATGCATTATATTTTATGATTATCTGTGTGTGTGTGAATACACTGAACAAACTGAAAGTGCACGTGATACCTCCTTGCTGTGAAGTGACAGCACGGTTGCCTGGCTTCATCTTTAAATATCAAACACAAAATGGGGGAAAAAGCTAACATGATTTAAATTGAGTTCATGTTGAAAGTTTCTTAGAAGTTCTACATTTTAATACAAGTTGTTATTTATTCTTTATTTAGTTTGTTGAAATAAAAGAAAATAAAACAAAGTACATTCACGACTTGTGAGGATCGTTAGTAAGTCGTTGCTGAAGTATTCCACATGTCCACGTGTTGCTGCTTGTTAGGTGCATGTCTTCTGCAACAAATATTATACTGTAAGGTGCAGCCTCACATACAGTATAACTCAAATCTGATGATCCCAGTTAGAATTACAACTCATATAGAACTTGTAAATGTTACTTCTAAATTAAACAACATGTAGATGCAACAAGGTGGTGCAGAGGTTACAGAGGTTGGGCTTGTGATCGGAAGGTCGCAGATCATCTCCCCAGACCGACATCATCAAAATGTGTGTGGAAAAAGTGAAACACCCACACCTGCCTCCACCCTCATTTGCCCCACTCTGTGACGATGACCAAGGCCCTTACACCCCCAGCTGATCCCACTGCTTCACATGTGTGTGCTCACATGTGCAATGGGAAAAATGCAGAGAGTTAATTTCCCCATTGAGGATTAATATAATACAATAGAAAATAAATAAATAAATGAAGGTCTGTTCATTCGGACAGATTATCACAGCCCTGAAATCAAACAGCAAACAGGAACCTAACACACTTCAAGTAGCTTTGTATAACCTTCATTATGAATTCATAAAGTTTGTCATTTCAAATGTAGAACAGTAATGACCTCATCACAAGGACGAGTCCCAAATAAGTCTAAACGAGAATTTAATTATCTTCTGTAGGCCACGAGGTGCTGCAACCCATACATGTAAACTCCAAAATATAGGAGCCTCCACAGGGACCCCCTGGCCACATGTCCTAATTCCTACCACTTAGTGAACCCAGTCACATCTGTGAAGTTACAAAAAGAATCCCACTTCCGTGCAACATTTTATCTCAGATTATTGAAAATAGTTAAATATTTCAATTTAAGAATGCTTTTGTGAACACATTTGAGCTAATGTTTTAGCAATGTGATCATTTTGTTAGACTTTCATACCTCCTTATGGCTTCCTCCTGTTTTCTTTTTTTGTCGTTTTTTTCCTGCAGGAATGTCCTGTTTCTCTCATTCCTGGCGTGGTCCAAGTTCTGAGCTATCAGACTGTTGTAGGCTCTCAGCCCATTCTCCTCAACATATTGGAAAAATCTCAGAGTTTCCTCCTCTTTGGAGCTCATCATTCTTCAGGTCTTTCCACTGCATTCTAAAGAGGACATACAAGAAGCTCACAGTATTTTACCTTGCAGAGACATAACATGTATTAGATATAGGGTGATGAAATGAACACTTTCAGCTTGTAAAACAAGACTCAGAGTCAGAGATTCTTTATTGTTGTTCGCACCACATGTGGCACATGTGGTGGAACAAGTTTATGTACATAAGGTCCCAGTTACATCCAACAATAAAATGTAAAATAAAAACAGTAATAATATCTAAGATATGAACTAAGAAAAACATCAACTACAAATATGCTAAAGCACTAATAGCATAAAAAAAACAATAAAAACAATACGCCGAACAGCAACACGAGCATGAGTCTGTGTGAGCAGATGAGCATGTGTGAACACAGCAACATTAAACAGATCAGCAGCAACATGACACAGATCAGCAGCAATATGATGTGATTTTTCACAGTGATTATTCTGGTTATATATTCATGAGCCTAACAGCCTCAGGGTAGAAACTGTTCCTCAGTCTAGTGGTTCTACACTACCTCCTTCTTGAGGGGAGTGGGGCAAAAAATGGGTGTGCTGGGTGAGTGGGGTCCTTCATGATGCAGGTGGCCCTCTTCCTGCATCTAGAGGTGTAAATGTCTGTGATGGTGGGAAGGCTGACTCCATATTTATCAGATTTAACATCCTTTTCCTCATCATGACGTATTCATCATTTATATCACTCTCCTTGCACGAGGTTACCGTCGTTCTTTACAATTTTTTTAAATTCCCACACTGATGGAAACATAGAAGTCTAGAGATTAGACCTCCAAGTTCAGGAGTGACCGGCCACCCAGGACGTTGGCAGTTCTGCAGGCTGCACACAGGTGCCATTGCACCTGGCCGTATCCGTGCACTCGTGCATGTCCCTCACCTCGTTGTACACGTCGCTAAACTCCTCCACCAGGTCCTTGGGGATCCTTCTGCCCACATTTGTCTGGTAGTGAGCCACGCCATTCTTGGTGTACAGGCTGATGCGCCCCATGCTCCTCTCTCCATCCGTGGTGTGCTCCAGCAGCCCACTTTCCTCCGCCAGGTGGTAAACCGGGTTCCCGTTGGCGCCATGGATCCAGGTAGCTCCAAGCTCCAAAGTTGCTTTTCCTACAAAAAAGGAGAAAAACAGCCAGGACCAATGAGGGAACATTCATCCTCCACAAAGCTTCTCATAGGTTTGAGCTTCAAATGAAAAGGCATTGGCAGATAATTACGGTAGGTCAGTTAAACCCTCCTGCTGCCCTTGGGTCAAAACAACCCATGATGAGGTCTTTTTGATCCAAGGACAGCAGGAGGGTTTGTTAACATACAGAAACTGCAGAATGCAACTAGAATAATGAACATTTGCAATTTTGTTTTTACACTGAAACATGTTAAAAGTGTGTTCCCATCAAAGACCCACTGAACTCTGTAAATTTGCATCATTCACAGAAAAACAGAACGTTTTCCAGGTGAGCTTCTCTGCAAGCACAATCCTGAAGTGACACATGATCTCTTCAACCTGTTTGTTCTTGTGACACTAATAAATGTTTTAAATTAAAATAAAGTCAGGGAGGTTTCTGTATTGCAACCTTTACACTTCAGTCAGTCTTGATCAAATCTACCTGCACCACAAAGTCTAGCCTATAATTATTTTACTTTATGTGTGATTTGTAAAAACTACAACTTTTGCATTTCAGTAGGCTTATAACTGATGAATCATGTGTGATTTACTGAACTTGCTAAATGTTCCACCAGGCTCTACAAGCTTTATGCCAACATAAATTAGTTCTTGGTGTTGTGGACTTTTCATTTCCAAATGCATCGAGCTGTTTTGCTCATTTGGAACTTCTCTCTGTTTTTCGAGACTGGTGGGTTTGATAAAGGCCAGTGAAATCACAACATCATAACATGGTTCTTCGTGCAGAGTGTAATTGTCCCCTGGTCTTGGATTATATCCTAGAGTCATGGATTTATCAGTAGTGATAAGGACTCTTTCAGTGTTTTAACATCTTGGCTGCCAACATCCAAACCAGTGAAGGTCCATCAGATTGGCCAAACTAACTGTAGGTGTACAAATTACAGATTAGACCAGGGGCCTGCAACCTTTACGATCTGATATGGTCGTTGGTCAGAGGGACCAAAGAGCTGCTGTAGAGCACCAATGACCCGCCACAGAGGGACCACAGAGCTGCTGCAAAGGGACAAAAGACCTGCTGCAGAGAAACCAAAGACCTGTCGCAGAGGGAAAAAAGACCCACTGCAGAGGGACCAAAGACCCACCACAGAGAGACCAAAGACCCGCCACAGAGAGACCAAAGACCCGCCACAGAGAGACCAAAGACCCGCCACAGAGAGACCAAAGACCCACCACAGAGGGACCAAAGACCTGCTGCAGAGGGACCAAAGACCTGCCCAGAGGGACAATAGACCCCCCGCAGAGGTCCCAAAGACCCGCCGCAGATAGACCAAAGACCTGCCGCAGAGAGACCAAAGACCCACCATAGAGAAACCAAAGACCCACCGCAGAGAGACCATAGACCCCCAACAGAGGGACCAAAGACTCACTGCAGTGACCAAAGACCCACTGCAGAGAGACCAAAGACCTGCCGCAGAGGGACCAAAGATCCCTTGCAGAGGGGCCAAAGACCTGATGAAGAGGAACCAAAGACCCACTGCAGAGGGACCAAAGACCCGTAGCAGAGGGACCAAAGACCCGCTGCAGTGAGACCAAAAATCTGCCACAGAAGGAGCAAAGACCCACCGCAGAGGGACCATAGACCTGCCACAGAGGGACCATAGACCCCCCACAGAGGAATCAAAGACCAGCCACAGAGAAACCAAAGACCCACTGCAGAGGGACCAAAGATCCGTTGCAGAGGGACCAAAGACCTGCTGCAGAGGAACGAAAGACCCTTCGCAGAGGGACTAAAGACCTGCCACAGAGGGATCATACACCCCCCGCAGAGGAACCAAAGACCTGCCACAGAGGGACCAAAGCTCTATTGCAGAAGGACAGAAGATCCATTGCAAAGAGACCAAAGACCCCCCGCAGAGGGACCAAAGACCTGCCACAGAACGACCAAAGACCCTCCACAGAGGGACCAAAGATCCATTGCAGAGGGACCAAAGACCCACCGCAGAGTGACCAAAGACCCGCCGTAGAGGGACCAATGACCCGCCGCAGAGGGACCAAAGACCCGCCGCAGAGGGACCAAAGACCTGCCGCAGAGGGACCAAAGACCCGCTGCAGAGGGACCAGAGACCCGCCGCAGAGGGAACAAAGACCCGCCGCAGAGGGACCAAAGACCCACAGCAGAGGGACCAAAGACCCGCCACAGAGGGACCAAAGACCCACTGCAGAGGGACCAAATATCTGCCACAGAGGGACAAAAGACCTGCTGTAGAGTGACCAAAGTCCCACCACAGAGAGACCAAAGACCCGCCGCAGAGGGACCAAAGACCCGCCGCAGAAGGACCAAAGACCCGCCGCAGAGGGACCAAAGACCCGCCGCAGAGGGACCAAAGACCCGCCGCAGAGGGACCAAAGATCCACTGCAGAGGGACCAAATATCTGCTGCAGAGGGACAAAGACCTGCTGTAGAGTGACCAAAGACCCACCCCCAGAGAGACCAAAGAGCTGCAGGTTGCAGAACCCTGGCTTAGACTGAGCAGATTATTATAGGAGTGTAAATGTGGATCATCTGTGGACAGAATAGCTTCTTCTTCAGAGACAATGGCCACGGCCACATTTGCCTGACAAACTGCAGCAGGTCTGATAATTTAGTGTTTGCACAGGTAAAGTCTGAACCACTGAATCAGTACTCCTGCATGTAAAACACAAACGACGGCGTCCTTTTACCGTGCTGAATGCTCTGAACTCTCCCGCCGATGTGGTCTGACGCCTCTAGGACAGTGACATCCGTGAAGCCGTTCCGCAGTAGGACCCTTGTTGCAGCGAGGCCGGCTAAGCCAGCACCGATCACTACTATTCGAGGCTGCCGATGAGTGCCAAGGCCACTACAAAGAGGATCATCAGTGCTGTCTGAGGAAATTTCACAACTTTGCATGCCGTCCAAGCTCCTCTTCGGTGCAGTCTGAGAGCAAAAGACAGAAAAAGGAATAGGAATCACAACACAGACAGAAGTATATACAAAGTA
>JARVJN010002070.1:19556859-19566863 GCA_031763805.1 Argolebias nigripinnis
GGATTAATAATCTGTAAGCTGATTTTAGTATTTTTTTGTTTTTTTTGTCAAAATTATTGATAACTTTAACTTTGCTGAGTGATGATATTTTTCACATTTCAAAGCAAAGCATCATAAAAATGACCTTCCTTTTTTCCTAGGTTATCAATGCTATTGAACAGGATTATCGTTTGCCACCCCCGATGGACTGCCCCAGTGCCTTGCACCAGCTGATGCTTGACTGTTGGCAGAAAGACCGCAACGTACGACCTCGCTTTGCTGACATCGTCAGTACCCTAGACAAGATGATCCGTAACCCAACCAGCCTCAAAGCTGTAGCCAACATGCCTGCAGTGTGAGTAAACACTTCGCAAGACACACGGATTCAAACACAACTTGATGTTAGATATGTTTAAATATCTTTTGCATCTGTTTGTGGAGCATTTACACACAAAATAACTCTGCTCATATGTTGTTGTTTTTAGTTTTTTAAAATAGTGATATTACTTTCGGTTGCATCAAACTTGAACTTTTCCACTCAAGTTTTGTTTTTTATTATTTTCCATATAGTCCCAATACTGACACTTTTACCTCATAACCTTGTAGTGATTAAGCACAAACACAAATAAAAGCCTTTCTGAAGTTCACAGAAACATTTATTTGCTATAATGCACATGGGATATTTTATTTTAAGAAATGCCTCTAGCAATTATTTGGCAGTAATTAAATAAAAAATGTTTTGAACAGACCGTCTTTGTAATTATATTAAACAGTTTATTTTATTTTTCTTGTTTTATCCAGTTAGGCAAAGTCAAATTGTATACAGTGTCTTAAAATCATTAGGCTTCTATAGGAATTAACTAGAGCGTTCAGGTTGGCTGAGCTATTGAGGGTCATTCGGAGGCCTGAAGCCATTTGTTTTGGCTGTGTGAGTTGGGTCGCTGCCATTTTGCACCAGGTGAACTTTTGGCTGGATGTCAACCTGTGATTTTACAGAGCATGCTAGCCCTCAAGGCCTCTATAGAAAATATACTTTCAAACCATTTTGTGCCTTATTTTGAAGATATTGTTGGCCTGATAATGACTGGCCATGACCAAAAGTGTTAAGCTTAAATCGCTACAATTAAACTTATTTTGTATCTTTTCAAGCCCGCCCACATAAATGTCAACCCCCTCCAACCCCACATTTTTTTCTAAATATTACATCAGAGCCCCTTTTAAACCCCTTTTAACCCCTCGTCCTCTCTTCTCTTTCTTTTCAGGCCTTCTCAGCCACTGTTGGACAGATCCATACCTGACTTCAACACCTTCAGTTCAGTCGAGGACTGGCTGAGTGCCATCAAGATGAGCCAGTACAGAGACAACTTCCTCAACTCAGGCTTTACCTCCCTGCAGCTGGTGGCTCAGATGACCTCAGAGTGAGTTCACTTGCTTTTGTGCAAATGAAATGTTCCAAACACTTACGGCTGTTGATGGGCGCACTTGTATAAAATGCCTCCATGTCAAGTGCTTGAATTTTTAGCCTGAATGCACCCAGTGACTCAAGTCATTCATTTATTGCGTGACGTTAAATACTGTGACGTGTAGGTAACAAAAATAGTATTTTTTGTGAAAAAAATAATGCATTCATACAATGATTGGAATAGATCTTTGTGTGCTACTTTGGTATTATAACAGTAACATGTTTTGAAGTAGTAAGAGTTTTAAATAATTTAAATGCACAACTTTAAAAAGTCTATTTAATCACTGCTGCTGGGCTATTTAAGAGTAAGGGTCATGGCCACATTTTTCAAAACAAAATTCTTGCACTCAGTTTATTTTAATTAACAATGTTGTGAAAATGTAAAATTATTCAAACATTTTTTATTCAAAATTTATGCTCGAGGCTTCGTTAGTTTTTTATGCAGTTGTTTGCAATTCAAAGCAACGCGTTTTGACCAAGTATTCTCTCAAGACATGTAGGATTAATTTTGAAAATATGTGCTTTCTATTCATCGCTGCTAGCTGTCTGTCCTGAAATTGTGCTTCCCATATGTAGTGAGGATATCACTGTAACAGCTTCAGAAAATGATAGGCCCTTTTTCTGCTGGTATAATCGCATCTCATTCAAATGATCCATTCTACCTTCAATATGATGGAAATCCTTTCATCTGTGTCTTCAAAACAGGTTCTCACTTTTCAATTTCTTTTCCTCTGCCTCTTTTTTATTTTTTTTATTTTCCTCAGAGACTTGCTTAGAATAGGAGTGACCCTTGCAGGCCACCAGAAGAAAATCCTCAGTAACATCCAGTCTATGAGGGTGCAGATAAGCCAGTCACCTCCAACTGTGGCATGACTACAGGAGGCGCTGTGCCACGGAAAGGGCAGTATTCGCAGGACCAAAAACAGCAGCCCTCGAATGACCCCCGATCCATCGGAACGCGCCAGAGTCGAGACTGTCGTCTTAATCTAACCCACTAGAATGGCAACAGGAGACCAGGGTCTACACTCCCACATGGATAACGGTTGTCATACTTCCTGCAATCCATCCCAGGCATTCAGGGTCCAGACCTTGTACTGTTTCTTCATGTGTCACAAAAGGAAGAGCAACATCAACTGCTGTGGTTTCAAACTGCATTTGTGTCACCATGAACCAAAACGACTCCAACAACCAGACATCAACACGGAGAGCAACGCACAAATTCTAACTTTGTGGTACAATGGGTGAACCTGTTCTTCTGTATTAAATGGACTCGAAAAAGTTACAATTGTAGACACAAGTGTGCGACATTTAGAAACCTGTGACCTGTGATTTTACCCACTCTGTTGTCGGTCTGTGAAATGAAGAGGCCTTCACCGGATGTGTTAAAAAAGGCCCATACGAAAAAGCAACTACCGGTAGAAGTAAATGGAGGAAGAAGTATACAGGGATGTACAGTAAAAAAAACATTTTCAACTTTTACTTTTTTTTTGCTTGTTTAAACATTTTTTTAATGATGCATTTTAAATGAACACATGAAAACTCAAAGCTTATACATTTTTTTAACCATCTGTTTGTTTTGCCACTATAGCAAGACGCCACCCACCTGTGTTTCAACTAAAACACTACCTGTGGAGCTCTGGTCGGAATGCCTTGCCAAAAGACTTTATAACACCCCCACCTAGAGAATATAAATAAGTTTATCACTTGCTAAATATGATTATATCGTTCAGGATAAACCTTCATATTGAAGGTGTTATATATGAGTATGTATGTACAGGACTCTGCTTGCATTTTTGGCAAAGACGTGTTGACTAGATTGCGATAGACACATGCAATGTGTAGTTTACTATGATGACCTGTTTTCCTAACTGAACAACAGAAAATTGGGGTACATCTCCATAATCTAGGGGTTCTATATTGGTTTGTGACTGAAACATAACAAAGGAAAATGTGCGATTATTCATGGGTAAAGCACTGTTATTGTAGATCTGTATGAAAATTGTTGTAGAAGTTCAAAAAATTGAAGAGAAAATATCCATTACCTGGAGATCTTGTTAAATGTGGGTGTACACATGCTGTCTCTTGCTGGTGAGCACTTACATGTACAGTTGCGTTTTATTTTTATTTGTTGTTTGTGTTGGTCAAAACCGAGTGCATGAGAATGAAAAGGTGTGGCTTGGCAGACTCAGACCTATAGTAAACAAGCTGCTGATACCACTGGAAAACACATTTTCATGTCAAATTATTCTAAATCTGATTTTGTTTTAGGGAAACCCTTGTTAGTGCTTTTCTTGAAGTGCTACAGCAAGATTTTCCACAAATTTGAAATGCATGGGAAAGCACCTAATCAAGACATTGGAAATCAGGGTGAATCAGCATCACTACTCTGCGCAGTGAATATGAACATCTGGGTTGAGGTTTGCCAACAGGCACTCGCTGTCATTTTGATGAACACACAGACTTAAACAGCCCTCGTGGGTACACTAATCACAATGCAACACGACCTTAAACGGACCGCTGTAGTTAAGCTGCTGAGTTTATCTATGCACCCTTGCTATATGTTGTTACCATATGGATGGGTGAGTCAAATCCGAACGCCACACTGCTAAAGAGAGTTTCACTCATATATGAAATTGGCTACAGTACTCCCAAAGGAAGTCATTTATGACAGCCTGTAAAATTACTTGTCAGGGTTGGAACGGTTCTGGTTACTGCACAAATATGATTTATTTTTCTTAGCTTGGGAGTGTTGCTTTTTTTTTTTTTTAGACTGCAAAATGTATGTTGCTTTTGAACAAAAACTAGTTTTTATTTATTTTTATTTTTTAAACTATGGGTACTGGCTTCAAACTCAGCTTTTGTGACAGCAGGTGATTTTTTTTTTTTTTTTTTGGTGACCTTGAAATTGGTTAGAATGAGATCAAAATGTGATCATTAAAACTTGATTATTTTAGTTTGGTTTTTACAAAAACTGACCCTGTCATTTTATTTTATTTCATTTTATTTTATAAGCTCAGCTTGAAAATATATCAGGGATAATGTCTCGAATTAACATTCAAAATTCAAATTTGAGAGAAGGCCCAGTAACTGAATATTAACCATCCTAAACTCATTCTCCTCGACCCACCTCTTATCTTGCAGTTCTGCCCTCAATCTCTTACTACACTATCCTAGCTAGCTGGCTGGTCTCCAGCTCGTTTATCCTGGG
This sequence comes from Argolebias nigripinnis, assembly GCA_031763805.1. NCBI lineage: Eukaryota > Metazoa > Chordata > Actinopteri > Cyprinodontiformes > Rivulidae > Argolebias > Argolebias nigripinnis. The sequence continues at coordinate 19,561,509 of JARVJN010002070.1, forward strand.
TGTAACCAAGCTGTCCTGGGCTCTGTCTGGGGTTGGGCAAGGCCAAGGCTGCACAGAGAAATAGCTGGCACCATGCTTCACTGGGCCCAGGAAGGGTGAAAAACATGCTAAGACCCCTGTGTGACAAGCATCTGATCAACCACAGGATGAGAGACTGATGGGACCATCTACATGCACAGTTACACACACACACACACACACACTCACACAAAACATTATAGGCAAAATATGGACTGAGACCTAAAAAAAATGTGCAGATGTAATAGCAAGAGGGTAAATCATTAAGTCAAGATAAGTAGATAAAAGTCATAGAGTTATTTATTGAACGTTGTGGTTTAACATTTCAATTATGCAGATTTTTTGCTTGATAATTGCTAATTTTTTCTAGTTTAGGAACTAGAATACACAGTAATCAATCTAACGGTTTGACAGTTGGTCAATATAATTTGCTTTTTCTTTAATTGCCCAAAATATTTGATCTACTTACAAAATATGTCAACTTTACAGTAACATCAGTACCGGATGTATTATGTATGTAACTGTACTGTACCAGTAAAGTTACATGTAACTGTACTGTACCAGTACAGTTACATGTAGGCTATTATAGAACTACATTACATTCAGTTTTCATAAATTTTCACAGAATCAATCATTTCAGTTTAAATGTATTAATTCTTTATTAATCCCAATCATGTTTGCTTTATATCCCAAAAGCTTGCAAAAGAGATGGTGAATGAATTCATTTTGCAACAGTGTAATTCTTTTCCCCTCATTTGCTCGGTTTGTCTCTCTAAATATTTCACTGTAATGACACTCCAGTGTAATGAATGTAGAGGCGGTTTGTTGTCCCTCTCTGAAAGCTGGTTCACACGAAACCCATTTATCACACGCGGATACAAAACACAAGAACAGAGCTTGTTAAGTGTTTCATGGAGCTATAAATGTCTAAGGAGGGGCCAACGACCGTTTTAGTGAGTAAATCCATGTTTTGTTTTTTTATTATTTGTGGATCAGAGCAATAAAAGATGTGTTCATGAAAATGACCAGGCAAGACTCCCAACAAAAAAATTCTCTCATTAAATTGAACCAGTTTCTTATATTTTTTTTCTGTTTCAGATCAAAAACTTAAAGATTTACAGACTAATCAAACAACATACAGCCACTTCCTATACTAAACACAAAAAAACAAAGAGTTACGATCGGACAGTGTCAAGAAAGATGGAATTAAATGTATTTCTTTTTTTCTTTTACTTTTTTTTTGTTTCCAAACAGGTCACAATCTCTCTCTGTGGTACAGATTTAATGAGAGAGTTGATTGTGAGCGTGCACATGTCGGCTTTTGTTTGTGTGAGTCGCTGTGCGAGTGTGCGTTTTGTGCATATTCGACACGTTTATGTGTACAGACACTATTGTGTGCACAGGTACATTGTTGAAGAGTGAATGGCTTTCTTTCTTTTCGTTTGTTTCTGTATAGCTGCCACTCGTAAATTGTGAAAAATTATGTGTCAAAGGTTTGTAATATGTAACTTTCTGAAAACTATTGTACTAAAATGCACTTAATAAACGCCTTGGAAAACAAGTCAATCACTTTGAAGGTAGTCATTTAATAAATCAAAAAATTTCTTCTTTTTTTAAATAGTAGACAAAACAGCTGGGAGTTTTTATTTTATTTAGTTTCACTATTATCGCTGTCATCCAATGCATTCATAAAAGGAGATCATAATAAACAGCTTTTTGTCACCGCTGGTCTAGTTAGTTAAAAGCCATCAGCTGCTAGTAAGCAAGCAATCATTTAGAAGTGACCCCCACCCCAATAAAGCCTCTCCAAGAAATGTGACAATATTTTGACAAACTAGTGAAAATTATCCATCTATTTAATATCACACACATAACTGTATAAGCAGGAGTTAATGTAATAAACTAAATCAAACTTGCACCGACAACTTTCTGAGCGCATCGCATATTAGTAAAATTGATGGAGGGTAATTTTATAGCTAATGAGGTGTGTCAAAAAATATGGGGATGAATTCACCTTTTATCATTCCTTTGTAGAAGTTTATTGACAAATCGATTGGTTATATTGGACTTCATATTAGTAGATATAGGTCCTGTGCCAAACACAGAGAAAGCCAACAAGAATTATGAAATGCAATTTCCAGCCATTTTAAATGTGTAAGTAATGTGCTGCCATCTGCACTTTGGCTGCTCCATTAGAAGATATTGCTTATAGTAATTGCACTGAAAATGTGATAAAACGCTGTTACAGAAATCAATAGGGGAAAAAAGTAAAAAGTGAAAGAAGCTTTCCTTGTAGAAAAGCATGTTGCCTGCTGCCTTGCATGATGACATTTTAGATGAATATCAGGCACAATCTAATTGTGCTCAAACTATGTGTTTTGGATAAGTCTCAGCTACTACAAGACAAAATCTGACCTCAGCTTGCCAATTAAAATGACACATCTATCAAAATAAAATGTAATTCTTCAGAGATTTTCATTACTAATCAACAAACCTATAGCCAACAACTGACAAAAAGAAGGCGTCAAGACATCTTTTAATCACATTTATTACATTAATGCTTGTGGGACTGTGGGAACATGGTGGTGAGCGCTGCAGTTCTGTAATCTTGAGGTTGCACTTATCAGGAAGGACATCCCATGTAAAACAAGTCAAATCTTTCATGGAAGTTTGTTGTGCTGCGGCGAGCCCTGAAGATGGGAGCAGCTGAAAGAACAACAACATGACAGCAATGTTTGCTTTGGTGACGACCAGAAACAAGTTAGCCATTTTCTTATTTATTTAAAGCAATGACACCATCACTGCAGGCTAAAATATAGCTATATATACCGGTAGCTAAAATTCATTCATTTTGGCACTACATCCATCCAACAACAGATGGAAGCTACTCTTATTGATGGATGGACCTTTGGGACATGCTGTTGCTATCACAACTGACACATTTTATTATTTTTTAAATATAATTATAGGTCATTAAGTCACAATCAAAGAAAAAATAGAACACTAAGATTGCTGTTTTGAAGATTTAATGTCTCGCTTAATAAATATAGCTCTTTTAGGCGTCACGTGAGTCTATTTTTCTGACCAACATCCGGTCTAACTGAGGAGGTAGTACCGGTGCTGAGTCTTTTTGTGTCTTTATTTATTTGTTAATTGTTGTAGTTTGCACTTAGTTTAGTCAGTAAAACTACCTGGTTGTTAAAGTATGCTTGATTGGTTAAAAATGCTGCTTTTTATCAAACCATAGGACTTGGTATATGGCTAAACATTTCCAGATGAGAAAAATTCAAATACCATATTTTCTGGTGTATAGGTCGCAACTTTTTATGGTTTTTTTCAAGGCCTGCGACCTATACACCTGTGTGACCTATATATGGCTTGTTATCACTTTCGGCGAAACAAATTTTAAATCCAGCTCATTTCACAATTACGTTCATTTATTAAGGAAAAGTTCAGCTCAGACATATATTTGCTATAACTTTTATCAAACAAATAATTGTTTTTAAGTGTTAATCTTCTTAAAAGCCTTGCTGTGCGCTCCTGTGGCAGACATTTGCAGCAGAGCTAAACGTAGGTGCGACCACACCGGTCCGACCTATCTAGGGATTTTTCCAACCTATTGGTGATAATTGGACAATGCAACCTATACACCAGAAAATGCGGTACCTTACTGATGATTAAGAAGTGGCTAGAAAATACTGTGTTCTGGTTGGTATTTTTTTCTTCAAACTTTCAGAAATGAGGTTTAATTCAACTGAATTTGTGTTGCAGCCTGTGGATTAAAATGTGTTTAAAAAAACAAAGTGAGTTCATTTCCACATATGTTTCCCAGCAGCTATCAAAGAGTGCAGGTTAAGGTTATGTGAAAGACCTAATTGCCCTTGTATTGTTCACAAATTCTTAAACAGCTGTAATGAGCACTGATAAGGAGCTCTTGTGAACTTGTGACAAGGAGCTCTACTTTACATTAGAGGTGAGACTGACTAAAGTATGTGTGGTGGAGAATTGGACTCCTAGAGGTTGACAAAAACAGCGAAAGGTATAGAGAATGTTGTTTGTTTGATGCATTCTTGATCTGCATCTGGCTGTTTATTGCTGATAAGGGAATGGAGTCACTTTGTTTTCCCATTAAAGTCATGTGAAGTTTGAAAAGTGACTTCTCAGCAGCAAATATTTTCTTTAATCAATATTCCTGGAGCAATCAGCTGGAGAAAGGGATTACGTAACTGTAGGGAACTCCTGCAGAAAGCTGGGAAGAGAGTTGAAGTAAAAAGATGGAATCATTCCAGTGGTGCAGAACTGAGGGAAATAGTGAAAACGTTGAAGTCCATATAATTGAAGGCCAGTGAAGAAAACAAAAAGTAAAAGGCAAGCATTACAGCAGAGTTATTGCAGGGAATGAAAGACAACATAACTTTCCAGGGCAATCCTTGTAGCAGCTGAATATATGCGCTATGTGCTAACCTGTGTGGGGTTTCTACCTTTTTTTTAAATATATAAATACATTTGGCAAAAGACAGCAATCATGCAGTAAAAATAAATTGAGCTGTGTCCATCCCCTGCAGCTGGTTGTTCAACCTGTGAGATTTGTCAAGGCCTAAATCAGATCTCCGCTTGCTGCTTGTTGGGCCTCAATAAGCTGTCTGTGTATTTACAATGAATTCATAAGCTGGGGGGATGTCCAATGCACAAACGGCCCAGTGGAAGACTGGTGCATAAGAAATGGTGCAGTATATAAAAAAATAAACATATAAAATGTAAAACCCTATTTTGCGTAAATATGTTGATACACATTTTGATCAATAAATGCATGTGTGTGTTTAACGATTGAGTAAAATATAGACTTGATAATTATTCTTTACTAATTAGCTATTGAAGTATACAACAAGCTTACATTTTAAACCAATAAAATGTCATGTGATATATTTGAGATATATTTGAAAACTATACAAATACTTCTTCAACATGTAAAAAGCTACCAACTTTTATTATGTAAAGGGGAGCATTAAAAACATGTTTAAGGTTTAGAAATCAAGATATTCAATGATTTTTTAATTAAAGAGCTAAAAAGTATCTAGATTAAAAAAAACCTTGTGTATGTGTCATACCACTTAATTAATATTTGTGAATTGTGATGTTTTTATGATAAGAATAAATGTTTTATGTCTTTCTAGTCTATTTTCAAAACAGTATGAATTGGGCAAAATGCGTTGTCCCACAAATACAGTATGTATTTTTACTTGGTGTATTACATATTTTAAAGTGATATATATTTTGTTATTTAATTATTTATTAAATATAACTCATACATTTGCCCATGAACAATTAAAGCTACTG
>JARVJN010002070.1:19624124-19635399 GCA_031763805.1 Argolebias nigripinnis
GTTGGGTTAAATGCAGAGACGAATTTCGTCTGGGTATGGGAAACATACACAGATGACAAAAATGGACATTTTTTTTTTAATTATTATAATATTTCAATTATTTCCTGGTTGAACTGTCAATAAAATGTTTTATTCTTCCTGTTTAAAATATTTTTGAACTACAAAGTATTTTGTTGTTCCAGTTCTTTCTAGATCTAAGTTCTTTACATTGTCTCAATATTCCACAGTGTGTCAACATGTCTGCATGTAGTGCAGTTAGAGAAACAATAACAATATTGAGAGTGGCATTCTGTCTGGAAAGTTTTACAGCGCTGCAGTGTTTTGCTGTGACGATAAAGTTCAAATTACTGCCTGTCGTACTTTTAACACTGTGCACTTTTCCATTTTCATTTCAATGTGTTCCAAAAGATTATGTGTGATTTAATCTCTTGCAATGTGTTTATTTTGCCTTTTTCTTTAGATGCAAACAAGACAGGCAGCACGTCTAATCTCAGTTCAGTAAAGAAAACTAGCAAAGCAGTTAACGGCACTGCTACCCTGCCCCTCGTGCTTTGATCTTCTTTTGGCATTCTCTCCACTTCAACCCTGTTTTCGATGGTGTGCATTAACTAACAAAACTGAGCAAAGAACAGCTAGATATCTCCCTGAGAATGGAGAGATCTCTACCTCGGGACTTCAAAGCACGCTTTGAAGTTGGGCAGGAGACAGCAGCATCCAAAGAAGAGACGAGACGCTGTGATACAATTCTGATTTATTAACTCGTCACTGCTGTGCACTTCATTTGGTTGCTGATTGATTTGTGATGTGTGATTAGTCTTCTATGCAAAATGATAATTTTCCTAGATGGATTTGATTTTGTACAATGGCCTCCTTTTACAGTGCATTTCAGCACAAATTCCAAGGTATTTCAAGGTTGAAGAATCAAAGGATTTAATGAAATCAAGGTGTAGCGGTGACGTTTTTCTCTAGCCGCATGTGATATGTTTTTTTTTTAAGTTAAAGCAAAAGTATTTTACAAATTTAAGTTCACTCTTAACATGAAGAAACTCTTTATGATTTTCAGAATTTAGGTGATTTCACCTGTAGGACTGTCAGTGAAGTGAAGCGATTCAGATTGCTTTAAATCCATAAACATATTTTTTCCATGGCAGGTTTAGACTAGTCACACTGTGGATTAGACCATAGGAAATGTTAGGAGAAAAAACATGTACCAGCAAATGTTGAGCAAGTAACTCTGCAGCCCATTTCTAAAAGGAACCATCAGAAGGATTCCATAATCAGATTTTTGTATTGTTTTTATTTTTATGGGACATGCTTCATTCAAGTTAGAACAGAAAGGAGAAGTGAAACAAAAAACAACAGGCAGATATTACAAAAGTTTTGGGGCACAGGAAATGCAGTGATAAGCCTGTTTGTTTCATCCTAGCATGATGGGATTTTGTTGGTTTGAAAGGAATGAGTAGGAGCACTGGGGCCAATAAATCATACTGGTCCCTCAAGCCCAGAGAATTAGTAAAGATTTATCTCCTTTGTTTGCAGCCCTATTACTACTAGTACCAAAGAGGCATGGCAGCCTCAGTCCAGGTGTTGATGAACCATGTCTTCCCAATTAGTCTAGCACCAAAAAGCAATCTGTTTTCAATTGTTATCTGAAGAAAATGAAGCCTGAAAGGCAAGACAAAATAAAAAGGTGCCAATAAGAGCTGAACTTGTGAACAGGGAGCCACCCTCTCACATGTGCTCTTAAAGAGAACGGTTACACTGATGAGAGACTAGGTTCATGGAAAATGTTACTTCATCTTGGTTGTTGGTATTTAAAGTTTGGCATTTCTGATTAATCCTTTTTTTTTCATTTGGCTTTAAATGATTTTACTTCTAAAAAATATGGTATTTTAATTACAAATACTGACAAACATTTACACTTTTATTGACCTATATGAAATCACAAATAATGCTACAATATGTTTCTTGAGTAGCCTAATGTATGCATATTACAAATATGGGTGCTTGTAGTGGCATTTGAAATGTGTCATATGGCTTTGCTTAGCCAAAGTTGTATACAGAAACAGCTAAAAGTTAAAATCCATTCTCATTATGAAGAAATTATAATGCTGTAAATAATTATAAGTGGTAGAGAAAACCATATATTGCGGCATACATGTCCAGAGGAGCTGTATTAACTTTGTTGGATTTTTCTACCTGGATTATTGAGCATGAATCAGGATATAATACACAATAATATCTGCCTTTTGTCTCAAATGTAGTATTTAATTCATATGCTGGTTAAAAGGTTTTGCAGTATTAATACATGTTTTACTAGCTCAAGCACTAGCAGTGATGGAACTGTAACACAGTGGTTGGTGCATGTTAGTTTATCATGGATTGTTATTGATTATTAATGTGTCATTGATATATTGGACTGTCAGCAACAAGCGTTTTATTCTCAGTTTAAGCAGAGCGCAAATGTAAAACAAAAATACAGTCACAAACTTTCTTTCCATCTAAACCCATCTCTCAGATTAGATAATATAAAATAGCATACCATACCATACCCTTTTATTTCTAGAGCACTCAAAACAGCAACAAGGCCAACCAAAATGCTGTACAAACAGAAAAACAGGCAACACACAAAATGCAGTTAAATCAGAATACAGACTTAAAAACATTGCTGATAATGCATATGACTAACCTGTGTGAAGCACAAGGGTTCAAACACAGATCATCTGGTATTGAAAGCCACGGAATAGTAGTACATTTTAAAACGTGATTTGAAAACTGAGAGGGGTGAGACCGTTCAGCGATTCGTAGACATACAGGAGTATTTTGAACAGAATTCCAAGGTAAACCGGGAGCAAGTGCAGGGAGGTCAAAACTGGTGTAATGTGCTCTCTTTTGCCTGTAGCCTACTGGTTAAAAATCGGGCTGCCGCATTCTGGACTAGTTGTAGTTGTGCAATGATGGTCTGACTGATACCAACCAGGAGTTAATTGCAGTAATCAAGCCTAGATGCAATGAATGCGTGTATTACTATTATTAATATATTATTATATGGATATGCACCATTGTCTGAACCTGTCAAAGCCTAAAGTAATTTTAAACATGCATATTTTATAAAGTGGCACATTTGAGTAAATACCTTAATTTGAAAAGTAAAAACAAATAAAAAAGAAAAACAAACAAGAAACATTAAGAAAATGAAACTCGTACATGCTCCACTAATTGTACAATACACATAGTTTTATGTTGTCTTGTTAAATTTGGTTTTCTTTTTTCTGTACAACTAATTAGTTTGTGTTAAAAAGTGTAGATCCAAACAGCAGTTATACATCAAAGAATTTGGTTGTCTTGCATGAAATAAGCAACTTACTGGATCTGGGAGAGCTCACTTTCTCTCTTTGTGTATGGACATATACTGTAGACGTAAAAAGTGTCTTGCCCGACCTACACTTCCACTTGGACGGCTCCACTTCAATTCAAACTCAGTCCTCTACCAAAGGCCTGGGAGTTTGAGGGTTCTGTACAGTATCTTAGCTGTTGCTAGGACTGCACTCTTCTGAAAAGAGGCATCTGTGGTTGTTCCTGGATCTACTGAACTAGGCCCTTTTAAATCGAAGCTTAAGACTTTTTTATTCCAAAAGGCTTTTAGTAATTAAATATGTGGTGACATTTCTGGTTTTATTTTTTGCTATTATGTTGTGTTTTTTCTTGCTTTTTAACCTGTTGTCATTTTAAGTACTGGACTGTTTTTTGTTAAGCGCTTTGGTCACCATCACCGTGGTTGTGTAAAGTGCTATAGAAATAAATAAATGAAATTAAATGAAATCTATTGAAGCCACTCTTCCAGTTTGGGGGTCATAGCATCAATACTTTCAATGACCACTTGGACTATAGATACCTTGACTTTCCACAACTTCTATATTTCTTCTCTCAGCCCTTGGTATTTATCTAGTTTGTCATGCTCCTTCTTGATGTTACAGTTGCTTGGGATTGCTACATCTATCAACACTGCCTTATTTTGTAGCTTGATGGCCACCACAATGTTTAGTCGGTTAGCCATCACCTGTTTGTCATTCTGGATCTGGAAGCCCCACAGTATCTTAGAACTTCGATTCTTCCCTACTGGTGCCTCTGACACTGACAGTGGGACCTTAAGTTTATATTAAGGACAGATGTTCATGTATACCAGTCCAGCTACTCAGTTGTGGCATCCCATATACCTTATGCTTTGCCTGCCTGGATCTTACATCCTGCTATTATGTGTTGGATTGTCTCAGGGACATATTTGCACAGCCAGCAGCTTGGGTCTTGTCTGGTATGGTACTGAGGGTCTGTTTTTGCACTGCCATTGTTAGTATTGATGTGATGTCCTTTAGTAAAGTCCTCTCTAGCCACTGGTAGGCTTTGTTGATATCACCCACTTCCTCAAATGGCTTTGTTGATATCACCCACTTCCTCAATCTGCCGGTGGTACATGTCATGCAGGGGCTCATCTTTCCTTGCTCGTTCCTCTTTCTTTTTTTTTTGCCTCTTCCACATTGGGTTTCTGCTGCTGCCTGAGACATTCACTCATTAGTTCATATTTTGTGGCTTTCCTCCTGATGTACTCCAGGATCTTAGCTGTTTCATCCTGAATAATGGTTCAGACATTCACTAGCCCTCTGCTTTCCTCCTTTCTCTTAGTGTATAATCTCAGGGTGCTGGACTTGGAGTGGAACCCTCCATGCATTGTGAGATTTTGAGGAGCTTTCAAGTCTTGATGTCAGTGGCTTCTATCTCCTTTAGCCAGGCTATTATTCCAGGTGGGTACCTGATGACTGTCACAGCATACATGTTGATGGCTTGTACTTTGTTCTTGCCATTCAGCCGGCTCTTCAGGACCTGCCTTACTCTCTGTGGGTATTTGGTTGTGGCTGACAGGTAGTTCAACCATTTAAATTTTGATCAAGTTGCCTCTCTTGCATACCATTTGACTGCATTTATCCAGTCTAAAAGACATTCCACTGTCCTTTCTGTGTATCCTGGTAAGATGAAGCAGTGAGTCAATGTACAATCGTTTTTGGCGTACATCTTGATGTAATCTATGTAGAGGTGACTATCTGGCTATATATACTGTATATCCCTCAACATTAGTAACATGAATCTTAATAGCCACAAAAAGTGTACAAAAATGCAACTCAAAGTCAGTGAGCTGGTTTATCCCTGTACAGTGTGGCACTTTTATTTTAAGTATTATTTCTCTTTACTTTAGTATGCAGTTTATTTATTAATAATATTATTTTTAACTCTAACCTTGAAATCAAGACATAATGATTATACTTAGTATTTTACATGCTGGCTTTACTAAAGTTTTTTTTTTTTTAACATGTTTACAAATATAATCCTTTATTCCATTTTGGCTGGTGGAAAGTTTGTCTCAGAAGGAAACACAAAACTAAAAGTATAGTTTTTTTTTTCATTTTGTACAATACTGTCTGGCTATTTATTTATTTATTTACTTTTTATCCAACTAATGTCCTTGTTTTCATTTCCAACCTTGGTCAATCGAAAACACAGGAGCAGACCAGATGGGGACTGGCAGGATTGGGTTTCATTTATGCATGCACGTAAAATGAGCCATTTCCACTTTGGCCTTGACTAAACTCTCCAAAGATTATAAACCTTCAGATACAGACAAAAGATGAACTCACCGTATGCACGGAAATTAATTAGATAGTTATTCTGGATGGTTTCCACTGTGGTCCTCTGAGTGTGGTTTTAATTTTTATTGGGCTCTTGGCAGAGTGGAATAACAAATAGATATATTTGCATTCTTTGCTCTGCTTGCTGTCATATAATGGCCATAAATGCATATTTTAGGAAGGGAAGTGACAGGTTATAAAACTGTATACAGAAACCTCACAAAGCATGCATAAAACACAGGCTCAGTTTAGAAGCTCTTGTTGGTTGCTCTGTTTTTCTTTTTTTCTTTTTTTTTCTTTTTTTTACAAAGTTGTACATTTCAAGTTATTAAAGAAAAAAAAGAGCTTCTAATTTTAGTTTTCTGACTGAATGAATCCCCTGAACCACCTGCCAAAATAATGAGATTTTTTTTTAAAGTGCATAAAGTAAAAGCGTGCTGAAACCAATAAATCTTTGATGTCATGCTGGAGCTTTCCACAGTTCACACTTTGCCTGAGGTGCACTTAGTGAAATCTTGTAAGTCATTGTCTTGAATATGCAGCACAAGAGTAAACAAAGTAGCACTTTGTGCAACCGCTGAAGCCTAAACAACACTTGTTACCATCTTTTCAATGGAAGCAAACAGCCCACTCCAAAATAATACAGCAGTTTTTACAATATGGCTCAGGTGACACTTTTTTTAGCATTATTTTCACTTACTGGGTCTGGCATTAATAAATAATGCAAGGCTCTTATTTATTTATTTATTTTTTATTTTTTTATTTTACAGTGACAGTAAGGAGTCCAGCGATTGTTGGAGGAAGAATGGAAATAGTGCATGTGTGTGAGTTTTGTAAGGACGCAAAAGATGCATGCTGTGTATGGGATATTGTAAGTGTGGGGTGAGTTTAGAGGATGCAGCTGGACTGGATGTATTATTGATGTGTTGTTAGCTCACCCGGGGAGTTGCAGTCACATTGCCCAGGGATTAAGAGACTAAAAGCTGAAAAGCAGGGAAAAAGCACAAAGCATACTGTCCCTCATCCACCTCACTTTATCACTTCAGACCTAATTACCCATGTATAATATAGAAGTATCATTATCCTTATTTATAATTGTTTGTATTGTTATTTGTTTGTTTTTTGTAATGCAGTAGGTTTGTGTATTTTGACAAAACAAAACATTGTCTGTAAATAAATGTGTTTTTGTGAAACTATATATTTTCTTCGTTGAAACTGTAAGAAAAAACTGAAATTATTGGAAGAAAATTATAATCCTAAAATACTAGATAAGTTTTTAAGGGCCTCAGTTGGGAATAATAGACTGGGTTAAAAGAAGGCAGCTCCATGTGATCAAGACCAAAATGAGTTGTTGCCATTATAAAAGAACTCTATTTGATAAACCTTTTACACTGATGTCAGCTTTGCAATACAGAAATCCCTTGCTATCAACTATCACAGACTCACTCTATCGTGGTTTGTGGATGTACAGTCCATCTGGACCTACTGGACATACTGGACCCAAAAAAGTGCAAGACACACGATTGTGGACTGTACAGTAACATCACTGTATTTTATTCATGTGGTTGTGAGAAAGTTAATGACAAAAAGAAAATTATTCAGACAGGCGTCAACATTTTGTAGTTTTCTTTCATTCAACCTCCACTATATATACCAGGGGTCTGCAACCTTTATGATCAAAAGAGCCATTTCTGCCCCTTTGTTCACTAAATTAAACATGTCCGGAGCCAAAATACCTGCTACAACTGGGATTTTCAACTGGTGGCCCACAAACCACTTTAAGTTTGTTGGAGGGCGCTTTTCTGGACAGTAGGGGTGATTTTATTAAACTAAAAATTAGTGGTGCACTGATAAATCGGCCCTGATTTCCTTAATTTTGGGAAATCGGAAATCGACCAATGCTTGCATGAGAAACCGATTTTACAGATTTTTTTTTTAGTTTTAACAACAATTGTCTAAACTTCATTTATATTTCAGAGCACTAGCTTGTGACCAGTTAAAACAAGTTTGTATTGTTTCTAGAATATTTTTCAAGGGTCTGTTTTTCAACAAAATAAGATTGAAATTTGAAGGCGCATTGTGACCTTACAACATCTAACAGCATTGATTATAAAACAAAATCGGTATCGGCCAAAATCGGAATCCGTAGGTCAGACTTTGTATCAGCCAAAAAACTGCAATCGGTGCACCCCTACTTAAAAACAATTATTTGTTTGCTCAAAATTCAAGTAAAAGTGTATCTCAGTCTAACTTTTCCTTAATACATGTAAATGCACTTTGATAGTCAAATCAGCTGCATTTCAAAATCCGATACGCGATGTAGGTGCGTGCACGGGAGGACTCGCTGTTCATTTCTTTGAAATTTAACAAGATAACTATTTGTTTGCGCAACTTTATAGTAAAGCTGTTTCTCAATTGAAATGTTATTTAATAAAAGGACTTTTAACGGTTAAATCAGCTGCATTTCAAAAGTATTTGTTGCCTTGGTGCTTCGGTAGCACACAGACAGGGAGGAAATCATGAAGGAGGAACGCTGCACATTTCTTTGAAATTTAACAAGATAAGCATCTAAAACAGTTACTTGTTTGCTCGACATTATAGTAAAGGTGTGTCTCAGTTGAACTTTTACTTAATAAATGCACTTAATTGGTCAAACTAGCTGCATTTCACCGGGACGGCGCAGTAAAAGCTGATTTGACGTTTGCTCCAGGTGAGCTGGACGAAGGTGGCTTGTTTCTTTGAATTGAGAAAGCTCCTCGGATGAGAAGCGGAACGTCTTCAGCTACAAATAAAGTCCAGTTGTTTTGTTTTTAACTTTTTGGGGGATTTATCATCCTAAATGACTGAGAATCTTCATCAGCCTTGGAATACTATATATGTCCATCAGATATAGAAGAGGGTCCATGGGAAGATCTGTCCTTAGAATGTCCTCCATCTTCTGTTTAACCCTCTCCCAAAAGGTCTTAATTTTGAGGTAGTCCCAAAAAACGTACCACAATTCCTCCAGCATTTATCTTTAGTTGTACTCTTGGAAAGTTAAGTTTTTAATGGCATAAAAAAATTGTTTTCATTTTCCAGTCAAACTCTTTCCAGAGCTGGCTCCCGATCCCTTTACGGCACTGGGAACACACATTTTCCCAAGACTGATCTGTTAGTATTGCATTCATCTCCAGTTCCCACTGTTGTTAAAATGTATTCTGAATTTTAGTTATAAATATTCTCACACGTGGAGACTGAAGTGTCTGTGCACACGTGCATGTTAATTACAGGAATCACAGTGCCTGCTAGTGACATGGAAATTACTTTGGGTTCGTTGTCATTTGTCGTCCCATCTAAACGGTGACTTCAAACCCAGCGTTACTCTGTTGAGCGTGTAACGTTCTTACAATCAACATCAGAAGTTCCAGAACGTATCTAGAAGCTCATTCACGTGCAAACCAGGCCTCAGTTGTGGGCGTTTTGCCTGGTTTGCCAAACGTCCAACAAAAGCGTGTCCTGTCTTTCAGGAGAAGAAATCAAAAGTGACTAAAGAGCGAAAGAAAACAAAAAATTTCAGTCCAGCATTGATGTGGAAATGAAGGATAGCAGCTCAGCTCTGGTCTCCTAGGCAGGCAGGAGAACGCAGACAGGAAGCAGCATTGTCCCATGGCGCTCTGACAGAGAGATGTGAGGGCTCCAGCTTCACACACACACAGGTAATTGGCTGTGAGAGACACCACAGCGTGTAACCGGTTTCCTATTCCGGACACGCAGACACAAACGCTTTCCCTCTTGCTTTTCTCCCCCCCTCACCTTCGAGAGAAGTTTTATAACAACAGCTGCTGCCCCGCACCCAGTTAGCATTCACACAGAGCCAAGCGGGCCAATTAGGGGCCTTAAAGTGTGTAATTGCATGTCTGTGATTGTGTGAGTGTGTGTGCGAAGGTGTCATTTCGTTAGTCTCGGGGGTTCGCGCCACCTCCTGCGGTGTGGTGTCTCTGCTCGGGGTGTGAGTGACAGTACTCTCGGGGGAGGGTCATTGTGCCAGTCAGGCCTCAGTGGTTTTCAAAGCTGTTTACATGTAGACGAGAGGAGATCCAGCCTGTTATCTTTGTGTTTTTATGAACAACACATTACAGTGTCACTGTAGAAACGGTGGGAAGATGATTCAATGCCAGGGGTTTCAAATTGTGAAACAACATTAATATCAGCTGTTACCTGTGTTGAGCGTTTTAATTTCCCTCTTGGTTTTTAAGAAACATGTTCAGGAAAAAGCCAAGCAGTTTGAAAGAACATTTCTGGGAACATCTGAAATCTTATTTCATTTTATTTTTCTCAGCGCCCGTGACTGTTGGCTCCCTCTGTAATATTCAGAAAGTGCTTTAAAAGGCAGCACTTCCTTTACTCTGGATAAAAGCATCTCTCCCTCTCCATTATTAGACAGAGAAGAGACATTAATTGCATTGTCAGGTCAGGCTGTGAGGCTTTTTAAGATGTTGAAATATTCTCAGTAAAGTGAAGTAGCTTTATAACTCATTAGATGTCTAAATTAAGGCAAGCCTAGATCTAAATAGGCTCTCACAGTGAAGTTGTGCATTAAAAACAGTAAACAGTGATGTCCAAAGGAGAAACTTATGGCAGTTTTTGCATAGCTATTATTCGTTTTCCTTTTTTAAACTCATTAGTTTAAAAAAAAAAAATCCAACAAAGTTAAGTCAGGGCCTCTGGATGGTTTATTTTTTGTTGAATCATTTCGTCTTTTATACAAGAGACTTGATCAGCCCAAGGAGTCACAACAAACTCAGTCTTATGACTAGCACCTTACATAGTAGTTGACGCTAAAGCGCTAACTTTTATCATTGCTGTCGCTAACACTGTAAGACCGTCTGCAGTGTGACGTAATTGAACACAACTCAAAACAGTTTATAAATTACAAGTGTCCATACTCGTTCAGAAATTAATCCGGTCCATCGTAACCAAAGAGCCGGAGCCAAACACTGCTGTACTGAAGCAGAGTGATGCATTCAGTGTGTCGGACGTCTCCTGCATGTCATTTACTATAATAAATTAACTTTGGCAATCCGCTTTGTGGTCAACTACTTTTCTAAACTAACTACAAAGTTTCTGTGCGTCATCATCAATATTCTCTGTTTAATAAATCAGTTTATTAGACCTGTCACAATAACAAATTTTGCTGGACGATTAATCGTCTCAGAAATTATTGCTATAAATGATAATATTGTTTGACATTTGACAATAATTAGTAATTTGTTTGACATTTGACAATAATTAGTAATTTGTCAAATTTAAGAAGAAATGTTTGTGAATTTGTTTAGCATGTATTACCTTTTTTCAACCACTGGATGGCAGTATAAGACTGTTTGAACTGAAGGATGGATAGTGAGGGAGTGAGTGAGGCTCCTTGACATGACATGGGCTGTCTCTCCTTCCTTTATTCTGTTCTCAAAATGGCGGGCGCTCGGTGTGATTTGAGCTCCTTAGCATAACATTTGTCACACAAAGCTTTTAATAAAGATGTTTAAAAAATCTGTAAACAATTTCTCAGCATCTTTTTGCAGAGAAAAACAACTTTTTACACGAAGGCACAAGTCCCCCCC
>JARVJN010002070.1:19882394-19892762 GCA_031763805.1 Argolebias nigripinnis
ATGTCAATCATACCATACCATTTTATTTATAGAGCACTTAAAGTCAAGTCAAGTCATCTTAAAACAGTGACAAGGCCGACCAAAGTGCTGTCCAAACAAACAAACAAACAGGCAACACACACAATGAAGTACAAAACAATATATATATATATTCTGGGGGGGCATTGGCCCCCCCGGCCCCCCCTCTGGCAGCGCCACTGGGGGAAAAAAGGAAGCATTTATAAGGAATACTAAAAATGTGACAAAAAGGATGTTTCATCATAATAAACATTTTAATCAGAAATTGTGCATTTTAAAAAAAAACACATGAACAACTGTTTAATAGAAAAAGTCTTTAAAAAAACATCTGCTGGTGAGAAAACCAGTAAGACTTTAAGTGAAGCATCATAAATAGCACAACTGGTCCAAAATCAGATTTTTTTTTTTCATCCAAAGTTTATTATCCTCAAATATATTAATTTGTAAAATAAAATTTAAACTTATCATTTTCAAACACTCGTCTTTCTCTAATGTAACTTCATTTCAATCCATTAACAATAATCAATATAAAAACAGCCCTCAGGCTGATGGAGAGCAGGCACTAAAATACAATGATTTCCTCTTTTTTTTTTTTTAAAGGTTCAGTGAGTAAATTAATTTTCAGAATCTTCATGGACGCATATACAGTACATCTGGTGTGAGAATTCCTGCCGTCCCTTTTTCATCGCAGGTTAAAACGCAGGTTTGCTCATATACTCCTCCATAGTCTGTAAATAAAAATTAAAAAAAGGGCACAACAAAGAAAAATAAAATAAAAATCAGCCTTTTTGACTGGTAAAACGTGCTTAACTAATAATGCATTTAATTATTTAGTAATCACAGACACACATCTACAGATCACCTGCTGAGCACAGCAACACACAGTAGGTAGCTAACACAAGCAGAGCCTCTAACCTGTCTGTCCATATTCAAGGTCCAAACAGCTCCACCTCATACCACTCACTGTGGTCATCCTGAAGCGATAATGATCAAAATGAGCAGGGAGCCTACACTGAACATCATCCAGCTCTAGATTTGGAAAGTGTTAGTGAGCCCCATTCAGAAGGACAGGACAACACACCCAGTGAAACGACCGTACCACACAGAGCCATGACCCTAAAGAGAGGGGAGCGGGGGGGGCACCAGCCAAAAGCTAAAGTTCACGCCACATTCCAGGAGAATCTGTCTCGCACTCACAATAACTGAGGAAGAGACAGATGTGCACGCATGAAGGGAGGGCAAGGCAAACAGAAGCATAAGCACTATTTTTTTTTTCAAATGACATCTATGCCTTCTATAGCTACAAGGAGAACAAAGCAACGACAGCACCACTGTTAATCGACCACTGACTAATCCACATTTACTACAACACTTTTCACGTCTGAGCTTGATGACGTGTTTACGAGTGTTGCTGTCGAGCAAATCACTGAACACCAGTTTTAGATATTTACTAGATATCCCACAACCACAACCTTAAAGAGGAAAACAACGCACGCAGTACACTTAAAGCACATTTGAAAATACGTCACTGTTGCTTTAAGGAGGCGGAGACTTGCAACAGACGCTTACAATGGTTTTGTATACACAATATTTTGTATTTGTGTGTGTGTGTGACTTCCTGAGCGGCTTACCTCCTGCAACATGTCAGATGATTCAATGGCGCGGTTCACAGTCTGCTTAGAGGTTTCTTGTATCTCTCCCCCCATTAAAAACTCATCCAGGATAAAATAGGCCTTCTCGAAGTTAAAGATAATGTCCAGCTCACACACCTGAGGCGAGGTACGATGGAGATTAACATGGCTATCAAACCAGGATGGTGATTTGCACAGAAGCACGATTATTCATATAAAATGTGTTTTTTCCATCATTACTTCAAACCAAAGCTGTATGAAGTAAAATAGAAATTATAATAATAGTAATAATAATAATAATAATAATGAAATACATTGCCAAAGTATTTGTCCAGCAGCTCCACATAGCGATGGATAATCTCGAGGGCTAACAGCTCGTTCTCCTGGTTCTCTACACCCAAGCAGAAATATAAGCTCGCGTACCTAAAAGAAGAGGACAGAGTTCTTAGTGACAATAAATACAGTCCAGTTTAGACGTGAGACGAAATGCCTCTGCAGGCGAACAAACACGCGGGCTGTGCATCACCTCTTGTAAATGATCTTCAGGTCTTTCCACTGCAGGAAGTTGCAGGAACGTGGTTGCCGTGCCAACACAATGGTGGTCATTTCCCTGATGATCTTTTTCTTTTCCCGATCCGTCATCGCCGTGAACCACTTCTGCAGGCGCAGCTTCCCCTGGCGACTGAAGAGCAGCAGGAAGTGCATCTGATGACAGACACAGTCAGGAGGTAAAGTTATTATATCTGCATGGTTAATGAAGAAACACGTTCAGGGTCTAACACACACATAAGGGACGACCTCAAAGTTAATTCAAAGGAAATTATTAACTACGTGCACACATACACCACAAGGGCTGAATATGTTGTGTGTTCTTTGAAAGAACCATCACAGAGATAAATGAGACAGGCATGTGAAACAAGAGACTTTGTGTCTTCTTCTCTAATTTTAGAGTTTTAGTGTTGATTTTTCTGGTCTAAAGAGCTGCACAGTAGTGTGAATGTGTATGAAGCATTCACACTACTGTGATCCATTTTTCTTCTGTACGTTTCCGGCGAGATTCTCATCCCCCAGTTTTCAAGCAATTTCAACAAATCATAAATCATAACGTTCAACCCTTTCAGGAGAAGTGTGCTCAGACTTTTGGTATTGGTGCAACTTTAGCTTTTTGAAATATTTAGCTTTTTCTGCCATTTTTCTTTTCTCATGGAAAATGAATTGAGTTCATTTTACATCCTTCAGATCTTTAGAGCTGTTTACAACCTTTTACTGCTCCTTTCACGGTTTGTTCTGGTTCAGCTTCTTTCAGCTTTCTCGTGCAAATTTAAACTTTTTTCTGCTATTTTCAGCAAATAGCTGTTTTATGCTCCTTTCATATTCTTTCTGCTAACTACAAAAATGTTGTGCTTCTAACTTCTTTCTGCTCATTTCAGCTTATTTCTGCAAGTTTCAGCTTTTTCTACTATTTAAGCAACTATATAGTGTTTTGTGCCAATTTAAACTTTTTCCGCTAATGCCACATTTTTTGCACTCATTTAAACTTTTTCCCAGCTGAGTTCAGCAAAAATGTGCTCTCCACTTTCTTCTTGTAATCTCAGATTCTTTCTGCCTTTTTAGCTACTTTTCAACAGTTTTTTTTTTTTGTTATTGCTAATTTCAGCTTTTGCCAGATAATTTCATGTTTATGTGCTCATTTCTGCTTCTTTCAGCCAGCATGTTCTTTCTGCTTCTGTTAATTTACCCGGTAAGCTTGTTCTACCTTTTTAGAATTTTTTGGTGCTGAATTTAGCTGTTTTCAGATACAATAAAAATTATCTTGGTAATTTCTGCTACATCCAGCCTTATTAACTTTTTTTTGCTAATGTCATCTTTTTATGCGCCTTTCAGCTTTTTTCTTTCTTTGTTTTGTCAGGTACTAATTAGCTGTTTTTATGTAAATTTTAGCGTTTTCAGCTTATTCCACATATTTTAGCTAATTTCAGATCTTTCCATGTCCTTCTGAAAAGTTATGCTTCTTTCTGCCTTTTCAGATATACTTTTCAGCTGTTTTTGCTCATTTCAGCTTTTTTAGCTGATTTCCTCATTGTTGTGCTTATTTCTGCTTATTTAAACCTAATTCAGCAAATATGCATTTGTTCTGCTCTAATCTGCTAATTTAGGCTTGTTCTTTTGTTTCAGCTGTATTTCAGCATATTTTTAGCTAATTTCAGCTGTTTTTCAGCCAATTCTTCTGCAATAAGCATTCACACTGCATTTTCGCAGGAACAGCAATTTCTCTAGTTTACATTACATTTCTTGATATTTCATTTTGTTAGTGTAAATAAAGTAATAATATATCAAGTTCTTTACACCTTTCAGGTGAGTGTACTTGACTCTTTCAGTTTTATATTTCTTATTCTACCTCACTAAAATAATAGAAGAAGATGTTGTACTTGGAAATAAGGTTTTACAAAGAATGAATAATGACATTCTTACAAACTTTGTGGAATCAGAGTCACATTTCAGATATGTATAATTTACCAGCTCAAATATTTCTTTCCATGTCTCTAGCTGATTAAAATTACCAAAAAAGAGAATTATATTGTACAAAGTAAATCAGGAGGCAAAAGCCTAAACAAACAGACCTGTTTTGTCTTCTTTCATATCATATAAATCATATCACTATATCTCAGATTTACTTTGTAATCTTTTATTTTAAATTGGTCTCTTCAACAGCAACACTCGGTGCTTAAACAAATGTGTTTCTGTACGTCTGTAAGTTTCAGCTACTTTGAGTGGCTTAAACAAAAAAATTTACTCTAAATTCCAGATTTATGAGATGAGATGGTCAACCTCCAATTATTTGATTAATAGGAAACAATCTGTAGCATGAAAAAGAACAATCAGAGCTTAAAGTGAATACATGTGGAGTCCCTCAAGGTTCTGTTAGGCTCTGAACTTTTTATTTCACATTTTTGACATTTAAAAGTACCTTAAATGCTACAGGTTAATTGGTTTGCAGAATATGCAACTATTTTTGTACGTAAATTTTTTTTTTTAATCCTTACAAAAAGGTATGGTGTGTGAAATGTCTAAACTAAAAAAGTAACTTGATTTTAATCCTTTTTTTTATATAAATTGTAAATAAAACAAAACATGATTTTGGGTAAAAGGAATAGGCTGATTCAGTCAATGTTTAGAGACAAAATCTCAGTTGAGAGGGTATATGGTTAAAATTCTTGGGATTATTTGATTATAAACTTAAATAGGAAAGTTTACAAATGAATAAATTTTTTTTTTAATAATGCAGTTTTAAATGAAGCTAAAAGCATTTTCAAAAATAATTTTCAACATGACATGTTTGAATCAATAATTGTTCCATATTTGGGTTATTACCGGTATATAGAGGTTATGTGACTGATACCAAAATGTTTGTATCACCACAAATCAAAAAGACTGGTTCATAAAGTGAATATGTTGTCTGTCTAAAACAGTTCTCTCTTGAAAATGAGTCCTCGTGACTCAATGAGACTACCTTTACAGTATAAATAAAGGTTGACTGAATGATTTATTCTAATTAAGAAGTCAAAATATAGAAATTCAAAAAATTAGCCAACCTAAAAACCCTATTAGTTATGCAAAAAGCTAAAAAGAAACTGTTGCCAGATAATTTTCAGTGCTTCCAGTGTTGAAGATCATCAGAGTCAATTTGATTATAAACTTTCATTTGCACAAACTACACTTAAGCAGATGTGGATCTAACTCAGTAGATGGAGTAGAACTCTGGCTGATGGCATAAAACTGTTTTACTAATAACTAATTTAAGAAATTTTATATATACAAAAAAAATACATTTATGATTGACAATATAGTCAGTAGTTGATTTTGTATTTGGGTTTTATTTTATTTTAAGGTTGATTGTTATTAAAAGTATGGAAATATGTAATGTGCTGCTTTTTTATTAAAGGCAGTGAGAGCTTATAGAAGATTATTCTCTAACCTTGTTCTCATTTCATTCATAAAGTACATGTATTTTGATATTTTTTTGTGTGTCTGGGACTAGTTTGTAAAATTGAATGAGTGAAACTAAATGAAATGGGGAAAAAATGCACAAGCTATAGACATTTTAACACCTTTTAGCTGCTGATGTGTTATAGTTACAGTGAACTTTAGTGTTGTGTTGTACTTGAGTAAAACCTATGAACATACTCTCTTTTTTCTCTCTCCAGAATATAAAGACATGGTATAAAACCTAGTATGAATGTCAGAGGTTAGGGGGTCCAGTAATGAGGAAAAACCAGTATTTCCAGTGTTGGGACAAAGTCAGGAACCAACAATAAGGCATATGTTTGTGTGTTTTATGCATCAATATCATACACCAACATTTACCAAGAGCCAGTAAGCTCAGCCCCAGTATTTTAAACAAAATTTGGTCACCCCACAGGCAAATAATAGGCAAAACATAAAGTGCCATGAAGGGTGGGAACGTGACGAAACCGGTTTTACAGCACCGGTTTAAGAAAGACACACCTTACTTCCGACTTTTGCTCAAAGTTCGATATAAAACATTACAAATGTAATAAATAAATAAAAACGCTATTGCTGTTCGGCGGGCTAATAAAAAGCAAAAAAAGCCACAGTTTGTTAGAGGAAGTGTCGTAAAGGCGTTAGCTACCTGTTGTGTCAGGTGCGA
This sequence comes from Argolebias nigripinnis, assembly GCA_031763805.1. Taxonomy (NCBI): domain Eukaryota; kingdom Metazoa; phylum Chordata; class Actinopteri; order Cyprinodontiformes; family Rivulidae; genus Argolebias; species Argolebias nigripinnis. The sequence goes on from JARVJN010002070.1 coordinate 19,888,713, forward strand.
CAGGTGAACAGCTAGGCTGACGCTACCTTACAGCTACGAGCATGCGCACAAACCATCCTTTTTAGAAACGCTTACCATTTTGACGCGGCGTCAGTGGCTACTAGAGTTATGCAGCTTTAAATATATATTTAACCCTCACAAAGGGTCAAACGGACCGGTTGAACACATTATCCGTCCTTCGACAAGTGCAGTCTGTGGAACGAGTGTTAAACTCCGCCCATCTGGCCGCCCGAGGAACTAAACTCCGCCCATCTGGCCGCCCGAGGAACCGACGCGTCATTGACCTCACGAGCATCTGGATTGGTTATTGCAGATCTGGATGTGCTCAGCCGCAAGCACGCTGCGTGATATGTAAATGAATGAACGGATCAAACTTTAACTTTTCTCTGTGGGGAGCGTTGAGTTGAGGTGTTGTTCCCATGCAGGGTCGGTAGAGAGCAGCACGTGCAGCGGATCTGCTTCTTGTGATCCTGATCCGTCTCTGAGGTTTTAGGAGGTGGTGGTGGTGACCTGCAGCACTTGACTGGGGCTTGCTGTTCACTTCACATCATGTCTCTGTACCGAAATACTCTCTGGTTTTTGAATGGGATCCACCAGTACACAAGGTTAGTGTCACTTTGTTGCTGATCTGCAGTCTGTCCATAGTTCTTTTAGGGAATTAACCAGATTATATGATGTATGGTGTTAAAACTATACACAAATTGTGTTAAGCGTGTTTCATGTTTTTAGGTGATTCTAAATGTTGCTTTACAGAGATACATCAATGGTCTGATCTCTGTGTGGCACTAATCACCACCACACAGGCTGTCTCGTCTTGACGCACAATTACAATGGATCTATTGACAGTTTGGTAATGGTACATTGCAGCATCCTAATTCTGAAAAAGTTGGGAAGTTTTGTAATACGTAAATACAAATGGAGTGCAGTGATTTGCAAATGCCATAAACCCATATTTCATTTGCAGTGGGACATAGTAAAAATTTCAAAAGTTTTGTGTGTGTGTGGTGGGTGGGTATTGACTTTCAGAAATACAAGGCCTTCCCTGAAAAATACACAGACTGGATGGGGGTGTATGTTGTTCTAAAACCTGTATTAACTGCATTGATTGTACCTTTCCGTATGTAAAAGCTGCCCATGCCAGAATAATTAAGGCCCCTCTACATTATCAGGGAGCAGGCTTGATACTGTGTCCTCCTGATACAAGGCCAGATGGTCGCTCTCCTCTTTAATACAGAATATGTGGTGTTTGTGGTTTTTAAAAAGAATTTGAACTTTTAATTAGTTTGACCAATAATAGTTTTCTGCTTTACCTCAGTCCATTTTAAATTAGTTTTGCCCCCCCCCCCCCTACTGTAATATTTGTGAATGATGCTCATGGTTCCTTTGTTGTATGATAGAGCTTTAACCTACATTTCTGGATGGCATGGTGTACAGTACTGAGTTTACAGACAGTGATTGATGGAAGTGTTTCTAAGTCCATAACATTATTGGACCTTTTTTCAATACAGTGCTGCTGATGGACCCAATGATCACGGCCATTATTGACTTTTGGCTTTGCCCTTCGCAAGCAGAGATTTCTTTAGATTCTTGACTTTTTATGGCATTTTAAGCTACAGATGGTGGAATATTTCAATTCTTAATGCTGGGGTTGAATAAACATTGCACATTTTCTGCTGTTTCTTAAAAATAATCAACAGTTCTCTATTTATTTTGCCACAATCACTGGTTAATATGTATTCTTTGTACTTTTAAGGCAAGGATTTGAGACCGCTTCTAAAACCTTTGAGCCCAAGGACCTTGATATGTCTGTTGTGGGTCGATCTTTCATGATTACTGGAGCTAACAGTGGAATTGGCAAAGCGACAGCCATAGCTATAGCCAAGAAAGGTATACAAAGCCACTGAGCTGTCTTCTCATCACAAGCTCCATTCTGACACAAGGTAAAGCTTGATCTTTGTGTGTCCAGGTGGGACGGTCCACATGATGTGTAGGGACAAGAACAAAGCAGAAGAGGCAAAGTCAGATATTATTTCTGTGTCTGGGAACACGGTGGGTGGGTTTGATATGAATTCAAGTCACACATGATATCAGTGAAAGAGACTCATACACGTTATTGCAGGAGGTGTATGTTCATATTGTCGACATGTCCCAAACACACCAAGTCTGGGAGTTTGCCGAGGCCTTCAAGAAGAAGTATCCATCTCTGAATGTGCTGGTAAGTTCACCCTCTGTACTCTTCAAATACAAAATATTTGCAAAACATGCATTTTTAATGAAAAATATAGACTTCTGGGTTTGATCCGACTTTGATAAATGTTGTGGAAGATAAACAATGCAGGCTGTATGGTGCACAAGTGTGAGCTCAATGCAGATGGCTTGGAGATGAACTTTGCCACCAACACCATGGGTAAGACCTGAGTCCACTGATCAGAATGAGCCATGTTTCTACACAATACTAAACTGACACTACCTTCCTAGGGGTCTATATTCTCACTCAGACGCTAATACCACTTCTACAGAAGAGCCGAGACCCCAGAGTGGTACGATTTCATGTTTAAGTACACACAAAAGGAGTCTTCATCTGGCTCATGTGGACGGCATAATGCCACATCTGTCTGTGTTGTTGAGGCTGTTTTCTTAGTACACTGCTGCAGCTGTTCTCTCCCTGCCCATCAGATTACTGTGTCCTCAGGAGGCATGCTGGTCCAGAAACTCAGAGCGGATGACTTGCAGTCAGAGAAGGGCTACTTTGATGGCGTCATGGTCTATGCCCAGAATAAGGTAGAGTGGAAAATATGCAGAGTAGGTGAGTGTGAAATCAGATTTAGCCTAAGACAATATCCTTAAAACTAGTGCAATCAGCTGAAGATGGCGATGTGATAAAAGAGGAGTGTTTCTTTAAAATAATATGTTATTTCCTTCCAGAGACAGCAGGTGGTGTTAACAGAACACTGGGCCAAAACCTACCCTGTTGTTCACTTTTCAGTCATGCATCCCGGCTGGGTAGACACACCAGGTATTGTCTCATTATGTCGATGGGGAAAACAATTCTAAGAGCTTTTTTCTTATTTATGGTTTGACTTTGTTTTCTAAAAATGTCTTTAAACTTATATTTACTCTACGCATGTATACCCATTTATAAAGACATCACCATGAATACCCCAATTATCCTATGATGGTCTAGGGGCATGGCAACCAACTCAGGACTAGGTTTGATCCCAAGTCATTACACATATTGTGGTCTCTCTGAGCAGGACACCCCATCCCTAGTTGCTCCCTGGGCGCCTCCAGTGGTCGCCCACCGCTCTGCCTCGTGGTGGATGGGTTAAATGCAGAGCCAATTTCGCCATTGTATGGGAACATACAATGACAAAACATACACATTATAAAAAAATCTGTGTAGAAATAGTGAATAGACGTTCATTTTGCTTTCAAGAAAATAGACTTTTTGTAAAATGTTGACATTGTTTTTGATCTATAGTTCTTCAGGCTTTCTGAAGGTCTTTTGAAAGACCCTCAGAATACCAAAAGATCAATTGATTAGGATCACTAAACAATTACAAGACATGGTTCCACTTTACAATAAGGTTCCCCTTAAAGATGGCTAGTAAATAGTTTATAGATACATTAATTCCTCGATAAACACTTTATAAATAATTAATAACTGCTTATTATGCATTAATTTAGGGTGACAGAGACAAAACTGACCAGTTGCTTGCCAAATAGTGAACCAAATCTGTTCACCTATAAACTTCATCTAGTTTCCTGATGCATGCTCAGTTTCTGATGGAGGACATTTGCAAACTGAGGTGTCCAGCAAACCCACTCACACAGACCAGTACTTACAGTTTGACTCCCATCATCCCCTGGAGCCCAAGTTAGGAGTCATCAGGACTTTGTACCACAGAGAAGACAGCGTCCCCACTAACTCGAGAGCCAGGCAGAAAGAGAAATCTCACACAAGACAGGCTCCAGAGAAATGTGGATATCCTAACTGGGCCTTCCTGAAAGCAGAGAAGAAACCCAAACAGGACTCCAGCCAGCCATCAG
>JARVJN010002070.1:20060782-20074905 GCA_031763805.1 Argolebias nigripinnis
CAAAAATTGAAAAGCATGTACAGTACAGTACTTTAATCTTTAATTTATGTTTTATTTTGTCGAGTAACCCTCTCGAGCAACTTGCAACAGTGTTTCCATAGAAACGGGGGCGGGCGTCGTCTGTTAATTATCCAATAAGCTTCCGTTATGAGGAACAGGTGTAATTTGATTGGCTAAGAAAAAATACTCGGCGTCTATTTGGTGTCCGAAGCCCGCCGGTTACAAAATAGTCAACTGAACGCACCATAATAGCTTTAGCCTTAATAATGAAGTCTGCAGCTCAGTTTGAATGCTCAAGAAGTTGTGCTGACACTACGCTGACACAGACCCGTTGAACTGAAGCCAGTCATAAGACCTTGCTAATTTATTTCCAAGCAGAACCGAGCGGGTGTGCTGGGAGTAGCGTTAGCATTAAGTTAGCAGTTTGATGCTAGCTCTCGGGAGACGTCGTTACCTTGTCAACTAACGTCAACTGAAACTGCCTGCTGTCTCACAAGAAATACAAACCGCGCACTAGCTGAGGTACCGGTAGGTGTTTCTTTCATTAGATGCAAGTAACTCTCATTAAAGCAGCTCTCTTTGTTTAAAATGTCTCAATTATATCAGTCCCAGATGATAAAACGTGATGTCGCTGTCGACTGCTGTGCAAACGGTGGCAAACCAAAGCATCAGTGATCCAAGGAAGACTTTCTCCGAGCTGCCTGAACTCTCCTGTGACCTTCTGGACGATGACTTTCACCTGAACAAGTCCTATCCATGCACTCAGAAATCAAAGTACCACCGAAGCCTCATTGACTTGCAACGTCGTTATGTTTATTTTGACTCCCTGACAGGTAAGGCTATATGTTTTGGTTGTATGCCTCCATAAAAACTAATTTATATGCTTTTATATACGCTTTAACTTTTATGTTCAGCAAATGCAAACGCTGTTGTTTGTGCACTAACCATGGGGTTGAAAGCAGGATAATTTTTGCCTGTAGGTGAACATCTTGATGTTTGCTCCAACACAAGGAAAAAAAGCCATCTGCTTGGTCACACACTTCCTGGTTCCCAAGTTTCTTCTCACTCCCTGCAACAGCCATCCACTGCATCGGAGACAGACGATAGTTTTCTGAATCTTTTTATTTCTGGAGACTTTTGCCTGCTTGGATATCCAGCTGCCCTTAACCCAAACAAAGCAGTTCTTACTGTCTCCCATAAAACCAGAGAGGTATACACACACTAGCAGTACTGGTTATTAATACTTCAGTGATTATGCATTTTAAATGTGTCCTTTTCATTTTTAACTTTAGATATTGTCAGCAAATGACCAAGCAAGCAAACTGTTTGAGTGCTCCACTAAAGAACTGATCGGAAAGAAGCTTTCTTCAGTATTAAAGAAAACCAGTCAAGTCCTAGAAGAAGCACTGGAAGAAGATTATCCACTAGCAAATGGACATGTTGCATCTGTTTCTGGAAAAGTGGTATGAAATAAACTACACTGTTTGTTTTCTATAAAGTGTAATTCAGTCGTACGTCAGTAAAGAATCTATCATTTCCCACACACGTGCCACAATATTAGTGTAAATGTGTTTTGTATTTATATTGAACTGTTGTGTTTTTGCGAGGTGGATGCTGTGAAATTATCTGGCGAGGTACCAGTATCTCTATGTGCATACAGACAGTCACAAAATGAAGACTACTGGTTTGTCGTGTTGGAAAATGTAGAGAGGGTATTCGGACTTGTGAACTTTTCACAAGATGTAAGTACATCAATAGTTACCGGTCCTCAGAGCTAATCCTCAGCTTTTAATTGATTTGTTTTTAATTTATATTGAATATGTACATTTACTTTTGTTTTAGGGCTCCATCCTTAACTGTGACTGGGCATTTGCTCATTTCCATGGATACCACAACCCTGAGGACTTAATAGGAGTATCTGTCTGGGAAGTAATTCCCTCATTACAAGTTCCTCTCTATGGCCATGCTTTGTCTAAAGTAAGCACACTGTACTAAGTCACTCAGCAGATTTATGCTTTAACCTTTGCATTGCATTGTTTTCCATTGTGCTTTTTATATGTTCAAGAAGGATGCAGGAAATACATTGTTGCTCATATTTTCGTTAATCTTGTACATTATGTAAATCTGTCATCTTTGATTTTGTCTCATTTTCTAGACTTTGAGGGTTCAGACAGTGCATGGGAAAAGCAGAAATGGTGCATCAGTCCCACTCTGTGTAAAACTTCAGAGGGCAGCTCTATGTGGAAAACCACAGCATACAAACAGTAGGTTGCACCTTCAGAAAGGATGGTACAGTATTGAACTTCCAAATGGAGAACAAAAAATGCAAAGCTCCCCTCTTGTGTCCCCAAAATACCATAGGGGAACTTCAAATCCTGAGAACGGTGTTTTAAAACTTAGTAAAGTGACGCCAATTTCTATGGAATTTTAAACATGCTAAATGATATATTAAGAAAAGTAATAACTGACTACGCTGCACTATTTATTGTGAAAGCCCTCTGAAAATGTTGCATCATATAACTCCAGACTTGATATTATAACAGTGAAAAACATCTTATGTAGTTTAGATAAAAGTGAAATCGGTTGAAAAGTTAGGTGTATTTTTCTCAATTGGTTGTATTGTAGCATATTTAGAAAGAGAAACGTAAAAAATATATATTGGGAATTCAACAATTTATAGTTTCTCAAATAGCAACATATGGTATACAAGTTAAAGAGGGACTAGGGACCACTTAACAGCTCAGCAGTAAGAAGCCTGTGATAGTGCTACTCAGTGTTGGAACTAATCCAGTGACTTGAACTTACTTTAACTCAACTTTTACAGAATTCATCGTCCATTCGCCCAGCCCAGCTCTGGAATACTCTGGAACAGTCTGGGTGTTTTGCCCTATGAGCAGCCTTCTTCTCCTACATCCAGATGGCTCCATCTTCAGCATCCACAACCATCTGGCCCTCACTCTGTTTGGGTACAGCAAGGATGAGCTACTGGGAAAGGTTAGTCAACCTGGCCAGCTAAAGAAGGCTGCTCGGACAGAGCAACCCTTCAATTTATACTGCTGCTGCTTTTCATCAACAGAATATCACTTTCCTGCTGCCTGGTTTCTTTGCATGGATGTCTGACCCTGACAACAAGGAAAACCCAGTTTCTGATTCTCGTGCAGAGGTGGGCAAAAGCCCAGTTGTATCTAAAATATTGGGAGTTACAGGTGAGCAATTTTGTCTTTCTGTAATGTTAAACGTTATACGACAATATATGTTTGAGAAGCTGTAGTGTGCATATGGGTGTGTTGAAACAATGTTTTTATAGAAATTATTCTTTTATAACAATGCTGCTTATTATTTCATCAGATTTGTGAGTGTTTTTTATTTATATGTACAGTAATATGTAAAGCAATGTTTAATTACACTGTGCACTGGTTAGTTATTTTCTTCCTTTTCTTAATCTTAGACCCTTCGTCTCTTTTGGCCGGCGACATGGCCATGGTGCAGCAGGCTATCCTGGGACGGACCTCAACAGGAAGAGGCAGGATCTTCACTGGAACCAGTACCAGACTGGAAAACCATGGCAGCGCTCTGTCTACCCTTTCACTTCCTGCTGTTACCTCCACACATTTGGTCATGTAAGTCAATGAGCACTGTGTGCTTTGATTCTCAAGACATTTTTGCAGAACCCATTAGGATTTTTTCCCACAGAGTAAAAAACTTAGCAGATACCAGAATAAATTGGAATAAATTGTAAGCATTAATTGTTGTTTACTCTTCGATACTAAAAAGACAACTTCTACAGCATCGAGACAACATTTAAAAGCACTGCACTGAATATATATTTAATGTTTTGCAGTGAATCTGGACTCTGAGCAGCTCTATTGTTAAACCTGATATTGACTCTCTCTCATTCTCTGCCATTTAAATTTACACTTACCGGTAGTTTATTTTTATTTTGGCTTATTGTTAATATGAACCAGAGTTGTTTCACTTCTTGAACGAGAAATCAAAATCACATCCTCCAGCTATACACTGTATACCAATGTGAATTTAATAAAAAAAAAAAAAAAAGTGTAAATTAAAATTACTGGTAAATGAAATGTCCTATTTTGCCATCTGCTGTGGAAATAATGCCACTGCTATCACTAAAAATTAACGGTTTAACTGTTAATTTATATTACAGTGATTTATAACAGAAAGACCATTTAGGCACTCAGTTAATGAGTGTACAGTTCTTGTGGCTTTAAAAAGAATGCATGTGTTTTCAGTATGGAAATACATTAATGTTCAATATGTCTACAAAAATATACATTTGTAAACCTATATTCATTTCAATTCAGTTTATTTATATAGTGCCAAATCAAAACATATGTTATCTCAGAGCACTGTACAAAGTACAAAACATAACTGACAAGAACTTTTTTTTGTGTGGTCTTACAAGTTTTTATTTTATTTATATTTTTGTACAAGGCTACATTCACACTGCAGGTAAATGCAGCCCAAATCCAATTTTTTTTTCTCATTTTATCTTGGAACTTCTCTCATATTCAGCTACAGAACAGAAGCCCAGTTGCTTTGTCCATTTTCTTTGCCATGTCCTGGATGAATGAGATTCCACTGCAGCAATACATTTACAATGTTGGCGCCAGACAGTATCGATACTAACGTGATGGGATCGATACTTGAGTTTGTACCTTCGGTACATTGCTCCGTTCCCCAAAAATTATATTATTCGCCGGAAGAGCCAGGAGAGGCTAGATTAAAAGGAAACGCAAAACCAAACAAGCATGTCTGATAACTTCATCTGTTCTAACACAACAACTTCAGAATCAATACACACTTGCTTTCATGGGTGTCGTCCCCATTTACTTCCTTAAACACAGCTTGCTGCGTGTGGTGTCACATCATCATCTGCACATGCAGATCACATCAGGGCCATAGAAATTTCACACAAGAGTTTTATGGCGGCCACATTTAAGTTATGTGAATGACCACACACACACACGCACACATCAAATCTGAGCAAAAAATTGGAATAGAGCATTATGACCTGCAGTATGAACATGGTAGTCACCATTAAATTTTCATGACTGATGCTTATAGTAGAGCTGATAAATAGTACTTTTATTGGTTATTAATCTTCTTTGTTTTAATTTTCTTAATCCTCCGTAGATGAACTTTATCTTTTTGTATTTGACTCTGTTTAATCGGCAGCAGGAATTAAAACATCCACCTTTTCCTCAGGGCTAACGATACCACAGAGCTGATTGAGGAGGCAGCCCATGCAGCTCCGGATGGTGCAGAAACCACTCAGGCACTCCTCAAGACATTTGCCTTGGTGGAGCCTCCAGATGAAGACACCTGCTGTGTGATTTCCACTGAACCATCCCTCTACAGCAGAGACAAGCAGCTGGGCAATGTGGCTCCGAAAAATAACACACCTGCTACAGACCTGATCCCTGGTGTGGTTTTGAACTTTATTGTCTTTCCTTTTAAATTAGTTTGCAGTTGTTTAACTTAAATATTCATACTTTTTTGTGTGTTTTGTTTTATTGAGGATTATTAAATATTTTCCACACTTATTGTCTTTTGTAGACACTACTGGTCAGAATGGCTGTGCTGTTAATAAGGCAGGTTGTAGCTGTACTGATGCAGGAAAAGAGCATCACTCATGTGCCTCGCTGTTCCAATACTCAAGCTTTGAGGTCATCTCAATGGGGAGCAGGTGAGGTGATGGTGCTTCCACTGCTTTGCTCCAGTAAAGTCCCAGAAGTGTCTTAACTTGGCGAGTTGAGATGGGACAGAAAACTTTAAACATTATTCAGCAATGTTCACATTTTGCACATTAATATTGACTGGTTGTGCTAATTCTAAAAAGATTTGTAACTGATTTATTGAAACTCTTTTGCAGATCATCCTCTCCGGGCTTCTCTGAACGGTTTGCTGGTAGGGCTTGTCCTGATCCGGCCCAAGCAGAGGACTTTAATTCAGTGCATGTGGTGGACTCGGCGAGTTGTTTTCTGGACATCAACAGTGATGGAGATGTAGTTACGCGAGCACTAGAGGAGCTAGATCTCAGTGAAAGCGTACAGCTGCTCAGCACTGGAGGGTATAACAATGACAGTAACTACTCCAGGATATCTTGTGACACAGCTGAACTCTTACAAACACCCTTCCCATATGTGGCAGAGCCTGACCATGAGCCTGAGATGCCTCCCCCCTCTGTGGAGGTACAGGATTTTTCAGCTCAGGAGCAGGATAACTGGGCTGCTCTGTCTGCTATTCATAAAGCTAAGAGTCAGGAGAGCTCAGTGCAAGTGAATAGTGCTTCTCAGTCACTGGCAGATATGCCTGCCACATCAACGCCTAAGAAACAACAGGGGAAGGGGCGCATCCCGTCTTCCAACACTATGCAGATATTGGAAGGACGAGTTGAAGGAAGTGGCTACCACAGAGACGGCACAAGAGTAGGTCAGTAATAAAATGTTTAATGTTGGGATATTTTGATATATAAAATTTGCAAATACGTACAATACCGAGAATTTTTTTTTCTCCCTCTAGATGTGCAGTGTGATGTGTGCAGGACCAGCCTACCTGATGGAAGCTTCATGTTCTGTCTGTGGATTAAAAGTTCTGGCCAGCAGGGGGCGTTGTTGCAAACAGATCCATCTCTCCGTCACCAATCAGGAGCCACTCCAGGAAAGGTCAGTGGAAGTTCAGATCCTAAGTTTTAAGTTGGTATGGTTCATTCTCACTCTTTTATAAACAGTATACTGTATATGATGTCTTCTTGTAGTTTCAGCAATTTTCCCCCTTTCATTCTTTCCATCAGAGGCTTGGTGAGAACAGTCATGTGGAAGCGCTGCGCTCTACTATGGATCTTGAGCATTCTCAAGCCTGTGACGGGCAGTTTGTAGAAGACTATCAGCCGCTCAGAGCTGTGGGTAAAGGAGCCTTTGGTTTTGTCTGGAAGGCATTAAGACGCTTTGATGGACAAGAAGTAAGATGCATTGATTTGATTTACGTCAATTTATGCTGCATAATTTTCAAGTTGTAAGTTTCAGTGAAAATAAATTTGTGATATCGCATCTTGACCAACAAAAAAAAAAAATCTGCAGGTAATAGTAAAGTTCATCAGCAAGACTAGAATAGTGAGTGACTGCTGGGTAGATGACCCCATGTTGGGCAAAGTGAGCCAGGAGATTGCCATACTGACACGAGTGCAGCACCATAATATTGTCAAGGTAACTGCCTTGTTGCTTCAAAGCTCTTAAGGCATAAGGTTTCAGAATCATTTGTGCATAATGCAAAATGTCTTTATTCTTCATCAATGTTTATTTTACACCAGGTGCTGGAGGTGTTTGAAAATGGAAGTTACTTCCAGATGGTGATGGAGAAACACGGACATGGTTTGGACCTTTTTGAATTTATCGACATGCAGCCGAGGCTGGATGAGCCCCTGGCCAGCTATATCTTCAGACAGGTATGAATTTCAAAATAAATTTCAGATGATAGGAGAATCTGGCATTAACCAGAGGCGCTGTTTTATTTATGTGTTTTTCAGATTGTGGCAGCTGTGTTCTACTTAAGGGACAAGAACATCATTCACAGGGACATAAAGGATGAGAACATCATAATCGACAAGTGTTTTCACATTCGGTTGATAGATTTTGGCTCTGCTGCCATCTTGGCTCCTGGAAAGCTCTTTTATAATTTCTGTGGCACATTGGAGTACTGTTCCCCGGAAGTGCTTCAGGGAAATCCGTGAGTATTTAATCCCTGTTTAAAACAAATTTCCTATCCACTTTAAAAGAATGCAAGTTGGATGAAAGAAAAAAGTACTTGTTCCTTTTTTTCCCCTCCTCTTTATAAAGACATGAGGAAATAACACTCATTAGAACAAAATTTGTTCAATAAAAGCATCAGAATAAATACAATAAATAACACATTTACACTTCATAACAAAAATGATTTAAACTGGTAACAAAGTTGACATTTGTGACTTATTTGATGACCAGGATGGACTCTGCCAACAGTAAGCTGGTTTTATGTGTACAGTATTCTGAGGACATTTAAAAATTGAGGAGCAGCTCTAATTTGTATAAATCAGAGACCCCCAGATGGTTGATTAAAAACCTTACACAGCTGAGAGGCTGTCACCGAGGACAAAGTAGAGAATCATCCTCAGTTTTATCTAGTTTAAAAATAAGATGAAATTTTATTAAAACTGAAAAGGCCACCAAGATGAATTACTGTCACTGTCTTGCCCACCTCACCCCCCACTGGCTGCTCGCTGCAGTTTCTGTGCCTAGAGGAGTAAGAAGTGGGCATATATTAGACCTGCATGCTTTAGCTAGATTTGTAACCAACCTAATAGTATGACACAGATATCAATCCACATAAAAGTTAAAAAAGCTGTTTACAAACACTAATTTAACTGTTGATGAAAAGCTGACATGTTTCTAACCAATCTGTAGGCTTATTTTGATTTTTTTGTTGCTCTTTTTCTTCTAGCTATGAAGGTCCAGAGCTGGAAATGTGGTCTCTTGGAGTTTTGCTCTACACTCTGCTGTTCAGTGAGAACCCTTTCTGTGACGTGGGTGAAATTCTGGATGCCAAACTAAAGCCTCCATTCCCCTTGTCTCTAGGTTTGTCATTTTGTTTGCTGCTTACATGTTTGTTCTGTTTGATTTGTTTTCCCCCTTAGTCCAGTCATGTACATTTTCTATGTACTCTTTCAGACTTGCATGGATTGTTGTGTGGTCTGCTGCACCCTGTTCCCACAAAGAGGATGACCTTAGACCAGCTGTTGTTGCAGTCCTGGATTAGCCAGCCCATTTCTCTTGCAGAGTACAGCTGGTCTGAGGTGGTTCCTGCAACTCACAGCTTCTGTGAGTTTTCCTCAGCACAACAGTTGTAATTAACAATGTCATACCATGATTTAAAGTACTGAGGGCCCTCTCTCCTTCTAACAGGCTCATCACACCACCATGTGTCCAGTTCTAATGGCTACATCAGATCTGACTTGTTCCCAGATCATGGAGATGAGTCACTGCCTGAAGAGGAAGAGGGTAGCGATGAGAGCTTGGCTTTGCAAAATGAGCTTCAGAAATGCCTCCAGATGACTGAAGATTTAATTTAAAGAGGCAAAAGACTAATTGATCATCAGAAACTTGATCTGTAGCAGCACTGAAGGATGAGCATAATACAAGTTAGAAAACGTAAAAGCAATCTTAATGTCGTCAAGACCAAGTTATTTGCAGACGAATGATGTGACGTTTTAGCTTGTCAAAGTGTGGCTTATCAAATGTTTATTTTTTTAATACAAACAGAGGAAGTCAAAAATATTTTGATTTATCTGTAGACTTTTTATTTTTTTATTTGAGGAATTTTTTTAGCTCCAACATAATGCTAATGAATGGTAAGAATTTATTTTTGTTGAATAGCTATTCAGAAATGTAGCTCTCAGTCTCGTATATTTTAATAACGTAAGTAAATTTACATTTTTTATATATTTATTATTTTACATCAATAAATATCTTACCACAAATATTTGTTTTTGTTTGAATATGAAGGAATCAATTCTCACATAGAGCAGAGTGATTGATAGTTAACATGAATGCATTGTGTTTTTGAATTTACAATTTGATAGCAGACAATACAGTAAACTAAAAAATACATGATTACTTATAACATATTTAAATTAGAGCTGCTTTGCCAGTTCAAAAATTTCGATGAATATGTAAGAAAATAATTTATCAAGATCAATTTATTATTTTTCTTTGTGTGGGTTTTCTCTCTGTGAACAAATCTGTAGTCATTCTTCAGCAATTAATTTCAGTCACTTTTTAAAATCAAGTCCAAAATTTAATATTAATGACAATAAAAGTATGCAGCTCAAGAAATAAACAATGAATCTCTTTTTTTCTATTTTGACCTAAAACACTTCAGCGCGTACACAACTTTCAACACGCAAAGCGGACATTTTTATTGTAGTTTCTAGCCGGAGCACAATACGAGCCGAACCAAAATGGCTACCCGTCTAATACATCCGGTAAGTTCGAACGTTATAAAATGTGACGAAGTATTGATATATTTTGCTAAATTAACTAACATAGTCACGTAATTCAATATATTTAACAGAAGTACGAAAGAATAACGAAAATCCAGTTATCTGTTTACATTTTGTCTTCTCTTTTGAGACCTCAAGGCTCAGAGACTAACGTGTAAAGGAATTTATTATTCTCCCCCCCTTGTTTAAAGACTGGTTTTTCTTCCACAGCTTCTGTGGACTGTAAAAAATGCCACCTCACCTTTCAGTTGTGGCTACTTTAGGAGATGCCACCTCCAGTTTTCATGGCTCGGGTGCAGATTTTTATCCTCCGACGACCAGACTCCTTCACTATCAACTCAACACAACCAGATGATTCCTTCATTTCAACCTGAAACCAAGCTGTCCGTCAGCTCACTGCTTGATATGGGATTCACAGACTCGCAGGCCAAGCATTTGTACGACTCCGTGTCAGGTATGAAGGGAAGAAAGTCTGGCAAACAAGTTTTATCAACGCTCACAGTGTTGTTCGTCCTGGGCCTCAACCCCAGCAGTGTGCAGCACCTTCTGGACAAGTGTCCTGAACTTTACACTGTTAATGACACACAGCTTCAGCAGCGCATAGCCCTCCTGCGGAAGTTAGGTCTGGTTGAAGGTGAGGTCATTTTCAGAATACAATAAAAGTTTTGTTTAGGGGTAAGCAGAGTATATGTATCAAACTTGTGTTTTCTCTCATGAAATCATAGGAAGTCTTCAGAGGGTGGTGGTCCAGTACCCAAAGATCTTGACCGTGCCCGTGAAATCAGTGAAAAACACTGTGCAGTTTCTCAGAGAGAAGTGTCTCTTTACCACCCAGCAGATCAAAGATATCCTCAGAGACAGTCCATCTGTAGTAATGGAGGATCAAGATCAGCTGGAGTACAAGTTCCAGGTTAGCAAGCAAAGTGATTTTATAAATAAATGCAAGCAAAAACATATTTATTAGTTAAAAACATGCACATTTTCTCTATCAAGATGTCATGCTTAAAGCAACTTTAGCAAACACAATTTAAGCGTGTTTGTAGAGATGTCACAGAGAAGGTCACCAGATCAAATCCAGGCCAGGGATATTTCTGAATTATTTCTGAGTATGCATGTTCTTTTCATGCAGGTGTGGTTTTTTTTTTTTTTTTTTTTTTTCTTTCTAGGTACTTCGGTTTCCTTCCATAGACCAAAAACATTAGGCTAGTTAACAACTGTGTGAGTGAAAGTGTGACTGGTTGTTTGTCTCGTTTCTCTCTGGCCCTGTGATAGACTTGTGACCTGTCCAGGGTGCTCTCTGCCTCTCACACAGTGACTGCTGGATATGGGCACCAGTGACCCTTGCAACCCAAAAAGGAAGAAGCGGGTAAAGATAATGAATAGTATGGATAATGGAAGGCTGGATAGATGAAACATTCTTCCCTAGCTGTTAAAAAAAAGTTCACACTTGATCTGAGTTTTACTGTAGGTTAATTCGGATTCACTGACTTCCTCAAAACACGATTAAACATCGTGACCAAGGATGCAGTCATAAAAGTCTATAACCAGCAACTTGTGTCCTATAGAATTTATTAATGCAGTTTTTCTTTGTGGTGTGTGGTGTCTAATAACAGAGTTCCCAACAACCCTGGAATTTAGAGAAAACCTGGAAAATTACTTTTCCATTTCCCAGACAGGAAAAACTCAGGGAAGTAGAAGATTTGCTGATTAAAAATTAATTTTTCTGAGATTTTGACATATGCATGTATTAATGCTAGTATTCTAGTATTATTGAGTCCATATTCTGCATCTACAGTGTACATAGTACATGCATCTTTACTGATTAAGGATTATGGTACCGTTTTAGTTTCTGGTGTTACAATTTATTCTTAGGAATGATTGTCATTTGCATGCACTTTAGGCTACAGTACTTACAGTACTGTTATCTCTGCATGGGAGTCTGCCACTAAGCTCTGAGCATTTTGTGTGACTGAAATATCTCTTGGAATTTCAAGATTTACTCGTAAATGTATTTTCTTGAAATAATGTGAACCCTACCACTACGTTGTGCAAAGAAATGCAACACTCTGTCACTTATCTTGTGTAACACACAACTTTAATGTTGCTGCCACAGAGTTTGTGTTGTTTGGAACTTTGCAGCAGTATCTCTATCTGATGGCAGATGTGTTTCTGAATGGAATACAACATGTGTGACTCTTTCTGCGTGTTTCTAAGAGTGCATTTGAAACTTTGTCTCCGCAGTACGTCTATTTCCGAATGGGTGTCAAACAGGCAGAGATGGTGAAGTGCAGGTTGTATCGTTACGCTTTGGAGGATGTGCGCAATCGACACACTTTCCTGGAACGACGTGGCTTGTACCAAACCCCAGACAAAAAAGGACAAACTACCATTATCAATCCCAAGCTGGACAGTATACTGAACGTGAGCCAGGACACGTTTGTCACAAGTGTCGCTCGAGCGTCAAAAGAGGAATTTGACGTTTTTCAGAAACTAATGGCAAGAACATGGAAGGAAGAAGAGTTAGAGCACAGCAGGGTCGAAGCACAAAGTGATGATGAAGAAAGTGATAGTGATTATGATGAGGAGGAGGAGGAGGAGGAGATTGAAGGAAACAGTGGATATAAGAAAAGAAACTAGAAATCTGGTGCTAAAAGAACATAATATTAAAAGTAAAATGTGTTATTGAAGAAAGTGAAACATCTATAACCCTAGCTGTGAAAAGCTGGGACATTGTGTAAAACAAAAATAAAAAATTCAATGATTTGCAGATGACATAAAACCATATTTTATTCACATTGGAACATACTAAACATATCAGATATTTAATTTAAAAATACATCAGTTTTTAATTTGTTGCAGCAACACACCTCACAACTGTTGGGACAGGCCCAGGTTTTTTACTGCATCCACTTTTAGCATCAGTCTGTAAACGTCTAGTCCCTGAGGAGATCAGCTGCTGGAGTTTTGGAGAATATTGTCCCATTCATGTCTGATGTAAGATTCTAGCTGTTTGACAGTCCTGGGTCATCTTTGCTGAAATTTTTTTTTGTTTCATTGTTTGCTTATTTTAAACATGTAAACCATATAGAGACAAGCATTTAAACAAAGAAGAGATAATCAAAAAGAAAAGCTTACATAAGTTAAAGTGCACGAGTATTGTTCAACCTTTTGTTTAGCTCACACGTCAAAAGGAGCAGGAAGAAGTACCGGTACATATTTAATCCCACCTCTTCCCTTTAGTACATACCTTATTAATACATACCTTATTATTAAAACAACCAATGACAATAATGGTTATAAAGTCATATACAATTTATTGAAATATATGAAAGACTAAACATTTCTACAATTTTTTGTTTTGTTTTTTGAACCCGTCCAGAGTACCTGACTTAAAAAAAAAAATTCAACCTGGATTACTGAGCATACATCAGAATATAAATTGTATTGGAACTTTACCAGATCTGTTATTTTTAGTATTCTGACTTGTAAGAATAGAGTTTATATGGTTTTGTAATCTTTTCCAGCCTGATGAGCACCAACAACTGTTTCTGACGTCCTCAGAAATCTCCTTTGTTCGTGCCATAATCCACTTCTACAAACATGTTATGAAGAGCAGACTTTGATAGATCTTGTTCTTTAAATCAAACCGGGTGCCCACTCACACCTGATAATCATCCCATTGATTAAAAACACCTGACTTAATTTTGCTGTCAAATTATCTGTTAATCCTAGAGGTTCACATACTTTTACAATTCATATGTAATATTAGATCATTTTCCTCAATAAAATGACACCAAGTATAATACTTTTGTCTCAATTGTTGAACTGGGTTCTCTTTATCTACTGTTAGGACTTGTATGAAAATCTGATTATGCTTTAAGTCACATTTATGCAGAAATATTGAAAATTCTAAAGTGTTCACAAACTTTCAAGCACCACTGTATTGAATATAGGACACATTGATTATATCGCAGGACACATTGATTATATCGCACACTAGCTCAGGCTCCTTCCCCACCAGAGAGGTGACATTCCATGTCCCAATGGCCAGCTTCTGTAGCCGAGG
>JARVJN010002070.1:20581483-20592238 GCA_031763805.1 Argolebias nigripinnis
GTTGTGCGACATCCATGCTCTGACTTCAGCCATACAATCCAGAAGTTGGTTCAGGGAGTATTGTTTACCTTGTTTCAGTGGAACATAAATTTGGCTGTCATCGGCGTAAAAGTGAAACGAAATGCCATGTTTCCGGAGAATATATCCCATAGGTAGTAAATACAGGGAAAACAGAAGGGGGCCAAGTATATATCCCTAAGGTACTCCACATGTGAGAGGAGCTACAGAGGACTCCACAGAACCAAAACGCACACAAAAGCTTCTCTGTTAAATAGGATCTAAACCACTGCAGAGAGGACCCTGAATGCCCACCCAGTTCTCCAGACAAGACAGGTGGATGTGGTGGTCCACTGTGTCGAAGGCAGCGGTTAGGTCCAGCAGCATCAAAACTACACAGTGACCAGAGTCTGTGGCTAAGAGAATGATCTTTATCACTTTAACTGATGCAAATGATTAAAAAGGAATGCTTTTTTTGGTTTGTTTCTTTCAAATTAGGATCTGAGTGGTTAGAAATGCCATTCCTTTGAAATAACGGATGCATCAATAAAAAGAATCAGATCATGACACAATGCTATCTCACATAACTTTATGTAATAATGTTCAGTAACGATGCATTCCTATGAAATAATGACACGAGTAATGACACGAGTCTAGGAAATAGTAAACGGAGGAAAGTCCCAGGTGAATTGAGTCAGCAGAGTATTTTAGACAAAAGACGTCAGATTATTTTACAGCAGAGCAGTCTGGTTTCAGAAGACAATTAAACTAATATAGTATTAGAGAGTGTTATAAATTAGATTTCACCTTCAAGGACACAGAGTCAAAGGTTATTAGTTTGAGTACAGAAACATCTCAGGTCCATAAAGGAAGTGTAGTTGGAATACAATACATGTACAGAGGAGGTGGAGAGATGGAGGTACCCCCTCCTCCACCTGCAGTAACATATTTCACTTTGTATTTTTTGTCTTACTCATGAGTTTGTGGGAATTCACCTGTCCTCGTTTAAGACGTGCTGATTGGTTGTGGTTGAGGTACACCAGTCAGACTGTAAAGACTTCAGAGGAGCTGATGAACTCAGACAGACACAACCCACAGGAGGATTAACTCTGACTCCAACATAAGATGTGGATGTTTTACTCATTTGCACTCTTCTCTGTCATTCAGGTATTTCAATGCAAATTAAATCAAATTCATTGGTTTCCTGTTCATCTGCTTGCTTTTTTGTCATGTTTCTAATGAATGCATTTTTTTGGTTTGTTTTTAGATATACCAAGGTGTGGCCTCAGGTGAGAGCTCTGTTTTGTATTATTTCTTTCTGAGCCACCCCATTGATACTGATATAAATATTCAAATTTAATATATGTATTTTTTACTTTTTTGTTCCAAACAGTGAATTAAATATCTTCAGAGATTGAGATTTAGATCTCAATAATAAAATAAAATTGACCAAACTTAAATAATTATACTAAACATTAAAGTATACAGTGTTCAAGATACATAGGCATGCTTCTGAGAATAAAACTCTACGGGAATTGTTTAACTGGAGTCAGAACAATAAAATTGATGAAAATATGAATTCTTACAGAAGCTTAAATGGTTTGAACATAAAAATTAACAGATGATATCAAGAAGTGCAGCATTACAAGTTCAATGACCTTGGTGTTTAGTTTCATTCATATCTTTTTTTAAAATTCACTACAGAAATTGCAGCTCTTGTCTCCCTTGTGCACAGAAACGTATGGAAGTTGGCCATCTGGCCTAAAACATTTGATTGTTATACATGAAGATTGATTGTTTTGGACAGGTGGGCCCTGTTTGCATGTGTTCAAAGTCAATTTCTGAGATTCCACAGGAGGATGGCTTGAGCAATGAAGGCTATGGGACCCATCTGGCTGGCAAGGTTTCTGGATGGGAGACAAAACGCTTCTCGCTTAAAGAAACTGGTCCAGATGACATGATTTAACCTTGTTCTTGTTATCTACCTGGATGATTGAGCTTACAACCTTTTTTTTTTTTTAAACCTATGAAATGTTTCCTCGCTCTCATTTTTAGGATGCACCATCTTGACGCTGACGTCTCCCTCAGCATCTACGCTGAACGTGGAATGGAGCAGCTACCCCGGAGCTTCCGTTTACCTTTTGGACTTGAGAGTCGTGAACTCCACAAGCGTCCCCCCAGTCATAGTGATGCTGGCAGCCCCCACTACTCAGAGGGTGGTGCAGGGGTTGAGATCGGGACAACTTTACCAAGTCACAGTGAAGGCCTTTGAGATTTTGTACACCCCCTTGTGCACAGCTACCAGAATGTCCATGACAGGTGAAGAAAAGTGAGCAGGTAAAGAGTTGAACAAAGCTGAAAATCATCCTGAACTCCTTCTCTCCCGTCTCCACAGTGCCTGCTACGTCTCAATTCACATTTTCCAAAGCTATTTCGAGCACGTCTATAAAGTTCGAGTGGTCCAACGTGACGGGGGCGGACAGCTACATCTTGTTTGTGGAGGAGACAATGACAGCAAGGGTTTACAATCAAACCTTCAAAAACACCAGTGGTCAGGTGGACGGCCTGACTCCCGCCACAAAATATGCGTGTTACGTTTACTCCTCCAACTGTGCAGGAAGAGGCGCCAAAAGTAACATAAGGACAATTTTGACCTGTAAGTGCATGTCAAGAGATTTTTTTTTCTTGTCACAGGAGTACCTTATGCACTTTAAACACAAATCAAGCAAGCGTATCGCTCTGTAAATGACGGCAAACTGTTTTTTCATTACTGATAGTGGTGCAGCCGCCGACTGGCGTGGCTGTGGTAGCAACAGGAAAGAGCACAGCTCGAGTGACATGGAACCCTGTAAACAAAGTCCTGCTTTACCAAGTTAGTGTGACGGACAACGGCATCCCCAACCTGGCCCCGGTCATCAAAACAGTACCAGCCACCTTTATGGATATCAGTAACCTGGAACCCTGCTCCACATTTACAGTGGGAGTTTCATCAGTAAATGCCTTCTTGGAACCTGGGGAGCCCTCTAATATTGAATATACTACTTCTAGTGAGTATTTATGTAAAATATTACAACCTCTGACTTCATTTAACTCTTCTGTTTGTTGTTGATTCAGTTCATCCTTTGATACCCAACAGTCCCTCTTATACATGTACAACCAGTTATAAAGATAATTCTTGTTAGCATTTTGAAGGACAGTCTTATCAATTCACCCACAGATTTTATTGTTTTTCCTGTCTCATTCTGGATCTAAGTTGTGTTTGCGTCCGCTGTAACATATGTCAGTGGAGTACATTTGCCTACCCTGCACCTTCAGACGTAAGTGGAAATGCAACAAACCAGGGCTGAAAGAAATGTTGATGGTTCAAGGTAATTAGTTTCCAGAGTGAAAAAGGTTCAGGTCACCAAAGTCAAGACAGTCTACTGTTCAACCACTCTGATATTAATGGGATGGTCTGGTCATTTCTGAAGAGGTGTTCTGTCTTCATTAGTTAGTACCTTATCAGTCAAACATGGACACATTGTCCAGTTTTAAGACTGTGCTTAAGACTTTCCTTTTTGATAAATCCTGTAATTAGGTTGGTTTGTTATGCTGCTATAGGTTTAGACAACTGGAGGACAAATTGACCTCATTTCCTTAAATGTTTTGCTAAAATTTAATAGTTTTCATCTGATGCTATTTCTATCTGAACATGTGATTTTTGACCTGCCATTGTGTATCTGTTCCTACCAAACCCAGCCAGTCGAGGCAGATGACCGCTCGTACTGAGCCTGGTTCTGCTAAGGAGGGAGTTTTTCCTTTCCACTGTCGCCTTCATGCTTGCTCAAGATAAGAGTTCTGCGATGGAGTTAAACTCAAAGCAGTCTGCTCCTCAGATAAATAGTGTTAAATCATTGTTTTTATGAATGTTTTTGTTAACTTGTTATTTTATATATGAATGTTTCTGTTCAGTGCCCTGAGATGACTTCTGTTGTAACTTGGCACTATATAAGAAACTGAACTGAATTGAATTGAATCAGTCGGAGCGAACAGAGTGTTGAGAAAATGACAATATTGTCCACTAGGCTAAATAGCCAAATGAGGGCTTGTTGTTCATTCTTCTTCAGGTTTAGAAAACAACTGTTTCACAAAAATGAACCTTGTATGAGCTAATAATAAACTTAAACACATTTTTATGATGCTATCTGGCAAAACACCACTTCAAAAATTACAATACTTTTCCTTTACCTGTTCTGAAAAACAAAAACATCCAAAACAGTTTATGTAGGATTCATCAGATCAGAGGATATTCTGCAGCAGTCACAACTTGTTTATTAATGAATAAATATTAGGGGTGTTATATGATCTGTTAACAAGACCTTTTTTTTCCAAGTTCAACAATTATTTCCCGTTTGAACTTGTTCCAAACTTTTTTCCTCAGCAATTAACGGAGTAACAACAGTTTCGACGGACTACAGCTGCTCCCAAAGCACAGTAACAGCTTCTTGGGATGTAGTGTTTGGAGCCAACAAGTACAGGGCCACAGCTGTTGATGGCACTGGTGGCTCTCTAAACTGTACTTCTACCTCCACTAGCTGCCAGATTCACATGCTGAAATGTGGTGAGACGTACCAGGTCCAAGTGACCGCAATCTCTGTCGACTGTGAAAGCACCTCCAACAACATCACCTCCGTTTTCGAGACAGGTGAGAGCAGCACCTGCAGCCATGAAAACCAACATGGATTGTGTTAACCTGCCATTAACCATTTGTATTGTATGTATATGCGTGAAAACACCTTCTCGTTTTACATCACACTGTGGCACACACACCTATACACTTTCCTAATGCTTCCTCAAAACTCTGCCCTGTGGGAAGCAGTTTTGGCTCGTCACGCAACGTTCTGTACTTGTTCTTAAGCTGAACAGTGTAACAAACACTTTGATCAGACATCAACACCTGCCATCCAATACCACTCAATCATAACTCTTGTATTAAAGTTAGAAAGTGATCTTGAAAGGTCACCTACAGGCATTAGTCTGAAAAGTGACAACGTGAAGGAGTTACATTTGTGTCCACTTGGATAACTGATGTATTAACATGCATATAAACCCAGAACATACATAGGCTTGTCTTATGAAGTGATAAATATATAATCTATTTCTCCCCATGCAGCCAAGACTTTTACATATTCAATGCAATGTATCTCCTCTACAATTGCTCATTTTGGAGCAGGGTCAGCCACATGGTTTCTCCGTCTCCATTTTGCTCTGTTTTGTGTATCATCTGTTGTGAGATGAATTGTATTCATATCCTGCTGGATAATATCCATCCACCTCTTCTTCTGCTGTGTACCCTGCTTTGTTGATCGAAAACTTCCACATTTAATAGCCTTTACCTTGTTTTTATCTTTGATTTGCATGTGTCCATATCATCTCACTCTTGATTCCTGTATCTTATCCGTGAAACAAGCCACGCCAAGCGTTTTTCTGATATCTGCATTTCACATTCTATCCTTGGGCAATACTCCAAGAATCCCACCTAGTATCCATATTTCTGTTCTTTCCAGGAGTTCCTCTTCTTTTCTCTTTAATATCATACCTAAGCTCCACAAAGCAATACTGGGCACACCATCATCTTGTACATGTACAAGTAATACAATGTATTTCCACCACAGCAATGTTTCCTTAATGTCTCACTCTTCCTGTGACCCCTGCAGTCCCCTGTGCTCCAGCTTTAACTGAGACCCAACATGATTGCTCCTCCAACGTCATCACTTTCAGCTGGCAGCGCACCAACAACACCTTCTACTATGTGGCTGAGGCTGAAGACAACACTGGCACAATAACACAGTGTAAGACGATGGACAATGCGTGTTACTTCACAGATACTGAGTGTGGTCAGTTCTACAAATTCACAGTGTATGCCATCAGCTCTGGGTGCAACAGCCAAGTCAGCACACCAAAGCTTGCCCAAACCTGTAAGTAGGTTTTGTTTCATCTCACTTAAACTGTGTTGTATTGCAAGCATCTGCGCTCCACTGTGCCCTTGCTATAACCAAAGAGGCTAATTGAGTTCCTTCATGTAAAACCATTCCTGATGTCCAATTTCTTCTTAAAGCTCCTTGTCTACCAACAAACGTAAGGACAACAGCTGACTGCAACTCTGACAAGCTTGTCACAAACTGGGACTCATCTACAGGAGCTCTTTCGTACACTGTAAACGCTGAGGGGAACAATGGGCAAAACTACAACTGCTCCTCTACGAGCAACAACTGTACAATCGCCGGTGTGCCGTGCGGTGAACAACTTAGTGTCTGGGTTGTTGCCTCTAATGGTGACTGCTCCACCGACGAGGTGCTGGGAGAATCTGCTCAAACTGGTATGAACTCTTTATAAGAGTAATTGATCCAAGTTAGAGTTCTTGAGATGTTGTTTTTTGACACAAAAAGTTTTCTCTGTCTCTCTGCAGTTCCTTGCACTCCCACCAATGTCTCCGTATCAACGTCGTGCAGCCAAGATTCTGCCCAAGTTTACTGGATGCAGAGCTCTGGGGCATTACTTTATTATGCTATTGTTAAAGATGCAACTGGAAACTCATACGACTGCTACTCATTGGGCACCGACTGTTTGATTAAAGGCTTGAAATGTGGACAGAATTACACAGCCAAAGTTATTGGTACCAACCTCATGTGCAACAGCACAGAAAGTCAAGAAGCCATTTTTATGGCAGGTAAGTTAGTGTCTGGTCAAGAGAAAGTAAAAAAAAAAAAAGATTAATTTGGCAATTTTTGCATGAAAAATAGAACTTTCCAGCATCATTTGAACCATTTTCTCCAGGACCCTGCCCTCCAGCAAATATTGAGGTATCCAGAGACTGCAACGTCAATCATGCTGTCATTCTCTGGCAGAACCAACATATGCCGGGTTTATACACTGCAACAATAGAGGATCAGAGCGGGGATACGCTTAACTGTAGTAGCAACACAGCCAACAGCTGTTACATCCCAGCTGTGCCTTGTGGAAAGACATACAACGTCACTGTCACCTACACCGATGGACACTGTCTGTCCACCTCAACAAATGCCAGCATGGATGCCGGTAATGCAACTGTTGGTCAACTATGTAAAAACTTTGACGCAAAAAAGATGACAAGACTTTTTGTATGATGTTGTGCATCTTCTTGTTTCAGTGCCATGTGGTCCTGAAGATGTGAGGACCAGTGTCAGCTGTGGTACAAATGAGCTGACTATTACATGGAACGTCTCAGTTCCTGCAGAGAACTACACCACCGTCATCTCCAGTGGAATAGATCAGACCAGATTCTGTAACTCCACAGAAACCCAGTGCACCATAGGAGGTCTGCTGTGTGAAAGCTCGTACACAGTGACAGTTTTCTCCTTCACTGGGACATGCTTCAGTCTGCCAAGTTCACCGGTCACTGTGCAAACATGTAAGAGAACCCAACAAAAGGGACAGGGATCTGGCAATGGGACTTTGTTGAACGCCTATCTTTAAATGTCTTTTTGTTTTCCTTCAGTGCCATGTCCTCCCACCAATGTCAGAACTGTGCACAGGTGTGCTCCAGATCCTCTCCCTGTGTTGTGGACTCCTAGTGGCAATGCCAAAAATTACATTACTGTGGCTGAGAGCAGTGCAGGTCACAGGGCTGAGTGCACAACCAACAGCACTTCTTGCAATCTTTCTGGGCTTCACTGTGGCGAAATGTACAACATCAGCGTTGCAGGAGCTGACAACACCTGCACAGGTCAACAGAGTAGTGCTCTCTCTCTAAAAACAGGTAATACATTGACCAGCACAAACGATTCATAAAAATTTTAGAAAAACAAAGGTTTCTTTAAAGAATTGATAGTTTATTTCAAAATTACCCCCTTTGATGATAACTCAAGTTGTTTCTGCTTCACTCTTCAGAGCCATGCCCTCCATCTAACGTGACAAGCCTGGTGATGTGCAGTGATGGAGCAGCTCAGGTGTTCTGGACCCACACCGCTAACGCAGTGAGCTACAATGTAAAGGCTATCAGCAACGGCCCGACAATCACCTGCAGCAGCTCCGCCTCTAACTGCACTTTGAGTCACCTGGTCTGTGGCCAAGCATATGACATTCAGGTGTCCGCCTCTGATGGTACCTGTCTCAGCAACTCCAGCACCGCCTTTAGGCAAGACCAAGGTACTGAAAGAAAATCTGGTTTTGCTTGCAACAATTGCACCTCATCTTGGTTGTTTGTAGCCCTGATGAAACATGCAGAAATATTTTTCTTTGTCAGGAAGTCAAGAAAATGAAATCCTTTTTTTGTCATACATATGTTGACATTGTGGTTCTTTGCAACAAGCTTACAATAAGCACTAGCTTCTTCTAAATCATTGCTTTACATTTTCACATATAAAGTTCTTCTGAACTCTTCTCACTCATGTCATAAAAACTTTTGTGGCACCGGCTATTTGTTGCCTAAATAAAAGCAAGATTCTGAGCAACACCAATGTTAAAAACTATAGATCAGTTATCCATATAAAGATAAAATAAATAAAAAAGTATTTAAAAAGATCATAAATATTGTAAAAAGGCGTTGTTTTGCTTTTTAAGGAAGAGCTGGGCTTTTAAACAGATTTTGTCAGCTTCTAGTAGCTATCTATGCTGCAATGCCAAAGTTAACTTGAACAAGAATACTTGAGGAGATTGGGTTTGAGCTTTGTCCCCTTCTGTTATTACATAATTATATATTATGTTTATTAGCATATAGTAAGTACATTTGGGTGTTTAATTTTTTCAAGTTTAAAGTTTCTGCTGAGTGTAAGTTGTTCAGGTACTTCTCAGTCACCATCAGAGGAAGCTGCCCCTGTCAGAACTCCATAACACGCCACCAATTTTCTCAGATATTTAATGATGGCCTGTCTCTTTTAGTACCTTGTGCTCCAGAGAACATCACTACAAATCTGATATGTGGCCCCAATGACTTAATGGTCAGCTGGATCTCCTCTCCGCTGCCCCTGAACTACAGTGTCATTGCAATACCTCTGGATGGCAATGGCAGCCTGCTCTCCTGCCATACTTACGGTGCCAGCTGTGTCCTCAGTGGCCTTCAGTGTGGACAAACTTTTAATGTTTCTGTCAGAGCCTCCTCTGGCAGCTGCAATGGACCATACAGTACCTCACAGATCATTCACACAGGTAATGAGGCTGCTTAACATAAATATCAATTTGTCTTTCAAACGTAACTGTATTTTTTCATGTCATTTCTTGTCTGATCTCTCGGCAGCCCCCTGCTCCTCTCTGAGTCTTACCACAGTGACAGAATGTGGTGCAGGTTCTCTTGTTGCCTCCTGGGATGCTTCTTCTGGTGCCTCATTGTACACAGCGACTGTGACAGGCCCCAATGGGTTCTCTGAGAACTGCTCCTCACCAAATCCCACATGCTCTTTCTCCGGCCTGCAGTGTGCCACTACCTACACCGTCCAAGTAATATCCCAGGGCATCCTATGCCCTAGTACACCAGTTCAAACTGTTGCAACAACAGGTGGGGTTTACATAGTTTTTCCTCAAACTCTTGATATCAAATGCGCGATACTACAGCAATCCTCAATCTACCTGTTTCTCCAGGGCCATGTGATCCAGTAAATGTGACCAGTAACCTCCAGTGTGGCTCAGATACAGCCATGATATCTTGGGTCAAAGCTGCCAATGCTGTGGCCTACACTGTTCTGGCTCAGGACGGCATGTCCGATCAGTATATTTCCTGCAGGAGTAATACAACTTCTTGTCAGCTGAACCACTTGCAGTGCGGCAAAGTTTATAACCTGACTGTGTTGGCCGAGGATGCCATCTGTAATAGCACTGGAGGCAGAGGAGTCCTGATAACAGGTAGACAGACGTCTGAAAAACTACAAACTGATCGGACCTGTCACAGTCAGCCCATTCGTGACAGGACCAGCAACATCCAAAACCCCCTTATCAGTTTTTTTGTGTGTGTCTCCCTCATAGCTCCATGCTCTCCATCTGTACAAAGCAACGCTCTGATCTGTGGCAACAGTTCTGCTCTTCTGTCCTGGACAACAATGGCTCACGCCACAGGATATACAGTCAAAGCAACAGCTGCAGATGGGACCAGTGTTTCTTGTAGCTCACCCACAGCTTCATGCACGCTAACAGACCTCCTGTGCAGTCAGACCTATTTGACCACAGTCACAGCCCACGGAAACCAATGTGACAGCGCACCTGGATCCAGCGCCAACATTACCACAGGTGAGCGACGCAACTACATCTGCTTTACCTCTTTAGCCTTTTAAACTCACATGTGTCTTGTTTTCAGCTCCCTGTTCTCCAGCTCTCGTATCCAAAAAGTACACATGCGGAACCAACACAGCAGTGGCTAGTTGGTCCAAGCCTGCGGGAAGTATCAGCTTTCTTGCTCAGGTGGTAGGAGAAGGCTATCAAGACAGCTGCCACACAGCAACCACCACCTGTATGTTCAGAACATTCCCATGTGGTTTGGATTTCAATATAAGTGTCTCAGCTCAGGGAACCGAGTGCAACAGCAGCGTTAGCGTCAGCCAGTCCCTTCAAACAGGTAACGAAAGTGATTAATGTAACTGTATGCTGGTGAAGATTTTCAGTCATCCAGGACATGATATCAAAAAAGCGTTCAATACAGAAACAACTGGACTTTATTTGTAACAGAAGATGTTTTGCTTCCCATCCGGGGAGCTTTATCAATTCAATGAGCAGACTGTGAGAGAGTGAAGTTATAAAACAGGCTGAGCCACT
>JARVJN010002070.1:20759059-20772827 GCA_031763805.1 Argolebias nigripinnis
CTTCCTCCCAGGGGCTGTCTGAGTCATCCTCAGCTCCAGCTGTGATCCCAGCCTTTCTGAACCCCGCCTGGTTTGTTTTTTTTGGTCACAGAGGTCCACGCTTTGTCGATCCATTCGAGGACCTGCAGCACTTTAGGCAAACCTCCAGGGATGACGCCGGGATCGAGTTGCACACTTTTATTTTGCCCTTGTACTGCGGCGTGATGTCCATCACAAGCAGGGCTTTCTTTGTTTTAAAAAAACCCGTCTGGCCGCTTGGTGAAGCATTTAGCCAGCCACACCGCCATCATGTCTGTGTCGATCCATTCCTTTTCATTCACCGCCACAACCACGCGTGGGGGAAACTCCTCTTTAGGCATGGTCTTTTGCTTAAAAATGACCATCGGTGGGAGCTTCGTTCCATCTGCGCAGCAGGCCAGAACCACGGTGAAGTGTGATTTTTCATGTCCAGTGGTGAGGATGTTGACACTTTTCTCACCTTTCTGGAACACACTCCTTCCCATCGGGATGTCAAAAGTGAGCGGCACCTCGTCCATATTAATAATGTGGTCTGGCGAGACGCAGTACTCCTGAACCTGCCGTTCGACAAATGCGCAGAAGCTCGCCACCTTCTCCTCAAAATCCGCCGGCCCGGCAGCTTCTGGCACATCGTGGTGCGCGCTCTGATGGAGAGCTGGTGGCGGCGCATAAATCTGAAGCATCACTACGGTCCCCCAGCAAACTCCGCTATGTCCATCTCCTTAGCGAGCGCCATGGCGTGCAGCTGTAGCTGCTCAGTGGACAGCCCTTTGCCCGACGCACGCTCCTCGAGAACCCACGCCTTCACTCTTTCCTCCAGATCTGGCCACCGGGCCCTGCACCCGCGGTTAGCCCTCTTCATGGCCGTCAGTGAGACCTCCGCCTTCCTCCAGTCATGGATGAGCTTCTCGCTCAGCCCAAAATGACGGTCGGCTGCACGGTTCCCGTGCTCTGCTGCATATTTTATTACCTGCAGCTTAAAATCTGCAGCATAGGACTTCCTTTTAGGCAGCATTTTTTCTTTCTTCTCTCTCTCGCTGTTGTTTGCTATAGTTGTTGTTGTCTCTGTTCTCCTACTCACACTCACGTATTTGGCGCGGGGTGATGGGATTTTGGCGGTTCTGAATATACAAATAATGGGAAACACCTACAGGTACGCCGGCAGCCGTCAACAGCCTAGAGGGCCCTTTAGCGCCCATAGCGGCCGAAAGTGGTGCTGCCTGCGCCCCTAGCGGCCGAAAGTGGTACTGCACTTTTTTTTTTTTTTTTCCAAAATGAAAAACGGTCATGTCTCAGCCGAAAATTGGTCTAAAAATATGGGGAAAAATCCATAAATATGTCGCTTCGCCTTATAAGTCGCAGGACATGTAAAGTGGCCAAAAAGGTGAGACTTATACGCTGGAAAATACGGTAGTTGAGTACCGGTAGTTACAGAGCATCTGGAAAATAAGTCACTTTTTCCACATTTTGTTGTTACAGCCTCATTCCAAATTTGTGTTAAATTAATTTCTTTACTCAAAGTTCTACACACGTTACTCCATTATGACTATGTGAAAAAATATTTTTTATATATAATTTTGCCTATTAAAATCAGAAAATACATAAGTACCTGTATTTTCTGGTGTATAGGTCGCACCGGTGTATAGGTCGCACCTACGTTTAGCTCTGCTGCAAAAGTCTGTCACAGGAGCGCACAGCAAGGCTTTAAGAAGATTAACACTTTAAAACAATTATTTGTTTGATAAAAATTATAGCAAATATGTGTCAGAGCTGAACTTTTCCTTGCTAAATGAACATAATTGTGAAATGATCTGGATTTAAAATTTTGTTTCGCCGAAAGTGATAACAAGCCATATATAGGTCGCAGGCCTTGAAAAAAAAAACCCATAAAAAGGTGCGACCTATACACCGGAAAATACGATATTCACAGCCTTTGCCATGAAGCTCCAAACTGAGCTCAGATACTGTTTCCTCTGATCATCTTTGAGATGTTTCTACAACTTCAGTGGAGTCCAGCTGTGGTCAGTCCAGTTGATTTGGAAACATCTGTCTGTAGAAGGTCCCACAGTCAGAGCAAACACCAAGCATGAAGTCAAAGGAGCTGTCTGTAGACCTCAGAGATAACGTGTTGAGGAACAAATCTATAGAAGGGAACAAACATTTTTGCTGCTCTGAAGGTCCCAGTGAGCCCAGTGACCTCCATCATTGATAAATGGAAGAAGTTTGGAACCACCAGGACTCTTCATAGAGCTGGACGACCGTCTAAACTGAGCGATCAGGGGAGAAGGGTCTGAGTCAGGGAGGTGACCAAGAACCTGATGGTCACTCTGTCAGAGTTCCAGTGTTCCTCTGTGGAGAGAGGAGAACCTTCCAGAAGAACCAGCTCTGCAGCAATCCACCAATCAGGCCTGTATGGTAGAGTGTCCAGATGAAACACTCCTGAATAAAAGAAACATGGCAAACATCTGGAGTTTGACACAAGGACCTGAAGGAATCTCAGACCAGGAGAAACAAACTTCTCTGGTCTGGTGAGATTGAACTCTTTGGTCTGAATGTCATGTTTCATGTTTGGAGGAAACCAGGCACCGCTCATCAACAGAGCAATACCATCCCTACAGTGTAGCATGGTGGTGGCATCATCAGGCTATGGGGATGTTTTTCAACAGCAGGAACTGGCAGGTTAGTCAGGATAGAGGGAAATATTAATGCAGCGATGTAGAGACATCCTGGATGAAAATCCTCCAGAGAGTTCTTGACCTATGACTGAGGTGACAGATCATTTTTTCAGCAGGACAACAACCCAAAACACATGGCTTCGTAGACACTTTATAGGAACAGAACTCTGCTTGCAACTTTCTCAGTAACAGGAGGAGAAATTGCCGCCTGTTACTGAAAAAGTTGCAAGTTGTAAAAAATGATGGCGTTCAATATGCAAAAAATGTGCATCAGGGGCGGTCGGCCAATAGGGGGCGCTAGGGCGCCGCCCCACTGGAACTTCTCTACCATTTTACATTAAAGACTTAAAAAATATACAAATAAAACTGAAATAATAAAATAAAAATATTTCGAAATATATGCATTTGTTTTTAGTTGTGTAGGATAAATATTTTATGAGTAATGATGATGAGTTATATTGTTTGTTTCAAAAAAACGTTTTCTGATTGGTGACGTATTTCCTGTCCTGGGAGCGCATGGATCTTATCATTTAGTTGAGATGAAACACTGATGACGTCCCAGCAGTTCTGAAAGTGAAACATGAGCAGCAGCTCAGGAGTTTTACTGCATCTATCAAGAGTTTCTCTGTAGAACTTCAGTTCCTGTCAGCAAACTGAGAAGTTTGATTATTTATGACTTTAATGTTTGTTTTTTCTATCAGAGAAAGAAGCCGAAGAGGCCAAAGCAGCACGCTAACACCTCACCTGAAGACGTGCACGTCAGTCGTGGAGGGATGGAGACGACGTGAAGGAGAGCAGGAAGAGGACCGCCATGATCAGGGATCAGACTCCTGAGACTTTCACTTCAACGGAGGAACTTTTCTATTCAGACGAACAGGTGACGCGACGTGAAGAGGAATGCAACATTTAGGGTGCCTTTGGTCGTTCTTCAGCTTGAGTCGAGCGCCTCCACCACGTTCATCATGTGCCAGGGTTTTAACTTTAAAGCTGCTAAATCTTCCATTCCTTTTGATCCGTACGGTTTTACAAGGTTTATCTTTAGGTTTTCCAGACAGTTGTCACAGCGAGGACTTCTCTGGTATCACACGTCTCCTTTAGCGTTTTATAAGTTAAGATGAGGACAGAAACAAACCGTTCTAATCATTTAATCATTTGGAGTTTGTGTTTTTGGGGGTTAAGATGAGCTCCGTTTCTAATTTCGTCTACAGTTTAATGTGCCGCTTAACTTTTTTTTTTCCTCGTGATTTGAATAAAACAAGAATCTTTAGCTTTTTTTTTTCTGTAACTTTTATTATCTCAAGTTCTGGTCCGTTCTCATAAATGAGTTATTTTACACAGATGTGGGAATTTGCCACCTTCCTTATCGGCACGTCAAGAACATATGAACACATTTTATACACACTTCTGCCTCACAGATCTACATGCATACACCTTTCAGCTGGTCCTCGTGCTTCAGAACGTTTAAAGGACTTCTCTAAATGGTTTCCTGCTGTTAACGACAGGGACGCGTCACTTTAAGAACTTTCCATGTGAAGTGAAGCTGGGAAGCTTAAAATCTGTAACCAGATTCTGACCTTTTCCTTTCCGATGTTCCTGCTTGTTCCTGCTTGAACATTTTGTGAACGTGCACCAATGTTGGGATGAAATCAAAGAAATGCGTCTTCCAGGTTGGAGCAGGAGAAACAACAACAACAACAACAACAATGTGAGATTTTAAATTAAAGCCTTTTTATTTGGATGATGTGTTAACATCACAGCATTCATGTCAGCAAAGCTTCACTTCATGTTGCTCCTTGAGCTCAGCTGTTTAGTTTTGTGCTCAAAGCTCAGAAATGTGTGCACGTGTTGGAGGAACAGCGTGGACCCACTGGTGTTCCTGCTTGAAACCTGTTTAGTCCAGACTGTGTTTCTCCAACTGTACATGAAATCCTTGTAAAGGGCCGAGTTTTAGTAATATTGATTGAAGTTTATTCTCATAAGTTTCTGTTAATTCTCATGGAAAGTTTCCAACTCTTGAAAGTCCCACGATTTTAAACACACCAGGAGTGGTTCAAGTCACATCTACAGAAGTTACATGTAAAACCATCGTATTTGTACTGAAGTGTCCCAAGAGAGGAGGAGCGTGCTTCTCCAGGGTTGTGTGTTGTTTCTGCCACGGATCATTTGTTGCTTTAGGAAGCGATGGTGTAAATCTGGGCAGAGTAAAACTCTGCTGACTTTACAACACAAGTCAACGCTGCAGGTGGACGTAACGCACCTGCAGTCTGGTTTGGAGTCACCTTCATGAAGAAAGTGACGGAGCCACGTGTGAACTCCAGCAACAATAAACTTTCCATTATGTGAGTGCACGCAGATTTCAAAATAAAATAATTCATCTTAAGCTTGTTGCTCTGAGTATTTGTGTGTATTTGTGTGAGAGTTAGTTCAGTCAGCTGCAAAAGGATTCACCCCTCCATCGTGTTTAGATTGAATTTTTTGTTTTTACTAACTACACAAAAAACTCCAGATAAAAAAAAAAGAAGAATTAGTTTTAAATACTAAAAGGAAGAAGTTGTGTATCATCCCCTTTGTCTTTGACTGCATCAGTTAAGTAACAACCTATGTGGTCAGATGAGTCAGCACTGTCCCCACAGTGAAGCATGGTGGTGGCAGCATCATGCTGTGGGAGGGTTCTCTTCAGTGGGGACTGAAAAACTGTTACAGAGTTGAAGGAAACGGAGCAAAATGGACAAATTATTGAGAACCTGTATTAGAAATGCAGCTTCTGTTTTTCTGGGTTGTGTTTTCAGAATAAAGCCTGTGTTGCATCTTCAAAGTAGTTTCTGCAGATGAAAAGATGCACACTTCATTAGAAGTCTCGAAGGAGAGGTTCACGGTTCAACATTTTCGCATGTGTACAAAACATACTCTTTGGAGACCCCTCTAAAATCACACTGAGAAATGGACTCAAAACTTATTTTATTAAGTGAAAGTGAAAACACCATGTAACCAGCATGCAGCTGTCAGAGCAGCACACACACATTTTAGAGACTTAAATATTGAACAGCTGATGTTTTGAGACAAGTCTCTGCATCAGCTTCTGTCCTGTTGTCAGGACCTGGAAGCTGGTGTGGACTTGAACTGGCACCTGCACTGCACAGCTCTTATGTGTTTGCATCAATTGAACATGCAGTGCTGTTGATTGTACATTAAAAAATTCACATGTACCCTTGTGGTGTGTCTGTATTTGCCATGTGGGAGAATAGCAACATGCTGCTTGTACAGGGTGTAGAAAAAAAAACTTTTTGTGGCAGCTCCACCGTCCACATGTATTTGGATGCTGCACGTAACAAGGCTGAGTCAGATCCTCTGGATGGATTCTTCTTTGTTCAAATATTTTGTCTTTTATCCAAAAGACTTCTTCAGTCTGAGGAGCTGCAACAAACTCAGTCTTATAAATAGCACCTTAATGAGAAGGTTTTATTCAAAATTCAACAACAACAAAAATCTTTAACCTACAAAGCCTTCAACAACCTAGCTCCATTTTATATTACTGGTCTTATTGTTCCATATTTTCCTAACAGAGCACTTCACTCTCAGGCTGCAGGTTTACTTGTGGTTCCTAGAGTTTTCAAAAGCAGAATGGGAGGAAGATCTTTCAGTTGTCAGGCTCCTCTCTTGTGGAAC
The DNA here is from genome assembly GCA_031763805.1 of Argolebias nigripinnis. Lineage (NCBI taxonomy): Eukaryota > Metazoa > Chordata > Actinopteri > Cyprinodontiformes > Rivulidae > Argolebias > Argolebias nigripinnis. The sequence continues at coordinate 20,765,419 of JARVJN010002070.1, forward strand.
CAACTTCCAGTTTCTGTCCATGAGGCTGAAACATTGTCCAGTTTTAAAGTTGGGCTTAAGTCGTTCCTTTGTGATAGATCCTATAGCTAGAGTCAGCTTTGGTTTCCTGAGCTATCCCTTAGTGATGCTGCTATAGGCTTAGACTGCTGGAGGATAAATTGAACACATTTCCTCATCTGCTGCTGTCTTTACTTGCTCTACCTGTTTGTATTTATAATTATTTCTATCTATACATTTTTTCATTTTTATTTTGTCTTTCCCCTCATAGAAACTACACCTGGATCAGACACTTTGTCTGTGTCTCTTTCTAATCCTTTCCTTCCCCAGCCAGTCAATCCAGAGTGCTGCTCTGAGCCTGTTAAAAGGAATTAAAATTAAAAAATGTTTTAAACTAATTGGCATTTTAGCCTGTGCATGTTTTCTACCGAGCCCTAAGGTAACATTTGTGAGGAATTGGGGCTATACAAATGAACTGAACTGAACTGAGTTATACAGTTTTGACACATTTGAAGTCATATAACCAGTAACTTCTTTGTAAAACTAAATATTGTGTCAAATGTGAGATCATTTGTCTGGCTCCTAAAACTTGGATGGATTGGGAACAATGTCTTTCTATATACAACCTTATAATAAAGCAGCAGAAAATCTATAACAAAGTGGCTGCAGAAAAAAATAGGTGTTGCAAAGCAAAGTAGTGACATCAACTTATTTATTATTTAGTGGTAACAAACAAGCTACATGTATTTGCTTCAAATGTCCTCAAAATGAGAATGCAGAATATTGACTGAAATTCCTATAGAGTAGTATAAGAGACTATAAGCACACACAGAATTAAAATATATAATTTGTAATGTGACATGGATGGTTGTTTACATGAAGTTGTATTTTACTATTTCAAGACATGGTGAGGACATAGCTCTTATCATGACCTGATAAAATTAAAAATATTTACTTCGTACAATGACTGTAGTTGCCAGCAGTAAAAATAAAACTCAGTTAAACAAATGAATGCAGATTGCAAATACTAGTTACTAGAAAGAATACTAGAAAGTTGTAGTTTGACTCCTGGCCATGCCCACATATCATGGTGTCTTTGAGCAAGACACCCAATCCCTATTGCTCCCCAGGTGTTCAACAGCTGCCCACTGCTCCACCTGTGTATCTCAGTGTGATGGATAAATGCAGAGAACTCATTTCTAATGTATGGGAACATTTAATGACGACAACACATGACACTTAGTGCCACAGCACTTCTTTCTACCACATAAATAGGAAAAACATGATTTTACGGCTTCAAATAAAACAAAAAAATATTTTCTTCTAATTAAAGGTCTAGCTTTCATTGAAGGAATTCATCTCTGTTCCTGCTTTCCATGTCAGAGTTAGACTAAGGCCATCCAATGTTAGTTAAAAAAACAATGGAGATGTATTTATTTTGGTCAAACCCCCCAAAATAATCTAACACAACAATGCAACATCTTGTGTGCCTTGTTAGTGCTTGATCTATGAGTTGTAAATGACTCTCAGCTACTACCTCACCAAATCTTTCCTCAAAATCTGCAAACATCTCTATAGGTAAAGCCATGTTTTGGTGCAAACTAAGGTCATGTAGCTGTGTTGGCCATTTTGATCTGGGTTGACTCCAAAAGGGAATAATTTGCACATGTATAGCTAATTACTTTCTGAATGTTTCATTGGATTCAGGCCAGTGGTTCATGAGATATTCTGCTAATGGTACTAATACATGCAGTTGTACGGATGTAACCCGTGTACATAATTTCTTTCCGCCACATTGTACCACATGGGGTGCGAATGACAATAAAGAATCTCTGACTCTGACTCTGATTCAATGGAGCCGTGAATCATAATAACAGGTGTCGCTCTGGAGGTATTTCGTTTCTGATACTTTGTGATGTAGAGTTTATACGTACAGCACATTTAGGATTATTGATTAGGATTAGGATCATTTCCACAGTAAAGCAAACTGTACTTCTTTTGACATGACAAATAGATGAGCAGTAATAGTGCAAGCATAATGATGAATCATATTGCTACACAGTCCAGTTTCATTTCACACAAATAAGCAATGCATGACAATTCCTCTTGCGCAGCTTGGGAGTCACCAGATAATTCTCCATCTAGTGCACCCCCTTCTCACCTTTCTCACACATGTCTCCCCCGTAGCTCGGCAGGCAAAGGCAGAGGAAGGAATCAATCTTGTCGACGCAAGTTCCTCCATTTTCACATGGCTCGGACTGGCAGTCATCAACGTCTGCAGAGAAAGAGGCGGCGAGAGGAGACCAGATCTGGTTAGGCTTCAAATTCAAATAACGTATTCATCTCGAGCGGTGCCCGCAAAGACAAAAACGGAGGGAAATGTGCAGCAATTCAAAATCTGACACAAAATGAGCCACGTTAAATTAGTGCTGCTTTAAATACTGAAATGTGCCCGTGATGGCGAGCGCATTATCATAATTCAAACAGGGTGTGAGCAGAATGCAGATGAATAATTCCCTCCGCTTTTATTGTCTTATTAGTCTCATCCTCTCGTAAACGAAGCCACGGTAAGTGTTAAAACATTTGTTTAGCGTGCTTACGGAGCCCACATTTTTTATTCATCGTGTTTGTGATCGGTTTTATATCCCCGTAGATATGGTTTTTATTTACGAACAACAGTCTGAGGGCATGAAAAGCTGCTTCAACGTGCCTTTTTACTGTAATGCAACGACAGTGCAGCTATAAATTTGTTGTATGAGTCAGCAGAGAGGCTGAGCAGCCAGAGGGTTTGGTTTCACCGCCCTCCCCTTCCTCCCCTTCCTCCCCTTCCTCCCCTTTCGTTCTGGCAGAAGTCTCTCCTGCTGAGGCGACTTTCAGCAGCAGCAACAGCAAATCCAAGCAATATACTGTACTGTGCTTTATGGCAATAAAACAAACAACCAATAAAACAATTAAATGACAAAACAAACATTTATCGGTCAAAATCTATCAAATATGACGCCATAGTTTTCACCATGACAATGTTTTTTTGGGGGGACCCGAGACAACAAAATAACCCACACGTCTGTAGAAATCTATTAAAACTCACAACGTTTTGAGATAAAACCCTATACGTGATCAAAATCACTTCCAAGTCTTCACTTCTTAACCGTTTCCTAGTTTAAAGCAGAATCGCTGAGCAATGTAAAAGGTCATAGACCGTGAGGAGCTAAACGTGTCTGACAGATCAAATCAATGACCTTTAACCTCTTCCAAGACCTCCATATTTCATCGTCAGACAGAGGGAGCTCTGCCAAGAGAAAGATTCAAAATTCATCTTGTGGTTAGTCAGAAAAGTAGGGCTGCAGAGCGCGAGAGTAACTCAAAATATCATCTTTGATCCTTCACGAAGCCCAGTTTTTAACTTTAATCATTACCAAGGCCTTTAAAAAAGTTTATAGACTTTAATCTTTCAGCAAAATGTAGCTGATCTGTTTATGGAAATGTAGCTCTTTTAAAGATGAAGGAAATAGCGAAAGGGGCGGCACGGTGGCGCAGTTGGTAGAGCGGCCGCCTCTCAGCGAGAAGGCTGCCCAATCTAAAAAAATAAATCATGACCCAGAAACGGTCATGTTCTCTCCGTGCATGTGTGGGTTGTGTCCGGGTACTCCGGTTTCCTCCCACAGACCTAAAGCATGCATGTTAGGCTGATTGGTGACGCTGGAGACCTGTCCAGGGCGTCCCCCGCCTCTCACACAGTGAGAGCTGGACATGGGCACCAGTGATTCCCATGACCGGAAACAGAAGAAGCATGTAAAGATGATGGATGGATGGATGGATGGATGGATGGATGGTTGGATGGATGGATGGAATTCAGATGGAAACTAGGGATATGAACTTGTGTTATTTTGCAAAATTCTTCTCACTTCTCACAAATTGCCAATTAATAGATAGAAATCAGCTTAAAGCAGAAGTTTGTCTGGTTTTAAACTCCCCAGTGAAAGAATAAAGCAGATTATATTGAGATAAGAAGATTTATTTTTTTTAGCTGCGAACAGCTTTCTATATAAAAACTGGAGGCAGGTTTTATTTGTTTCAAAATGTTTACAACATGAAGTGAAAAAGATGCCTGACAGAAATTAATGCGCTCCAAATTTAATTGACTGTTTTCGTTTGTCGTTGAATGGAGATGTGCTTCCTGTTCAAAGATTATTTTTAACAACCTCAGTCACACTGTTCTCAAGTCCGAGATTCAGAAACTGTTTTGAAGAATCAAAATACTAACACAAATCTAACGACAATTTTTTTTATTAATCTAGTTTTTGTTATGGTCCTGATTCTGTTTTTATGGCAAAAACAGCTGATTGAAGTTCAGATAAAAAAAAAACAAATGAATCATTTATAAACTTTACATATTTATAACTTTTAGACAGTGTTTTGTTTTCTTTAAGATTGTAAAGTGGATTTTACTGAATTTGAATACACATAAAACGAGAAGGGAGAAAATTCAATTTTACAATTGCTGCTCACAAATTAAAAATAGTTTCATGCTTTTAAACCTATTAAAATATATTAAATGAACGCCAAAAGCTATAGGCAGGTAAAAAAAAATTATTTAAAGCTATAGACAAAGCTATAGCAAAACTGCTGGCATAGACCTGAGGAACCTTGCAGACCTACACAAGGTGAGGTCAGTGAACAAGGCCAGGCAGATTCTGGCAAACCCTGATCACCCACTCCATGACGAGTTCAGGCTGCTCCCATCTGGACGCAGGTTTCTACAACCCAAATGTAGAACTAACAGATTTAAAAACTCATTTATCCCTGTAGCAATCAGGTTTCTCAATGCACACTAATTTTAAGACTGTTACTTTAATGTTTTATTGTCTTGTGTTTATATGTGTATGTGAGTGTATGTGCATATGTATGAATCTGTGCACCTATTGACTGCAAAACTAATTGCCCCTCGGGGATACTAAAGGAACTTGAACTTGAACTAGACAAAATGTGAGTAAAGCATGTTGATTTTTCATTTGAGCATCACAGTATTTTATTTTTCAGTACATTTGTCCCAACTGAAAGCCAGAACCATCATCCCTCTCTGACAGTCACAACCTTTAAACTCTTACTCCATCTCCTCTCACTCCGCAAGAGACAGCATGACCTTTGACCTGCCAGTCGGCCATCGTAAAAGCTTATGGTGTGTGTTTTTTTAATACACCAGTATATTTTATTTCAGTGTGCATGTGTGTATGACCCACCGATCTCACAGTTCTCTCCAGCGTATCCTTGTGGACAGTAGCAGCTGTAGCCAGCTCCCTGAGGAAGGCACTTCCCTCCGTGCAGACATGGGTTCGTCACGCAGGGCTCCGCTTCGGCTAAATGAGACATACAGACGTGAGCGATGGGATTAATTAGGGATGTTTATTTCCTCATCAATTGTAGCCAAAGTCAACATATTGATTTCCTTCTTCTCTAAAAACCTCAAGATTTGAGCCTAACGTTGCTGGCTTGACTTGTATTTTCAGTTTAACTCAAATCAGTGTTTGATTTGGAAAAACAAAAACAAAATAAAATGAAATAAATAAATAAATAAATAAATAAAGTTTGCCACGCTGATTTTTCCATCTGTGCAGGTCAGCCAACCAAAGCCTGCAGTTACAGCACGTGCACATCCATTTCCCCACTTCGACTCTTTTCGACAGCATCCAAAGCCAGAGAACTTCCACCCTCCAATCCACTCGCAGCCTTGGTTGCCACGGTTACCGCATGGAAAGCAAAGCATCGCTCACTCCGCCAGGCGTGGCGAGCGGCGTGAGAACTTCAGACGTTGGCCGCCCTCAACAGAAATGAGCAGACCTCCCGCTGAGCGCTTCGATTTCCACCATTCACCTCCTTAAATGTCTGCGTGTGTGTGGTCTCCATCCACAAATGTACATTTACATATCAATTCACCCACCACCACGTGTTCCCTCGCTCCGACCTGCTCATCATTACAACTTGAGGCCTTTGAAAGCTGCCGCTCCTTCAGTCCGTCGGCCGAGGCTCAGCTGCGGGGGTCTTTGTTCAGCCTCTGACACTGAGGGGGGTCGAAGGGCGGGGCGGAGTCAGCTCGTGAAGGTTTGTTTGTTTGTGTTTACATGAGTAAAAATCAATACCGTGGCTCTGTTCAATAACCGCATTTCAACGGCAACAACATTCTCCTCAGTGAAGGTTCAGATTACCATATTTTCCGACGTATAAGTCACAGTTTTTTTTTATTTGCATGTCTTGCGACTTATACGGCGAAGCGACAAATTTTTTGATTTTTTCCCATATTTTCAGACCAATTTTTGGCTGAGATATGACCGTTTCCATTCATTCTGATGGAAAAAATGGAGCAGTACCACTTTCGGCCACTAGGGTCCACCGAGCGTTCCCAGCTCATGTGTCCGACAGCAGCCTCCTCTGCTCGGACTCACTCTGTTAATCTTGTTAAAGTTCTTCCATGCACGCTCCTGTGGCCATTTCGCAGCCTGAATTGGCTGAAACACTGGTCCACATTTCCGGGTTGTCAGCGGTGACGCGTAACATACGCAACTCGTCAGCTGTGACGCATAATAGATGCAACGTATACGGTGGTGCGTCATGTTTATGGATTTTTCCATTTTATTGGACATAATTGGGCTGATGCGATTAATACGGCGGTGCGACTTTTAAGGCGGAAAGTACGGTATATAAATAAGAAACAGTATATAAGGATCTAGAACAATAATAATGTAAAATAATGTTGTATTAAACAGCAGCCTGAACATGAGCTAAACACAAGATGACAGTACCTCATTGAATTTTACAGATATTCCGCTCAAATTTGCAGTGGTAGTAGCTGAGAGTGATCCTCACCACATATCTGGTGACATCTCACATGAAATTTTGCATAAAATTATTATATTGAGGAGAGGAACGTCCCTTCCTGTGGAAACGCAGCGTAAATGATTTCTGCTGAAAGCAGCTGCAAAGGTTTCACCTGTAAACTGTTCATGAGAGTTGAATTTGAACAGCTGACACCTGAGCAGGAAAATAAAATCTGGAGAGAAAAAAAAACACAAGAAATGTGTACCAAAAGCCAAACGGAACAGAAATGAGCCGAATAAGTTGAAATAGAGGCTGAATAGATTAAACAAGAAAAGGAATTAACCAAAGCAATTACAGAAAAAAAGCTGAAATTATTTAGAAAAAGTAACTTAAAAACAAAGAAACTGGGCTGAAATTAGCATAATAAGTTGAGATTACAGGTAGGCCTCGACTTACAATGCCCCCGACTTACGACGTTTCGGACTTACGTCACGCATCTCATTATAAAAATATATAAAACTTTTTTTTAAATAAATAAATGTACAGTACTGTACAGTTACCAAGCACTTAGCCTATCCTAACACAGTTAAGGAGTGAGT
>JARVJN010002070.1:20836923-20848227 GCA_031763805.1 Argolebias nigripinnis
AACTCACTCCTTCATCTTTAAAAACTGTGTTAGGATAGGCTAAGTGCTTGGTAACTGTACAGTACTGTACATCTATTAATTTATTTTAAAAAGTTTTTTTTTAAAGTTTTTTTTTTTTTTTTTGATGTTATCCTACTTACAAATTTTCGACTTACGAACGGCCCACAGGTACAGAACTCGTTCGTAATTCGGGGACTACCTGCATTATATATTTTTTTATTTTACACATTTTTATTATCACAAAGGCCCTCCTTTGACACGTTAACATTTATGTATTTTGTCGGAGCTCCTTGTTACGACTGCTATGGATTTGCTGTTCGCAGTGGATGAAAAATATTTAAATGCACCTCTCTTCTGTTTTGCATGAAAGTCTGTAAGAGGATACCGAAGACACACCTGGGAACCGCTTAAAGAGATTAGACTGCTTTGAAACAAAAATATCTAAAGAGTCAGCTCATCCCAGAGTAAATAAACTGGACCTTCTGACATTCTATCAAATCATGAAAGTAACCGTGAGGTAAGATGAGAAGATAGCTGCTTTTTTCAGAACGCCTGAGACAAGTTTGGCTGCCAGGTGCCCTAGCTGAAATTTATTTTCAGATCTAACTCTGGATGTTTCAGTAAACCAGATAAGCTGCCGAATAGTTAAAATCTCCGGTCCAGCCTCCGCCGAGATCTCCCTTCTGGTTCCGTCCAGATGGACCTGCCAAACCACCTCATTATTTCAGCCCTGGGTGGGCCTTAACCAGCACATGTACTGTACGTGTGTGTGTGTTAGTGTGTGTGTGTGTGCGTGTGTGCACACACGCTTGAGGTCACCTCTAAACCTGCTGAGGTCAGCACCCACAGCCTGGGGCTACTGGCAGCCTGGGACTGAGCCCGGGTGTTAATCCCACGCTGGCTGACACTGCGGTGGGTCATGCTCTGTAATTTAGTCCGCTGCTCTTTCTGGGCCCCCTGGCCCCTGAAGACCACCCAGCAAACTGCAACAACTATGATCTGTGTGTGAATTTTATAGGCAAAATTAACTTTTTTTTAATTATAAATTTAAATTTTGTCTTCTTTTTCTAACAGTTCTTTTGTTTGTGTCACTGTGTGTTATTGGGGATGGAAACTAAATGTGATTTTGAAGAGGTCAGTTAATACATATGTGGTCCGTCATGTATGTGAACAGTATTTCTATGCTTTAGAACAATAGTTTTCATATTTTGCCAAATGTTTGGACACTGGTTTGGAACTGCAGTGTGCATTCATTTAAATACCTTAATTCGATAAGTTTTTCTCTTTTTTTGTAAATACTAGGTGATGTCAAACTCACTTACAAAAAGGGGCCAAAATTAAAACCTTTTTCAGGCCGGTTTTAGAATCTACATTAACTCAAGTTAGATACCCAACATCTTCCTGGTTGCAGGTTCCTCAACAAGAGTTTGACTGGTCTCATGTGACATTCTCTGTTGCACTTTTGACATCATAATCAAAGATTATTGAAAAAAATTAAACTGATAAAAGTATTTTACATTTAAAGTAACATCTTGGGGGCCAGATAAGATGTCAACGAGGGCCACATTTGGCGCCCAGTCCTTGAGTTTGACACATATGTACTAGGCTATTAAATTGTAAATGCAATACAACAAAGTTAAGTCAGGTCCTCTGACTTAATTTTAATCATCTGCTATTTAAACCACATTAAAGTGAGGCAATCTGGGTTTTTTTGTTGTTGTTTTTTTGGGTGCAAAATCATTTTCTTTTTTTTTTTCATTCAACTTTTATTCATACAGGTTAGTCTCATTGAGTCACGGGGACTCATTTTCAAGAGAGACCTGTTTCAGACAGACAACATCTAAAGAACAGACAACAATAAACAACAATAAAATGCAATTAAAATAAAAAGTAGTGTTCTTAAACAGTAAAATCAAAGAGCCTTGTAAAACAAGTTAACATACTACAAACATGAATTTGTTTTGATGTTTCTATTGACATCATAAAATGTTTGAAATCCCTTAAAGAAATCAAGGTGGACAACTTCAGTTCTTGTTGCAAGGTGTTCCAGGTTACAGGAGCTGAGTAAGAGAAGGCTCTTTGCCTAGTTCAGTCTGTACTGAGGGAATGCTGCAGGTAATTATGTCCTGAGAGCGCACGCTGTAGCTGCACTAACGACATTGCATGTAGGAGGAGATGTAAGAAGGCAGCAGACCAAGGAGTGATTAAAAGAGGAAAATGTACCAGTGAGAAAGTCTACATGACGTTAATGATGAGTACATGATGAGTACAGAGTGCCGTGATGGGTGCGGTAGTTACAACCAGTTATGAATCTTAGGACGCAATGGTAGACAATATCCAACATCTGCAAGGAGCTGGCGGGTACGTTCATGTAAATAATGTCACCATAATCATTAGCCAGTAGGAACATAGCAGCTACAAGGCGTTTCCTGGCATTCAGAGTTAAGCAAGATCTATTTCTGAAAAGAAACCCACTACCAAGTTTTCAACATGTGGCTTAAGAGAGATGTGCAGCAATTAAAAGTCCCAAGTATTTGTAAGAATCCACAAACTCAGTAGGAACACCAAGCATGGATGAGATGGGAGGAAGAGTTGCTGGTACCAACTTTTTGTTTGAAAACAACATCCCCTTGGTTTAATTAGCATTTAACACCAGTTTGAGACAGAACAAGTGTGACTGAATGATGTCAAACGCAGACTGCAAAAGCTTTTATTATAAGGTCTATAACAGCATATTGTAGGATTTAAGTGAAGATGGTGAAATATCATTTGATCGGGCCATTATTGCCTATAACAAAAGTCTTGTGCATCATCTTTAAACATTTCTTAAAATCTACCCAATCTTTATGAACTAATTGTTTCCACAGTTTTGGACCTGTGATGGATGCTGTGTTTGTTGTGATCCTCATATTGGTTGAATATAGAATTTTACAAGTTGTGTCAGTGTCAGAGATTCTTGAAAATATGTACCGGTACACAGGGTCCCAGTTACATCCAACAATAAAAAGTAAAAGAAAAACAGTAATAAGATCTAAGAAATGAACTAAGAAAAACATCAACTAAAAATACACTAAGCACTAATAGCATAAATACATTATGTCGAACAACAGCATGAAGATGAGTCTGTGTGAGCAGATGAGCACGAATGAACAAGTAACATGAAAAAGATCAGTAGCAACATGAAACAGATCAGCAGCAACATGAAACAGATCAGCAGCAACATGAAACAGATCAGCAGCAACATGAAACAGATCAGCAGCAGTATGATGTGATTTTTTCACAGTGATTATTCTGGTTAGTTATTCATGAGTCTTAACAGCCTCAGGGTGGAAGCTGTTCCTCAGTCTTGTGGTTCTACACTTAATGCTCCTCAAACTCCTTCCTGAGGGGAGTGGGGCAAAGAGTGTATGTGCTGGGTGAGTGGGGTCCTTCGTGATGCAGGTGGTTTATTGTAGGTGGTGGGATGTATGAAGCTTACTAAAAAATATTACCCCCAAATATTCAATTAAAAATTTGTTAAATAGAGTCATTATAACATTAAGGGAATGGAAATGTTTGTAAAACCTCCATTTAGAACTAGTCTGAAAGAGCTGTTTTTTAATTCAGGGAACAGGATTGTGGCGTTGCCTTGATATCATAAACATTTATAAAACAATATATATGTTTAAAAAGATGATTACGGTAAAGTTGTTGGGAAGGTATGGTGTCAAGTGAAGGATGCCTGATGTTTTTTATTTTCACTTTGAAGATTGTTTAGCTAAAGTTCTTTGTTTGTTTCTAGTTATTTTTAATTTTTTTAACAAGGGGCAGATGTAAGAATTTCTTCTTTCTGCACCCTTTTCATTCAATTTTTTTAATGCAATTGTTTTGTTTCTTTCCAAATTAATGAATAAAAACATAGATGTCAGTGAGTAAAAATTGATCCCTATGATCCAATTGTCTATCTCTACAGCTATTGTAGCATTTTCCTTTTCCATGCCGTGTGTTATAGTTCAGTTCAGTAACTCAGAGAACCTACCCAAAAAATAAATAAACTGTCTTTTGAAACCGTGAACTAAAAATGGCTTTAATTCTATCTAGCATAGTTGGTTTTCCCTTCAGAAAAATCAACAGTTAAAATATTCTGTTGCACAGTTTTGCATGTTTCATCTTGATAGAAATTAGATACTAGCCGACTCATCCCAGAATCCAAAAGGAACTTGGCTCTATGCTTTGCAAAATTTTTGCAGCTGTTCAATTTCTCAGCAGAAACCATCAAATTCCCAACAAATAAGCTAAATGCTTAAGGACAGAAATAAATTAGGAAACGAACCGCATGATTTTATGTGTGTTGTTCTTGTGATAATTTTATATTTGCATGTTCTCCTTGTGCATGCATGGATGGATTTTCTTGGGGTACTCAGCATTCTAACAGAAATTAAACACACATTTAGGGTACTTCCTAACTTTAAATTATCACTAATCGAGTGAGAGCATGAATGGTTGTCTTTTTTGGCCTTTTGTGAACTTGTGATCTTCAGGGTGCACCTGCCTTTCACACAATGATTGCTGTAGAGCGACACACAATACAGTGGTTGGATGGATGGATGGATGGATGATTGATAGATGGTTGGATGGATGATAGATGAATGGATGGATGATTGATAGATGGTTGGTTTGATGATGGATGGATGAATGGATGGATGGATGTATGGATGATAGATGATGGATGGATGGACAGGTGAATGGTTGGTTAGTTGGTTGGTTGGTTGGTTGGTTGGTTGGTTGGTTGGTTGGTTGGTTGGTTGGTTGGTTGGTTGGTTTGTGGACATATGTGCCATGTTTTTTCTGCCTTGTTAACAATTTATTTATTGTTAAAGTTTTTTAGTTAACTCCTCGTCTGACTGCATTTTGTGTCCTCAGCGCTTCAACTCGGTATAACAAAGATTTCAATTTTCCTAAACGTGGTTGTTTCTGGAAAGATTTTACAATATCCGTGCAGGAGGTGTCCCTAACTGAATCAGAAGGGCTGCAGCTTGCTGTTGGTGCTGCTATTTGTGCTTGCACATAACTGTAAAGTTCAACAGCAATATTTATATACAAAGTACTTTAAAATCATTGTAATGTGATGTCACATTTAAACTAATTTCTCTACTCTTAGGTCATTCAAATAACTATTCCATCCATGCAGGTAAGATATTGTTTGCAACCTTTCTACAGAACCCACTGCAAAAAAAAAATCTGAAACATCCATTTAAGTTTCATTGTCATGACATAAGGTATTAATGGTGGTCCACAGTTCAAAAGTTGCAATTTTACTATAAAGATGTTGAAAAAATATGTACTATATTTAACTTCTGCAGACATGCAGCTTTAATCTCAGTACCAGAACATTTGTGTTTTTCTGCTTGATGAATCCATTTTCAGTTTTCATTCCACTGGGAACATTTAAAAGATTCAGATCCAGAGTCATTGGTGGCACTATTTCACAGATTCTCACGCAACAAACCACAGTTTGAACACTAACTTTATTTTTCTGCAACCTTCACTCATGATTCCTCCCTTGCCCCACAGAGTTATGATGACTTGTCATTAATCACATGGTTGGGTTACTTTATGTTTATATCTAGTTAGGAACATATGTTTTACATGTCGGTCCTGTCATGTCATCCCACCACAGAACAACAGATGGCAACAACACAGCAATGTCAAAGCAGCTAACCATGGATTGTGACACCACTGTAATTTAAAGATGTGAAGAAACACACCTTTCACACCCCTTCTGTTCAGTCAACCCAATAAACCAAAGATGCAGACAGCACAACGCTTTGTGTTTTTCACCAATTCTCTGCTTTCATTTTTTCTTGCTATATTTGGACACCAGTTTTATTAAAATACATTTTCTAATTAACTTATTTTCTAGTTTTTAATTAGCCAAAATCACACTTGTTTGATTAGATGGTGGTACAAGAATACTCATGGCTTCTTTGATACAATAAAACAATCACATAGCACACATTTACATCTATAGCTCAACCTTCTTGTTATGGTTTACCTACAAAAAAAATATTAAATTAAATAAGCGTTTTGTGTTACAATTTCAAAAAATTGAGTTTAGATGGCCTCAGTCTGGCATCACCAAAGTATTTTTGGGAGATTTTAGTTTTCTCTTGGATTTGGGCTGTCCATAGCTCACTGTTTTGAGTAAATATAATATTTAAAATCAGTGTTTCATGTTCTACAATTTGCGTTTATTTCAGTTTTACCTGCTGCAGCTGAATCCTATCTGTGTACAACGTTTTTCTGTTGAATTTCGCAGAAAATCCGCACCTTGCAATACACTATAAAGTTAGGAAATAATGGTGCAAGCAGGTCTTTCTGCTTTCTCTTTCCTCCTTTTTGCCTCTGCCTCTCTGATACTGACAGAAAACAACCGACTGATCAGTTTTTAATCTTACTTTACAGAATCCTGTTTTTATTTTCCTCCTTTGCTCAGATCTTTTGTCTGTTTCCTGTTTTGCTGAAAAATGCGCTCCACTTTTCTCCGCTCCTTCTCTGAACATCCCTCACGATGTTCAAGGACTATATATATCATAAGAGAGTAAACACCTCTCAGGAAGGCTTTCATCAAATCTCTCTGTTATTTGCTCCCACTCCACTGCCTGCTGTTGAAACAAGCAACTAAAAGACCTTAGACATTTTTTTCTGTCCCTGCAAATGTGGGAACTTTTGTACAGAAATGTTTTTAATTGCTTAGACCTTTAGATAAAAAAGATGATAATCATATTAATGACTCAAAGACTTGGCAATCCTTGAGGAGAGTTTTAAACTAAAATTATCTTGTGATGATAAGAAACAGAGTTGTAGCCATTTTTGGTAAAACCTCGTAAAAGATGGTATTCAGTGTTTTATGTAATGTTGTTCAAAACTCTCAAAAAGTGTTGGTGCCCCGAGGGTTAAAAATCATCCTGGCCTACTATCATCACATTTAGTTGTAAAATAACAAAAATAAGTTATAAGTTTTTTGCACATTTATGTGTTTTCAAATATTGCCCTTTGTCTGCAGCGATCATCTTGAATTAGCGTGATTCCAAAATAAATTGACGTAGATGTGTATTTATCGCTTTCTAAGATAACTAAGTTTCTAAGATAACTTTCTAAGATTTTTAAACTTTGTTGATTTGTTCGTGATAAAATATGAACAAATGAAGATATTTATTTTCTATGAACAAAAGCTCTCTCAGCCACACACAGACACAAAACATACATGTAATTGCCATTTAAAATCAAAGTACACAAACTGTTGACTTGATGTGAAGAAGCAAACAAACTAATAGATAAAAATGACACACAAGTAAGATTTAAATTAAACTTCATACTGATAAAATGGCAAAAATGGAAGCTTTATTACATTTATCACACCTTCACGTTTATACGCTTTAAAACCAGTCATTCCAGATTAGTTGTAATCTTTTTTTGTGGTATTTATTTATTGAATCTTAGTTTCTTAAGTCTCGGAATACTAAAGGAGTAAAATGTCTTATGCAGTAGGATTTCCTGAGGTTTTTTTTTTGTCCAAATTTTTTAAAAATATAATATAGATTGAATTCATGTTTTATTAACTTCACATTTATTTAACCTGTTTTAAAGTTTGATTTTAAAAGCTTTTAAGGGAGAATTAATCAAACAGTGCAGTTCACTGCTGAGATGTTGTTTAGAGTCACTTCACCGACTAAATTTCAGCACCACATTTAGCGTTAGATTGACTTGAGGATAAATAAGCTTAGTCATCTAAAGATAGAATAAGAATCTAAGCTATTTAATAAGGATCATCATCCACTTCCATGTAAACGAAATTTATTAAAAGTTTGAGTCAAATTCTGCCTTTTGAATGAAATATTGAAATATTACAAAAAATTAAACAAATGCTTTTTTTAAACGTCAAAACGTAGAAAAACTTTCAAGGAAATATTCCAGTATTTGAATAAAACCTTGTCAGAGACTTTAAGGTTATTTCAAACACAAACATGATTTTAAATTATTGATCTAGCATGCAAGTATCTAAGAAGAAACTTGTTTTTTAACACAACTATGTACTTATTATTTAATACTTTCTAAAAATGTATTACCCTTTGATTTTGCTAAAGAATCCAGCCTTTATCTTTACAAACTGTTTTAATTTTGACTAAGATATTTTTGTTTAAATATGTTGTAAATAAAAAAAAGTCCATTTTGATTGTCTTCTCTTAACTTTTCCACACAACGTTAACTTTCCCCTCCTTCCCCAGACTCCCACGTTTAACGCCTCTAATGAAAATGTCCATCTGCTGGTTTCTCATAATTGCAACACATTTGGCTCGTCAGAACATTAACACAGTTGGAAACCAACATATTTTCTGGAATCGCACAACCCCACAGGAGGTTTTGTTCTTCACAGAGGTGTATGTTCATTAAAGAGTTCACACAAGTTCATCTAAGCTCCGCTAATGTGGTCAGAATGGTGTGAAAACTTGACACTTTCTTTCACTTTCTCTTGGCAGTGGAATGACATTGTGAAAACAGGACTAATTATCACCAGCAAAGTAAAACTGTGTGAAATAATAACTCTCCTTGGATAATCATTGTTCTGACTTAATGAATGTCCATCAGGTTTTTAATCATCTTTTAGTGGGTTTACTTCCCTAAAACCTGCCTGTACAGGACACATGAGCTTTCTGTCATGGGACTTTTATTCTGTGCTGTTTTGTTTGCATTTTAACATCGTTAAAAGCAGAAAACATTTACATCACACAAATCAGCTTCAGTGGTTGATGCAGGTTTGTCTCAGAACGTTGCACTAAAATGAAGCTGAATCTGATGCAGATGAAGTGCAGCAGCTGTGGTATGTCAGGTCTGTGACTCACAGCTCAAGGTGCTTACTCCAGGATTTTACACTAGTTATTGCAAAGAAAAACTAGAGAAATTGCATTTCCTGCAAAAATGAAGTGTGAATGCTTATTGAAGAAGAACTTGCTGGAAAACAGCTTAAATGTAGCTGAGATTGAAGAAAAGCCTAATTTAGCAGAAGAAAACAGAAAGGACACATATTTGCTGTATTGTGTTTACGGTAAATGTGCACAAAATTTAGACAATTACCTTTTTTTTAAAAGGCTGAAATAAGCACATAAAAAATATTGAAACGTATAGCTTAAAAGACAGAAAGACGCGACCAGAAGGAAGCAGAAAGAGCTGAAATGGGCTAAACAAAATGTGGAAATACCTGAAAAAGCTCAAAACAGCCAAATAGTGGCTGAAAATGCAGAAAAAGCTGAAGCAGAAAAAAGCTGAAAGGAGCATAACAAGCTGAAATTAGCAGAAATAAGTTAATTAGGCTGAAAGTAGCTGAAATTGCATGAAAAACTTGAAATGTATCTGAAAAAGCTGAAATTTGGTTGAAAAAAAAAAAGCTAAAACCATGCTAAAAATGTAAAACAAGCTTAAAATAGCAGAAAGAAAAAAGCAACAACAACACGTTTGTCCAATTAGGTGGAAAAAGGAAAAAACAAGAACAAAAAATGGAAATTAATTGAAAAGGCTAAAATTAGAAAAGAACAGCTAAAAAGTAGCTAAAAATTTAGAAATAAGCTTAAATTACAACAAGGAAGTGGAGAGAGCACTTTTGTTTAATTAAGTTGAAAAAGTTCAAATGAGTGCACAAAATGTGGATATAGCTGAAAACAGCTAAATAATAGCTGAGCAGAAAAAGCTTAAACTTGCAGAAATCAGCTGAAAGGAGTAGAACAAGCTGAAATTAGCAGAAGGCAGTTAAAGAAGAAAAAAAATGTTGTAATAGCTGAAAGATCCTGAAAGGAGCACAAAACATTTGGGGGGAAAAATACAGCTGAAAATAGCTGAAAAATGTTTACATTTGCTCAAGTGAAAGAAGCTGATTTGAAGGATGTAAAATGAGCTCAATTCAGTTTGTAGGAGAGAAAACATGAGAAAAGGCTCAAAAAGCAAAAGTTGCACAAATAAGAAAAGTCCCAGCACCCTTCTCCTGGAGGAGCTGAATGTTTTGATATATGATTTGTTGAAATAGCACAGAAAGATGCCGAAAAACTTACGGAAAAGTAAGGAATAGTGTGAATGCTTCATAAGCGTTCACACAGTAACGCACATCATAAACTAATAAAAAATATTTAATACTACAGCTGTTTATGTTGTTGTGCCTATGTTTGATTGGGCTATTTAGCACATTTTAATCAGGATTGGGTTTAGTCACAAGTCTTTGTCACAGTGGTTTTGTATGGAACCACTGCTCCACATGATCAATCTTCCAGTGCTCCATGTAAAAATAATCTCCAAAGTCAAGGTTATGGTTTTGTTTTGTAAATATTAAAGCAAATCAAAAATACATACCAGTAATTTATCTTAAAATCTAGGTTTCTCTCATTAACCTCATTCAGCCACGTATGATTAAAGTAAACCAAGATATTTTAAAGTAATCTCGATGAAAGGCCGATGACACGAAACATTCCCTAGCATCACTCCGAACCTTGATGGAATAACTAATTGTGCCAAGCCATGTGAGTACCATATTTTCTGCCGTACATGTCGCACTGCCCTATAAGTCACATCAGTCCAAATATGTCTAATAAATTGGAAAAATTCATAAATATGTTGCTTTGCCATATACGTCGCATCTATTATGTCACTGCTGACGCATCGCGTTCGTTACGTGTCCCCACTGATAACTCGGAAATTTGGGCTGAACTCGTAAATGTAGGCTGGTGTTGTGCCAAAAATCGATGGGCTGCCAAATGGTGGCCGAGGGAGCGTGCACAGGAGGACTTTAACAAGAATTAAATAAGATTACCACTTGAAAATAAATATTTGTTTGCTCAAAATTATAGTAAAGGTGTGTCTCAAGATACCTTTTGCTTAATAAATGCATTTTGATGGTAAAATCAGCTTCATTTAGCAGAGGCAGCACAGCGAAATGAAGCTGATTCGGTTGCTCCAGGCAGACGACGGTGGCTATATGGCAAGCCGATTGTGTCATTAATAGCCACTTTTACATGATATAATGGCATGGAGTGCTATCTAGTGGCTAAAAATTGTAGTGTTCAATTTTTTTTTCTAGTCAGAATGAAAGAAAACGGTCATATCTCAGCCAAAATTTGGTTTATAAATATGGGAATAAATCTACAAATACATCGCTTCAGCATATAAGGTCGTGTGCTGAAGGACTGTGCAGGGGAACTCGCAGCGGTCTTCACGGACATCTTTAACATCTCACTGAGCCAGGCCATTGTCCCCACCTGTTTCAAAGCCACCACCATCATC
>JARVJN010002070.1:20967391-20977701 GCA_031763805.1 Argolebias nigripinnis
TTTTACTATTTCTTAACACTGTATTGATCTGGAGAATGAAAACAAAGCCTCTTGCAAGTAGAAATGCAGAAATGTTTGAATCTCACTTATTTTCCTTTCTATAATTTATATATAATTTATTTATTTATATATTTTTGTTTGTTCTTTGATGTTTTAGTGAGTCAAATTGGTTCTTCTCATCCTGAGCATTTAATTGTTCTGTAGACCTTGTATTAATCTGCATTTGATTTAAAAAAACAACTGTTTTAACGTGGGTTTTTTTTTTTTTTTGGAGAAATAGCTCCCCCCGGTGGACATTTCACGGGCCGCCACTGGTTTAGTCTCATTTTAGCTGTTGGACTTCAGCTGTTTAGGCCTCATCGCTAAAACAGGGTTTGCGCAGCAGATTCAATTTGTACAGATTAAAATTAAAATTAGTCTACAATGCAGACAGACTCCATCCAACATTCCTGCAGTATACAAGCACACACTTTCACTTTGTTTAAGGTTTTTACCCCCGAGTCCTATCCTCTGCGGTCTGTGTCTTGCTCTGCGGGCCTCCTCTGCTTCGACCTGCCTGACTGGAGGCTCTGAGCTCCCACAGTGATGAAGAGGAGGAAGAGTCAGAGCCTCCTGGTGGTGGAAGGCCGCTCTGAGGAGGTCGTTCAGGATCTGGAGAACTATGGCGGTTCCTCTGTGAGGATGGCTGATGTGGCTCTGACTGCAAGAGGCCAGGGTCCCTTATAGAAGAAGCTCAAATCAACTTTTATTCAGATCTAATGCAAGAGATTGTGACTAAATCTGCTTCATCGTGTCTGTTAATCTCACTTCATCAGATTACTGCGTTGTTTTGAAGTCACTTACCAGAAAACGTCCCAGAGAAGGCGCCTGGGGAGTGTCTCACAAAACTTTCAACGACCGCTCCGGGCTGCTTTGACAGATGTTCGTTCACATCAGCCTGTAACAAAAGAAAGCAGCCACGCTGAGGAACAGTGGTGATTGTGGTTCGGTTGATGGTTCTGACCGGGTCTGACCTCTGTGGCGGTGGAAGCAGCTGCTGGGCTCAGAGGGTCCGTGATGGAGCTGGTGGCTCTGTCTGAACAGACGGATGCTGGATGTGGGAAAGGAGGCGTGTGAGCAGAGCGTGAACAAAGCACAGACGATGGGCAGCTCATGGGAGGGACACTTCTGGACGAGCTGAAGGAGGTTCTGGGTCCGTGTGAGCTGCGTTGGGAGGAGGGTGTGGGACGGCGGAGAGGAAGACTGCGAGAGGAAGTATCGTGAGGAGGAAGAGTCAGGGCTGTCGGATGTCAGCTGAGGCTCCTCATCCTCCTGCATCCTCTTCACATCCTGCGACAGCTGCAGCTGCACACACATCGTGTGGGCACCGGTTCCAACACTGAGGGTCAAAGGTGAGCATCCCGACAGGAAGTCATCAATCTGCAAGAAGCACACGAGAGTCTGAACAGCTGTTTACATCGTTTGGTGGCTGGTGGTGGCAAGAGAGGGGCGTTAGAGACTAACTTAACAGATCAGACTGTTGCCGTTCCTGTTAAATTATCTTGATAAAAGGCGCAGGAATATTCATACATGACATTTTAAAACAATAGTTCAGATATTTTGAGGTGAACCATTAATATCATACCTGTTGCAGATTGATCGTCCTCAGTTTGGAGTTTAATTCTGACGGGTTGATGAGCTATGGACTGATATGGGTGGGGCCACAACCAAAGTGTAATTTTAAAACAGCTCCAGTCTAACATATCCATCCAGGCAAACTTGATTTATTAAACATTTACATCGTTTCACACTATATCCCTTTTTGCATAGAACTATTTGGTTGTTTGTGAACATCAGCAGCATCAGCAGCTAGCTGTAGCACTCCCGGTGCCCCTACAGAAAAATGATCATGTTTGATGGAGTACAGAAGTTTAGCAATCAACGTCTCATTGTTAGTTTATCAATCTGTTCAAATTTAAACTATTTTCTCCAAGCTGAGACTGTCTAAAAAGCCATCTATAACAGGTAAGATATTTATTGTTCATACTTCCCCCCCAGAACACCAAGATCTAAATTATCACTTAAAATGGGTTCAAACACGAGCTTAAAATATTAACAAGTACAGAAACACATTTTCATCACGAGTGCAGCGTGAATGCTGAATGACTGCTGAAATCTGATGAAGAAGCTGAAATGTAGCCAAAAGCTAAAAGGAACAAAACACTAGCTCAAAGCTACGAGAAGCAAAAAAGCGAGCTGAAAATCAAATGCTAGCTTCACGAAATATAACAATAACAAAGCGCGGGAAAGCTCATCAAACTGTGAGGTAAAATCTAAAGACTAGCTAAATATAAAAGCAGCAGAACTGTAAGAAGCTAAAATAAGAAAATGGCTTGTTAAAAGTTAAAAGTAGTGTGAAAAGATAAAAATAGAGCAACTGGGCTGAAGCTGACTTCAAATAATGTCTTAACGGGAAATAAGAGACCTTGATGTATTTCTGTGGAGAAAATATTGGCAAAGTTACAAAAAAGTTATATGTAAAATAGCTAAAATAGCTAAAATATAGCTAAAATAGCCACAAAAACAAAACAAAGCTAAAATAGCACAGATATGAATCAGCACAACACCACACATTATTACAATATGGTGTTTTCAGATGCAACAAATAAAATGTGGGCTCTTTCCTCTCCCCACCTGCAACCATGCTAATTTTAAATAACATTCAGACAAGCAGGGGGTTTTCATTAGTTCAAAACCTTTTCTAAAATAAAACAAAGCGTTTAAGACCTGAACAAGGCGCTCCATTTTGTTCAGGATTTATTCACAAGCAGCTGCACAGATGTTGGAAAAACACCTTTCTGCAACAAGGTCTGTTTTTTTCTGTCAAGTTTCCCTGAGATTCAACAGAACTCTTACCTGGGCCTCTGTCAAACATTCCAAAGTGTCCATCATCGTCCTCTCCTTGCCATTCAAGAGCTGTAGCAGAGCAAATCAAAGAACTTTTTGTACGTCTGACTGCATTTAAAAATAAAAATGTGTGTGGGAAGAACAGGATGAGCAGTAACTCACCATCAAGCCTGTTCCAGTGGCTGGATGCTGTCTCTACTCCCTGATCCAACAGTGTCCCTGCAGTCAGGAGGAGCCTGTCATTTATTATTTAATTGAAATTAATCCTAATTTGCTGTGAAAAATGAGACCACACACACAGAATGATCAACCCACCTGTCTTTGTGCACCAGCCCCATTCTGTCTGTTTGCAGGCTTTTGGGAGATCCGTGTCCTCAGGCTGTCCACAGTCTCTCCTGGGGGGACAGTGAGCTCCACTGGGCTGCCTGTGGTGGAAGTGATGGACAGACTCATGGAGGACTGACCGGTGCAGGGTCCAGCCTCTCCTGCAGACTGTAGAGGAGAGAAACCGCAATGCTGCTCCATTCAGACTCCCTGACTATTAAAAATAAAAATTAAAATAAATAATAATAATAATAATAAAAGTTTTGAATTTGATTCAAGTAGAAGAGTTTCCCTTTTTCATTTATTTATTTTTATTCTTCCTTTTCTCCTCCTTAAAGCTCAGACACACAGCTTCTCTTGATGAGAGAAGCTCTACTCCAAGCTAAAAATACACCCATAGACCATCAGGGAACAAGCCCCGCCTCTCGAGGCGCGCAGCCAATCAGCGAGAGCCACCACAAGACTGTGGAGCCTGCAGCGTCCAATCAGAGGGCTTTGTCTCCACCCTGCTGTGTTGCGTACTCGCCATTCACAAGTGATGCAAAACACGTAGTGCAAGCAGGATGTCGCAACTAACGACCAAATATTTATCTTACTGCTACACAACTGTTGTTAAGTCTGGGAGGATTTTTAATAGAAACATTGACTATGATCACTTACATCACATCAATGTTATCCTTATTTTAATGCAGTTTATATCAGTGAATCTGCCTTTTAATTTCATGTTTATTTTAATAAAACACAATCTCATACAGATTTTACACTTTGCAAGTAAAATTTATCATTCAATTTACAGCTCATCTTACAATATTTTGCACATGATTTAAAATACAATTTCAAGCTTTAAAAACACCAAAAAAAATTGTTTGTTTTTGTTTGTAAGAACTTGTATTGATTACATTTTTGGGCCATATTTTTGGCAGAACCATTGAGGCATTCGAGAAATGCATATCACCTGCTGCCTTTTGTGTCAGCATTTAAGACTAAACCAACACATGAGAACAAATGATGCAGTCGCAGCTGTTTAAACAAAGTTACGTGCAAGTTAATTTGAGATCTGCTGGCTCTCAGAGTATATGTTCAGGATGACTCCCAGCTACTGCCACACCAGCTCAATATCTGCAAAACTGGCTAATTTAAAATTATTTATGTGTTTCCTAAGATTGATTGGCTGCGACAGACATCTTTTTTTTTTTTTTGATTAACTCTAAAAGTTAAACAGCATTCATCTTAGTGATTAATTTCTAAGAGTTTTGTTAGAATCTGTCAACTGGTTCATGAGCTATTTTGCTAACAGACAGGCACACACACTTAGAAATGCACTGACAAATACATTAACGTATTTTCATCTTTGGCAGCAGGTGATAATAACTAAAGGATACACTTATGATAATATAGTTTGCTCGGTGGTTCAGTGGTTCAGGTGTTGCTGACGACACTCCTCCCTGGAACATCACCACACGGCCTATGGCTCTTTATTTTCAAACAGAGAGTCTCAGTTCTCTCTCACATGTGACTACTGCTGCTGAGCATCGCTACAACTCTTTCATCAGGGACTTCATAGAATGTAACGTTTGTTTTAGGACCATCAGGTTGTTCAGGGCCTCCTTCAAGGCCTCCTGATATTTGCTCAGATGCGTTTGGAGCAGCGTCACTTGGTGAGACAAGACGTTTCCTCTGCATGTGGCATAGCTGAGGGTTAAAACGTGACGAGGCAGGCTGTGTACATCAACTCCTCCTCCTCCTTTTTAAGCATCTTTTAGGTTCCTTTGCACATCTGTTTTTTTATAGCTTCCTTCAGCAGAAACTGAATTGAAGTGGTACCCATGCAAACAGAAAAGAGCTACACCTAGAGACCACATTTCATTCAGGTAACTGCTGAATCTCCCTCTTCTATGATGTGAAAACCTCTGACCCTCAGTGTTAACTGCCTCCCTGCCTGTGGTCCAGGCTTTTCGCTGAGACGAGTGAGGAAGAAGAGGCCTCTCTGCGTTCTTCGAGCCTGGGCGACAACAAGTCCACAGGATGTCCTCAGAGCACGCATCGACGCAGCTCTGACGTCAAGCCTGGCACACACACACACACACACACACAAAACACACACTCACGCACAGTCCTCACCCTCCCTTTCTTCCCTCCCACTGTTCCCCCCGGCATCTTTTCTCATTTAGTCACATCATGCTTTAAATGTGCAGGAATCTTTAGGACAAAACACATTTTTGTTCTGAATGAAGATTATCACAGAATCTGATTATTATTATTTTTTATTACCATTGCTGATTTTTATTTACTCCTTACTGAGCTCAGATGTGTTTTTTATGTCCTGATTCCCGTGTCTTGAAGCTCCAACTTATTATTATCGTTTAATTTATCTTGTCCATTTGTCTTTTTTGTACAAAATATCAATGAAAAACATTGAAATGTCAGTAAAATAAAACCAAACAAAACAAAAAAAGGAAAACCAGAACCAGTCACTAATTTTTTTAAATTTTTATGTTCATGTTCCCGACTGACTGGGAGACACACGAGCTCTTAAATAACCCAAGTCTGGTCAGAAATAAGTTTAAAAGGAACCGCTTGAGTGAAAGGATCAAATCTAATAACGTAAATACAGAAGAAGTGATGGGGTCTTGGTAACAGAAATAAATCTTGTCTGCTTACAATATCTTAAAAAGTCTGACTGTTGTAGAAAAAAGTAAATAATAATAATTAAAAAAACAATGTTGAGAGAAATATTTATTTAAGCAAATCTCTGCCTGATTCAGAGAAGCCTGGAGTCTATGGGGACAGGACATTTATTTAGAAAGTTCACTTAAGGTTATTTGCTTCTGGTTGATGCTGGGACCTTTTTATCATCTGGATCAAAATTAATTGCATCAGTTAGACCTTCATCAGTCAGATTTCCACATAAAAATAAAAAATGACAGCGTTGATTGAATAAGTCCAAATGCAGACAAAGCTCTTTTTTGTAATTTACATACAATCATCAATAATCACAAACATTTGAAGAAATAATCATCATGTTAGAATTGTGTGCTCAAAAGTTGCAATAATTTTTATCATGGAAAAACTTCATAAACCCATATTTTATTGGAACAACCTAAACAATTCAAATGTTTAACATAAGAAACTTTTTTGAAAAATACAGATGCTCCGTTCTCTGTATGAAAGAGAAGAGGGACTAGCTAGCCTGCTACCAACACAGAGTGCAAAAACCTGCCTCTCTAATGGTATGGAGGTGCATTAGTGCCTCTAGGATGGGCAGCTTCACCTGGAAATGAACCCCCAATGAAGAAAAGTGCATATAAGTTTAAGAACAACATGCGCCTCCATTAGATGACACATATTTCAGGGAAGGCCTTGCATATTTCAGCAAGACAATCATTTTGCATCCATTACAACAGCACAGCTTCACAGGAGAAGAGGGTGCTGATTACAAAAAAAGACAATCGTGAGATAATCCAGCAAACACACTGAAGAACAGCTGTTTGAAAAGAACAGGACATTTCCCTCCAAACGATCCAACTGCTCCTCAGTTCCCAGATGTTTGCAGTCTGTTGTTAAAAGACTGCAGCCATTAAATTCTATCACATTAGTTTTTCCCTTAAAAATGACGTTTCTTAGTTTAAACGTTGTATGTGTTTGTTATGTTTTATTGTGAATAAAATGTGGGTTCATGAGACTTGAAAACCATTTTATTCTGTTTTAAATTTACATATTTCACAACGTCCCAACTTTTTCAGAATTGGGGTAAAATACAATCAGTGGGGTCAGAGATGCGTGAAAACTGTTTATTTGTTCCCTTTCAGTCCGTTCACTGCGGTGCAACATATAGTATGGGAATTGCGCCCTCGTGCGGTTCACCTGAAGCATTACAATGACGCCTTTTAAGGCAAGTGAGACTTCAGCGTCACCAGGGGCCCCGCCCCTCTGGTATAAAGGATGCTGCATGTTTCACGTCCGCCATCTTATTGCCCTTCACCTCGCTTCAATCTGAACTTCGCAGGACCGTCCCAAGTGACCGAACCGCCCGACCGGAGGTGAACACGCTCCCTGCCAAGGGCGCCACTGGAAGACTTGCTTGCGAACACTTAGTTTAGCGGCCGCTAACTAAGTCTCGCTAACTTTTTTTTTAGCATCGTTAATGTCAGCTAACTACTGTTTCGTCTAACAGTTTAGCATAGCTAACTGCGTCACGTGCCTACCTGTTTAGCTAGCTAAGCTAACGAGCTAGCCCGCACACGAACAGCACAGCAAGAAACTCCGAACCTGTTTAGCATCGCTAACTGGTCATCTTTTGACTCCTCCTCTCACCATGGCTTCAGAGAAAGGCAAAAGAAAATCAAGGAACTCGAACAAGACTAGCAGACCAGGAAGCCCTGGGTCTCTGCCTTGCCCTAGCACATGTGGCTTTTTCATTTTGGCGACGGACACGCACGAAGCCTGCCCCATGTGCCAGGGAATGCTTCACGCCCAAGCAGCTTTGGACTCCCCAGAGTTGTGTTCTCACTGCAACCAGTTGCGCGAGATGGTGCGATGGAGATGCGTGGAGTTCGTGGCCAAGGCTATGGGCCGCTCCAGTGCGGCAAGGGACCCGCTCCTAACAGAGGCCCTCACGCCTATAGCAGAACTGAAGGCGGATGAGATGGAGGACAGTGGCGCGTTAAGCTGGGGCAAGCGGATGGACCTCCACCACCCTGAGGATGACAAAGGGGACACAAGGACCGACTTTGATACAAGGGACATGTTGCAAGCGGATGAGCTTTCGCTAACAGCCTCTGGCGAACTGTCGGACGAGGAGTCAGACTGCAACAAGGAGGGGGAGGTCAAAGACTTCTCTCAGGGAGCAGTAGCAGCACCAGCGGAGTCGGATGGGTCCACTCCAGTTATGTTTGACTTGTGCCGCAGAGCTACAGAGTCACTGAGGGTAATGTGGCCAGAACCCCCACCAGGACAACAGTTAA
This sequence comes from Argolebias nigripinnis, assembly GCA_031763805.1. Lineage (NCBI taxonomy): Eukaryota > Metazoa > Chordata > Actinopteri > Cyprinodontiformes > Rivulidae > Argolebias > Argolebias nigripinnis. Next base: position 20,975,566 of record JARVJN010002070.1, read on the forward strand.
CGAGGTTGGCGGGCAATTACTTTTTACTCAAACAACAGGCCACTGTGAGACATAGGATGCCAGTTTTTCCTGACTTCCTAACTGAGCGGACCCGCTCGTGGTCAGCACTGAGGGCGCCTTTAACCTTGCCGCTGTCCCAGTTCCTGGACATCGAGGGCATGGGGTCAGTAGGTTTGGCCCACATTCCCCAGATGGACATGACTTTGGTGGCACACTTGGTGCCGAAGACGTCGGGCTCCAAACCAATGCTGCCCAGGAGGCAGTGCCGTTTCTTTGCACTTAAGCTAGAGAAGAGCTACCACGCTCAAGGCCTCACGGCCTGTGCCCTGAACACGGTCTCCATGCTACAGGCCTATCAGGCTGAGAAGCTGCAAGAGCTACAGCAGACCACTTCAAAGAAGAAGAAGGCTGAGATTTTGGTAGAAGCGCGCAGAGCAGCAGTCTTCATCCTCCGCCTCACCGGAAAAACAGCCATCGCCAAAGGGAAATGTATGGCTAAGATGGTAATTGCACACCACCACTTATGGCTCACATTGACTGAACTTCCAGAGAGCCAGCGCTCCTCCTCCTTCTACCAAGCCATAAAGCCCTCAGGCCTGTTCGGCAGCGCCCTAGAGAAGATCCAGAGCAGATGTGATAAGAGGAGGAAACAGGAGGAGGCCCTAAGTGAGGGCATTCCCAGAAGGCACTTCTCACAGTCCAGAGATGCGAGTAGCCACAGAGGCTCACAGCAATGCCATCATGCTCTCCCCAGATGCCTAGACAGAATAGACAGATGCTCGAGGCTGAGCAACGGCCTACACTCGCCTAAGAGCAGCGTGGACGCGCTCCTCCAGGCCAGGCATGGTTGAAGCACCAGTTCATTCCACGGCAGGCGGGTCAGCCTAGAACCTCTTCGGCAGTGCGAGAGAGAAAGCAGAAGCCAGCCTGACTTTAGAGCTGCTCCTGTACCATTCGAAACATTTTCACCCAACGGGAAAAAGAAAAGCCGAACATTTGTCACCAGTATCTGTGTTAAAGAAACCCCAATTAACTGGTCAAAAAATTTTCACTTTCATACAAAACATACTCCCATGTATGTGTAATAAAGAGAAATTATTGTATAAACACGACAATAATAACTCACAATTCCCAAAATGTTTTGTGTCATGACTCAGCATTAAAGGGAAAGTTCAACCATTTTTTCGTGAAACCAGAGTCAATAAAGAGGTCAGGGAGACGTCTCGTGCAGACATGCGGCCCCACTGTAATAAGACTCTGGCCACAAGAGGACCCAATGAGCACACACGTGGAGTCAGAGGGCAGACTGTCCCAGACAGGCCCCTTGCCCCCATTAAATCTCTGTCCACTAGAGGGCCACATAAGCCCTCAGTTAAGTATGAAGGGTGGTGTCACTCACACACACCCTCCTCACGTGAGACAACTGAACTATCGAGAGAACATACCCTCCAGACTCGCTGCTCATGCGAGAGCGTGGGCAGCATGTGCCCTGTCGCAATGGGTTATGGGAACTGTAGTCCATGGCTACAGGCTCTAGTTTTACAGATGGCCAGCACCTTTCTCTGGGGTGATTACGTCAACAAAGAGCCCAGCACCCGCTCCCACATTGAGAGAGGAAATACGTTCACTCCTACAGAAAGGAGCTATCAGAGTTGTTCCTCCTCAGGAAAGAAACAAAGTTTATTACAGCAAATACTTTGTGATTCTGAAGAAGGGGGGAGGCCTACGGCTAATTTTGGATTTGAGATGTTTGAACAGACGACTGAGATAGTTCAAGTTCAGAATGTTGACACTGCGTCAGGTGATTCACTTTGTCCGTCCAGGAGACTGGCAGTGTGGACCTGTGGGACACATATTTCCATATAAGCATCCTGCCCAAACACAGGACGTTCCTACGTTTTGCATTCGAGGATGACACGTACGCATATCAGGTCCTACCTTTCGGCCTCTCGTTAGACCAAAGGGTATTCACGAAATGCCTCGATGCTACCTTGGCACCCATGAGAGGTCAGGGCATCAGAGTATTGGACTATTTAGACGATCTCCTGATTTTAGCGAACTCCCACGAGGAGGCAAAAACACACACAGCTCGAGTGATGTCACACCTACAATCCCTAGGTTTTGTGATAAATTCAG
>JARVJN010002070.1:21083630-21095093 GCA_031763805.1 Argolebias nigripinnis
CCCCCCACCCCCCGACCCCCCCCCCCCCCCCCCCCCCCCCCCCCCCCCCCCCCCCCCCCCCCCCCGCAGTCTGATGACGCTTACTGGGGTTGAACACTGCTATATTTAACATTTTAAGCTACAACTTATCCACAGAGCTAACATAAGAAGATGCATTTTTTAAAAAGGAAAATTTTTATCTACTGAAATGGGCGTGAATGAGAGTGAGTTGTTACCAGTTTGAACTCCTCTGTCCAAAACGAGCACTGAGGACATCCAGCTAAGCACCTTGTGTTGCACTACAAGCTTGCAATCATAATGAAAATCAATGCGCCGTGCTCTTAAAACGGTTGCTGTACTTCTCCCGAACCCACTATCTGGTTAAAGTGCGAGGACAAATAAAGGGAATCCAATTGGGATTGCAAATAGGCAGCTGATTCATTGTGTTAAGCAAACACAGTGTTCAACTTTTGCAGCTCTGAACATTGATCCGGAGCCAAACTGTAAAATCAATCCAATGGACATTTCACTCAGGTTTGCTACCTTTTCAGAGACATGTATTGATTGCTACAATGTGGCTTTTCATTCATTTATGTAGACTTGTTGATTGAACCATCTTATGTAAGAAAAAAAAATCCCTTTGGATTCTGATTGGCCCAGAGGAGTCACATCTCTGCGATTGTTGTAAGCATAACTTTCTGCTGAGAGCTAAGTCTTAAAACAAGGTGTGGCTGGTTGATTTTTTATCCAAGGGCTTCATCACATGGCTTATAAACCCTGGCTCATTGTCACAGTAGACTGCTACACTTTTCTTTTTCATCAAAAACATGCACTAAATAAACCTTGTTCTTTGTCATCTATGGGTTACAATACTGTTCCCACTTCATTAGCAGCAAAAGAAAGTTTGTATTGTTTGATTAAACTATTCTATTTTATTTTTTCCTATGGGAAAGGTACATGCCAAAACTCCAATATGCTTGTGAATGAAGTCTGAGTCAATGGTTTTTGTGCTCTTCGGTACTGTTCCAGTGTGATCGTTTCGTCCTCCCCCCTCTTTCTTTTTTGCTAATACCAGAGTTTGCCCTATTAAGCTGCTATCAAGACTGTGCGGAAATTATTTGAACGAGTCCTCAGTCAGCGAGCGCAAGACAGATGATGAGTTAAAGAGCTAATGTTTCAGGCAATATCAGGCACAGTCTCTGTTCGATTACATCCACGTTTAATGACTTGTAGTGTGTGAGTCTCTCCCACTCAAAGGACGGCGACCCAGACACTGATCACTGTTTGAACTCTCAGCCATGAGTCCGACACAGCGCTGGACAAGCACATGCTATCTGCTTTGTGTCTGTGTCACAAGCGTGTTCAGTAGTGTATAGCGCTGTGTTGGCTGGATGATGAGCGTTTGAACTGATTGTTTATTAGTTCTTCTGGACTTCTGCTGTGAAGTGGGACTGAACTTCCTCACACATGTATGACACTGACAATTATTGAGAATATCAAAGCTTCAAACGTCTCATTCTTGCTGTACCAGATATAAGATATAAGAGTTCTGAATGACTTGGTGTTGATATGTTAGCAAATCAGGGTATTATTTTGTTTGTTAATCCAGCTTTGGTTGATCAGTTTATTTCATTTTGTGTTTTTTTCCATTTATTTATACAATGTGCCCCGTGCACATGGACTGTATATACCTTGTGCCTAGTACATCTAGTTTCCACATAGTCTATTTTTGTGGTATGTATGTGCCTGTAAAAATGCAAATATGTGTTTTTATTTCCAACTTGCAATATATGTAAAAAGAAAACATTAGATGAAGGCTATTATTGCTGAATTACAATGACAATGTCAATATTTATAATTTTCCCTGATACGGGAAACACAAAATTGCACATTTTTGTTGGGTTGAACCTTCCAACACCATGCGCGCTGTATTCTGTACATTCATGTTCTGTACACATGGTATAGCAGAGCTGTGGGCACCTCGTTGTGTTTTACCACAACCTGCTGTATAAGATACATTTTCTACTGTGAGAGGGTGAGCTCTGACTGGCTCCTGGTGGATACTGGCAGTAGACATTAGCTTAGATAACTTGCTCTCATTTAAGAGCCCTAAATGGTTGAAAATAAAAAGCAAAACTGTGGCAATGCTTGCACAATGTTAAAAACATATCTGTGCATATACTAGGAACTATATTGTGCTGTTGCACAGTTTCCTCACACCGATGTTGGTTGCACACTGATCTGGTGTTGGCCATAAAAAAACAAACAAACAAACAAACAAACATAAAAACAAGAACAAACCTGACTCTGGAGCCACCACAGTCTTGAGCCTGACTCCAGGTTGAGTTATCTGACAGAAAAAAGCAGAGTGCATGCTTGTATTTTTCTTATCCAAGAAGAGTTCTTTGGACGATTCTACGTGGGACCTTCAAATTTAGACATTGTTGTGTACTAACTACTGTACAAAATTTTTATTTAGTCTAACAGTTCAACTTTTGTGTCGTAGCTGTAGCCTGCTTAACTTACCTAAGCCTTCTCTCTGCTTCGGGACTCTGTGTGCTTGAGTTTGTGTGCGCGTGTGTGTGTGTTCCTGTGCCTTTCCTTCTATAATGTTGGTCCCACTTGAGAAGACGATGCCATTTAGGGGTTTCAAACCCACAAGTGATGCTGAGAGATGCCAGCACAAACTGAAAAGGGTTAAATGCCCACGACCATAATTGCTCCACCAAAAAAAAAAAAAAAACAACAACCCAGAAACACTTAAAATCCTTTCTAGAAACATCTCCAGCACATCCCTAGACTTAGTAGCATTCCACAGCCTGCACAAACGGCTTGGTGTGGGCATCCAGACAAACTTTACCAGCACCATGTAGACAACAGCACAGATATCTGCTACAACACGTGTTCACTCTTTCTGAAGGCCAGTCTGCAACCATCTCAGGCTGTGCTAGGCTTCTGCTCATGAAAAAAGAAAAAGGTTAAAGTATTACTCAACTCTAGCTCTGTCTTAAGGTGATGTCTACAACACAGGGAAAATTCAGCTCCTAGCCCAGACCACAGTGCTCCCAAATCAGTCTCAAAGGATCAAGGGGATGCTTGGGCAACGTATGTCCAGTCCCTTCAGACTGCGATGCACAGCTGGCGGCCGGGGTGTGGAGCTGATTTTATCCTGTGTCCAAAAGGCTGTCTTGTCCACCACATCTGCTGGCTGACAACGCAGAGCCACACCCTGGTCTATCTCAATAAGCTGGTCTGTCAGTCAGTGGCAATGTTTAAGCATTCGTTAACAGACAATACATTGTTGTGCAATAAAAAGATGAGCGCATTGGCATACTTATCTCTCTGTGTGTATTCTTTTTCATCAGTGTCTCTTTCTTTGTATACTGATTTACCTCCAGTTTCACTGTTTCTATGTATTTAAACCTTTAACATACCTCCTGATGTTACACAAGTAGCTGGAAACACGACACACACACTCCAACCTTGCTAATTGGCCACGCCACACTCTCGTTGTACCCCACATCAGATGAGATCTTTCTCTCTGCAGACAGGAGCTCTGCTGCATTCTTGATGAGATGTCTGAACTCAAACTAACCGCTTCCCGTTAGTGTGTTCCCGTGCCCGTGAATACGCAGTGATGTGCGAGGCAGTAAGTGAAATTTGTTCCATAACTAAGCGAGCTGACGTGCACATGCAAGTCTTGGTTTAGTGTTTGGTCTGAGACAGAGAAGGTAAACGAACAGGTGGCAGTTGTGTGAGCGTTTGTGTGTGTGTGAAAAGGGTGGGTGGGTTTGTGCGTCAGAGAAGAGGGCAGTCCAAGGACACCGTCCTCTGGCAGCTAGGGAGAAAAACCCACCCATTCCCTCCCTGTCTACATCCTTTCTTTTGCGTGCATACACTCACACAAAAACACACACAGCTGGATCCTTAGTGATTATGCATATATGAGATGGAAAGATTCAAATTATGAATGAACGAACGAGTGAATGATTTATTTGGTCATATATATAAAAACCTGTTTCAAACAAATGAATGAATAATGAATCCATAAATGACCAAAATGATTAGGCGGAAGCCAGAGGCTTATTGTACCTCTCCTTTCAATTTATCAAATTACAAGCTAGGAGAGATTTTGACACAGAGTTTCCCGCCACCTTTGTTGCCTCCTCAGGTCTACATGCCGCTTGTACAAATGTGGGTGAGTCCATCCGCAGTGCGTGTTTGTACTTTTACCTTGACGTGACATAATGTCCTCTCTCCACCACTCTATTGACACACACAGGCACACGCACACACATTCTCTCTCTCTCTCTTTTATTGTAATTCAATGAGGAAGCAGGCAATGTACTGATAGTGGCTGAAGGCAGATACTACACCAGGCTGTGAAGCTTGGAGTCCGGGTGTAAATTTGCATCACTTATATAGGGCTGAGAATCGTCCTCTACCTCGTTTCCTCTGTAATGCTAGTCCTCTACTTTGTCCCTGGCTGTCCTACTTCAATTAATCATCATACTCCCCACCCTCGTCTTTCCAACGGATGTTTACCTCCAGAGGGCAATTTGCTTATTTAGCTCCTTACTGGTATCCTTGTTTGTTTCCATCCATCTCCTTCTTCTCTGTGCTGCTTGGCTCACCCACTTTTCATCAGCTTTTATCTGGCCATTTTAGAGCCATTTGTGTTCCCCTTCACACTTTCCCAGGAAGCAAAATCAGCAATTTCAGTTCTTGCAAGGCACAAAAAACAGGTGCAGATTACAACTCATATCCTCTCAACAAAATGTTCCAATTTTTCACGTCTAGAGTTTACAGCAAATATTGCAATTTGAAAGGGGAAATGGTAGGGAGACACATTAGTGGTTATTTAACACTTTTATCTACTACAATTACTAATTAAACCCTCATCTGTGCAGGCCGTTTGTAGAGTTTTTAATGCTTTCTCCATTCCTGTATGGCTTTTACCCAGATACTAGAGCAGGGGTGTCAAGCTCACTTACAAAAGGGGGCCAAAATTAAAACCTTTTTCAGACTAAGGGCCAATTTCAGAATCTAGATAAACTCAAATCAGATACCTAGCATCTTTTCTTGGTCACAGGTTCCTCAACAAGAGTTTCATTGGTCCCATTTGATGTTCTCTGTTGTGCTTTTGACATCATAATCAAAGATTATGGTACTGAAAAAAGTCAAGAGATGGAAGTATTTTACGTTTCACATATCAAGTTGGGGGCCAGATAAGATGTCAGTGAGCCCCATTTGGCCCCCAAGCCTTGAGTTTGACACATATGTACTAGAAGATTACCCTACCATACAAGAGCATGCATGTATTACATTAACTGTATGGTCTTGTTCTTATTTTTGTCTGAGTGGGCTTTGTGAGTGATTGAAAAAATAATAATGGGCACATCTAGTTACAGGATTACATTGAAAAGCAAACAATTGAAATGATGAATAAAACCCCTAATGACCTCCTTCATGAATCATCACTTTTGTGTAGTGGAGAGGTCTTAAGTGTCCCAAGAACCACAAGAGGTGTGTTGTGCATGGACATATCTAACAAGGTTGCCTCAGATCCTCAGATTCTTCTTTGTTGAGACCTATGGCAAATCTGTTCCGCTGTGGTCTTTTCTTGGGACGGCTGTGGCTGAGTGGTTAGAGCAGTCGTCCTCCAATGTGAGAGTTTGGAGTTTGAATCCAGTGACATGCTGAAGTGTCCCTGGGCAAGACACTGAACTCCTCATAGCCTCTGATGTATGTCCCATCAGTGTACGAATGTGATCTAAAGTACTGATTAGTCTCTTTAGAATGATTTATTCAAATAGCTTTGTACAGATCTAGTAGAGTGCTGTATGGGTAAACGAGGCACAGATTGTAGTGTAAAGCGCTTTGAGTATCTTGAAATACGATAGAAAGGCGCTGTATGAGTACAGTCCATTTACCATTCTTTTTTCTTTTTGAGCAGTTGTGACTGAGTGGATAAAGTAGTTGTCCTCCAATGGGAGGGTTGGGGGTTCGATTCCACCAGCAGTCACATGTTTGAAGTGTCCCTGGGCAAGACACTGGACCCCTCGTTGCCTCTGATGTGTTCCATCGGTGTTTGAACATGATCTAGAACCTGGGTAGGTTCAGATTAGCTTTGTAGCGATCTAGTAGAGAGCTGTGTGAATGTGTGTGTGGAGGTAAATGAGGGCACAGGTTGTGTTGTAAAGCACTTTGAGTATCTTGATGAGATAGAAATGCCCTAACGTACAGTCCATTTACCATTTTCTCTCACAGGGGCTTCTTGAGGAACTGGTGCTTTTTAGTTTGGGATATAAACCAAGGTGGAGAGACTTTGTCAATCCAATCGCCTGTGGATGAAACACAAGTCTGAACCCTTATCTGTGCAGGCTTTTTGTAGAGTTTTTATGTTTGTTCACTAGTGGGTCAAGAGTCTAAACTTGTATGGGTCAAGAGTCTAAACTTGTATGGGTCAAGAGTCTAAACTTGTATGGGAGGTGGAAGATAAAGAGTAATGTAGATGGGCTCCCTTTGACCTGGTGAGTGTGGTGAGCAGAGATGAGGTTACTTGCATCTCATCTGCCAAAGAGACTGTGGTTTTTCTTTGGCACAAACTGCTGTGCTGTGGTAGCACAAACTGAAGTGTGGGTGCATGTTGGGTGAATCCATGGAGCAGGACATTTAGTCAACCTCAAAGAGAATTTGGCAAAGTGTAGGTGGATTAGAAGTGGTTGTTGAGGACAAGGTGTTACTGACTGTACATTAAGACAATGGAAGAAGTGGTTTCAGATCTTTCTCAAAATAAATTATAGGCCTTCTGTAAGCAGAAGCAAAACATGTGGAGACTTAGGGGCATTTCTCCAAAACTATAGCTCACTAATTCTTCATCACTATTGTAGTCGATGCGAGTGAGGCAGGATAAAGGGTCATAGTTTCTCCTCACTTTACAGCACTTATTTTTGCACTTGTAAAAATAGAGCACCATTCCAGCTTACTGACTAATAACAGATTCATTAATTTGTTCACCCTTTAATAATCAAAACTTAGTCATAGAATCCATTAATTATAGGGAGCTCTTAACCATAATAATTGAAGATTTACCTAAACGAGGAGACCGAATGTGTCTTTGAAGTTTGATTACAAAAACAAATAATCAAAACCATAATCATGAACAACAAGAATAAAAATATACAACCCAAATAATGAAGAACAATAATCTGGATAACTAGCTTGAAGAAGTAGTTGTTAAGCAATTACGTAGATTTGATTAAGGCTTAATCAGCAATTAATTATATTTTATTTAAAACAAAATAATTATCTGGACAGAATTTATTTTGTGCTATAAGTACAACAATTTTTAACTATTTGATAAATAGTTTACTTTTGGAATTTGGATGTGAGTAAAGGGGGCAGAAGATTGGAGCTGAGGGGGTGTTTGTCCTTTCATGGTTGTCAAAGCGCCCCCTGCTTCTGCCTGCATTGGACCCTGTACTGACATGTCAGATATATTGTGAGCTCACCTGTTTGGGTCTTCGGCCGCGCGCGTCCACTGAGTGCAACGGCTGAATGAACATTCATTTGGACTGATCGATCGCTGGCCGTAGTCCATCTGAAGCTTAATTTAACTTTTTACCTCTTTCAAGGCCGGTCAGCGCGTGGTGAAATGGCCGAATGCGGTAGATGGTAGTATGGTAAGCCATGTTGCCATATAATTGGATCGTCAGCCGTTCGCGTCCACTGATGCAATCAAAAGCCCGACACGTCTCGGCCCACACATTAAGCACATTATTGTGGCCTGGAGCAGCTCTAATCCAGGTCAGGCAGGGCTGGACTCCGGGTTCGAGTTAGAAATGACAGCTCTACAAGACAGTAATGAGCTTTTGAATAACATTTGCTGTTTTGGTATAAATGTCAATGTAGTTTTCATCCCGGGTATAGAACACTGGATCAAAGTTTTATCTCAAGATTTGTTGAAAAATGTGAGTTTTTCAAACTAGTCTACATTAATGTTTTTAATAGAAGCGGCATATGACCATATTACATAATAAATGTGGTTTTAACACCCATCAAGGGCCATCCAGTCTGTACAACCATAATGAGATCTTGATTATCATTAGTAAGATAAGTCAGACTGATTTCTGGACTTAACAATTTTTGACCAATTTCTCTTCTAACTTTTAAGAACACATTTTTGGGCAGAGCTAGGACAGGGAGGGTCTCCAGTTTGTGAGGATTCAGATTTCCTCACAGCTTTTTGCAGATGATGTGGTCCTGTTGTCCTCATCGAGCAAGAACATCTGAGGGCTGTAACAGTTTTCAGCTAAACATGAAGCAACTGGATGAAGATTAACGCCTCCAAGTTTGAGGCAGTGGTCTTTGGATGGAAATGGGTGGACTGCCAACTTTGGGTTGGGAACGAGCCTCTGCCCCAAATGGAGGAATTTGATTATTTTTGGGTCTTGTTCATAAGTGTGCATAGAATGGAGCAAGAAACTGATAAGCAGATAGGAGCAGGCAGCATTTGCAATATTGCAGATGCTGTCCTGTTGTGGTGAATAGAGTGGCATTGAAGGGCTGGAGGATACGTTGTAAAAGTACCATTGATCTACATTTCAAACTTCACCTATGTTCACAAGATATGGTTTTTGACTGAAAAAGTAAGATTGTGAACATAATTGTATAAAATTAGCTTCCTCCACAGAGTGACTTGACTCACCATTGACCATTTTACGGTTACCAATGCATAAATTCTGCCACTTTGTACCCCAATACTGTATTCATATACTCAAATATCAATAGAATTTCAGCCACTGAAAAAAGTGAACACAATTTTTTTAATTTAATAAAAAAATAATTTTATCAGGCAAGGAGGCCTTCGTCTGTTGTAACAAATATACACAAATGACAAATGAAAGTGAAGTAGATGCCCAAGAATCAGAAGTTGTCATGACTATATCTAGACAACGCATTTCAAAATACTGAATTCAAGCATACGCATTAGTATCCTTAAAAAGGTCAATTAGGAGTGGAATGAGGAGCTGGGTTATGCAGAATCTTAGAGTTCCTGGTTGTCTTCAGAGGTAGGTGTTCCTTGCATGTCTCATTGGGAAAATAAATTCAAAGCGAATCCAGGACTTGCGTGATAAATTAGTTTAGGACTAGCCCAAATGCATCACACCCCCACACCCCCTTCCTCCAATATGTGATGACGGTCTTGCTTAAGATCTCTGCTTTAGATGATATCCCCCAAAACCTGGTTTTGAATAAGCAGCAGGGGATTTATGTATTTATGCATGGATGAATGGATGAACTCTTTTGTGAAGAGATTGGCATGACAATGTTTTTTTGCAAACCGATTTTGACTAAATGACATGGCTTTGGCTTTGCTTCACAGTGGGAGTTGACACTTCGTCATTACTGCATCATTTTTAGGAATTCCAGTGAACAAATGCCGAAAACCTGCAGTGAATGTATGAAAAGAATGCACCAATCCCCCCTATTCCCCTTCCCCTTTACAAACATTTTCTCTTTACAGACGCTGCATCAGCCACGTTTTTCTGCTCTGGGATCATCTCAGCTCTGAATGCCGGGATTAGCATTTGGTCCCAGCTCTGTCCATGAATGAGTCAGCAAGCATGACAGCAAATAGATACAGAAAATCATCTTATAGCCACAGGCAGCCTCAGTCACATCACAGTTTGCTGGACAGTGGGCAGGAGAGAAAGTGAGAAGTACGTCAAGCTGACATGATCAAGAGAGAAACACATAGCTAGCGACAAGAAGCTACGGTCACATGATCTTTTGCCATGACACCTATTATTTAGAAAAAGATTGATGATTTGCACATAGCTTTTGATTGCATTATCTTATTTGATAAGTTTATAGCAGTGTTTCTCGTCAAGTACTGTATGTTTGCACACAACACCAAATTATGCAATACGCAGTGCCTCTTGGGTAAAAGAAGAAAGAGGAGTGCATCAACAGTAACAAGGGCTCAGTCGGTGCAGATATACATAGTGTTTTATATAATATTTTATATAATGCTTTATATAAATGATCTAACAGTAACTGCATTTAGAGAATGAATGCCCATTGAAATCATGAATCAAGAGGGTTTGGTTTGTCCAGACAATTATTCAATCTGACGCCCACTTGGATGCAAACATTCTGAAAACATTGGTCAAAACAACAACATTAAAAACCATAGAAAAAGATGTGAAATGATGTCTGCTGGGCTCCATGTGAGCAGCTGGACTGAGCAGCCCTCTGTTTATTTGCCCTGCTAAACACTTCCCATTACAGGTGACCCAGAAACATCCATGAACTCACCGGGCAAAAGAAATGTGGAAAAGCACAGAGGATGAATCTCAAATGTGGCAGATGTCACCATGGACTCAGTGATGTTCTGAAAATATGAATAACAGGAAATATGAGTCATATCAAGAAATAAAAGACAGACTTTCCAGGCAGATATTATTTCCCCCTTTTTTCCCTCTACAAGTACTTTGTTTCGATAACAAAACATTTAATCTAGACTCTTTAGTCTCTTTCAGTGGTGATTGTTTTGCGACAGGAAACGAAGGCCCTGGCTCAGTAATTTTGCTCCATCATCCACTTCCACTGATAATATTTCCTGTGCTGCCAACTGAAGTGATGAGAGCCAGGACAATGCTTTGCTTCTGAATCATCTCATCTGTTCTGCTCCGTCAAGGTCTGCACTCGGTGACACTGTGGCTATTCATCCGAGCAGACACACTCACACGTTCGCACATTGTCACACGCTCACAGTGAAAGACAAAAATACCCACCATCCGACTGCAAAGCTCTCATTAACTAATCAGCGTTACGTTTCCACCCAGTCTCTTTGTGTTAGCGTGTCACTGCACAGTTTATCGGTTAAAAGTGAGGATGCCCTGAGGAGAGTTTTCCTTCTGACGCCATGTTTTTTTTTATTTTTACAAATAAGCATCCAATTTCCTTTATTTCAGAAACTCAGCATAGGTATATTGTTAGCATCTATAATAATGCTCCCAAAATTAAATCTTTAAAACCTTAACGTTTTTTGTTGCTGTGAAGGATTTATCCACTTGTTTCCTTGTCTGTACAAAAATATGGAGAAAAGTTTAGCAAAAGTTTCTAAAACAATGTGTTAAATATTGTGAAATTGATTGTTTCTTAGTCCAGCGAGCTGTTTTTGTTGCTAAATCGTAAAAAAAAAAATATATATAATTCTGATCTTGAGCACTTGAGACCATTCCCTGTCAATACTATCTAGTTGCACTGGAAGGTGTGTAATCTTTCTTATTTTTTTTTCTTCTTTTTTACCTTTTATAGATGGCCTCCCTTCTCACCTTACAGCCATCCTCTCACACCAATATGATTTTTTTGTTATTTATTATTATTTTTTTTTTTTGAGAGAAAGGAAAGGAAAGACAGAAAGTAAGACAACAAAACAACAATTATCCACAAAAAAGCACAAGGCAAACACAC
>JARVJN010002070.1:21189516-21199897 GCA_031763805.1 Argolebias nigripinnis
ACTGTACATGCATTCATGTGTAAAAAAAAAAAAAAAAAATTTTTTTTTTAATAATGAGATGCATACTCGTAAGTGCGGGACCTCGTAAGTAAGAGTGCTCGTAAGTCGGGGACTACCTATATATATATATTTTATATTTAAACACTCTTTCTAAACTCTAAACGCTCTAAAAGATTTCAGAATGTCATGATTTCAGCTCCCTGCCTCAGCTGCTCTCAGCCACCTGGAAGTATTCTTCTTGGCCACGCCCACTTTTTCATTCTGCACTGAGAACAGCTGATCAGCTGCAGCAGGAAGTTTATCCTGCAGTATGGGCTTCACAAATGTGCAGCAGGTGCTAAATAATTTAAAATAATTTGTTTTAAATCAAAATTCCATGCCAATCATGCAGCTCATCCATTCATCAATCAGCCAATTCTGTGTCATGTCCAATCTTATTTTTAAAAACCATGATAGAGTGAGTCCACAATAAACAAACCGCAAAGTAGCAATGGACAAGCGTATATTCATCTGTGAAATACAGATTAATGTAGATATTGTGTAAAAGTATTTTTATTATCAGCTGGCGCCAAAGGCTAAAGGACAACCATGTTTTTCCTAGTGTCTGTGTGTGCAATTGTACCATTAGCTAAATATCTCATGAACCGTGGACAAATTTTAACAAAACAGAAAATAATCCCTAGTCATACAACTATTGGGAGTCAACTCCATTCGAGATGGCTTGCACAGCTAAACCTTTGGAAATACAAAAACTACTATGACAGACAACTTGACAGATATTGAGCTAAAATGTGGGTGGGGTAGTCTCTGAGCATTATCCCTAACACATAGTTTGAGCACTACACAATTTGATGCAGTTTTGCTTAAAAACTTTGGCATTAACTGCTGGCATCAACCTCGCCATAATGTGTTCAGTGGTTTAGCCGGGTTCATTGACTGAGCTGGAAAAAAACTTCACAGGAAACAAACATGAGCAAAAACTGATTTTATTTTTAAAGTTGCAGGAAGAAATATATATCTGTAAGCAAATTTGTCTGTGGGAGGAAAGGTACAGTCTTAGTGAATCCAGACAATTGTTTGAAGATTCTGTGCAGAAGTTGGATAAAGGTGAGTTTTCATCAGTTTGTAGGTTCTTCCAAGGTTTTCCATGATGTGGACAAGGTGAGTATGACACAAGGGACTTGATTGCGTGAGAGAGGCAGGGAGTGGCTTGGAGAGTGTACGCTGGTTGGATTCCCTTGTTTGTGAGGGTGAGTGTCTCTATGTGGCCATGTGATGGACTTGTGACCAGTCCAGGGTGTACCCCACCTTTCACATAGCGATAGCTGGGCATGGGCACCTGTGTTGTAAGACGACAAATGAGGAACTGTGAGCATGGAGATCCACACACAGAGAGGAAGATTTCTCTTGAAACACCCGAGCTCACACGAATCACCTGTGACATTCAACACTCCAACATAGACGAGACTCAGCACAGCTTTAAGAACCCCCATGACGAGCAACGTAGACAGGCTGCAGCTCAGTCGATGTCACAGGTAATCAACATTAGCCAACACAAAAATGCTTATATCTCAGTCAGTTTCACAATCTGGAGCTAGTTTTGGTTTGTTAGTAGCACACAGTCATCCTCAACACATTCTCTGAGCATTTACGCGTCTTTGCAAGATCTCACAATATTGTATGAGATCATGCACAAATGTCATTTATAGAGTTTGATCAATGTGAATCTGGTTTAAACAGACATCTTGAAATGTTATTGAGAACTAAAGTAAATATAATTTTATTCTGGGCCATCAGAACAAAGTAACAAACTAAGTTTTAGTTTAGTTCTGTAATGACCAGCTCAATCTCCCCCACATTATGAAGCTAATCCTGGCTTGAAGGAATGTAATTGT
Source organism: Argolebias nigripinnis (assembly GCA_031763805.1). NCBI lineage: Eukaryota > Metazoa > Chordata > Actinopteri > Cyprinodontiformes > Rivulidae > Argolebias > Argolebias nigripinnis. The sequence goes on from JARVJN010002070.1 coordinate 21,191,412, forward strand.
TCTCAAGTTGTCGTATTATCTGCATGCCTCTCAGCTCAGCACTATATACAGCTCCGAATGAGTCAGACTCTGTATGATGACTGCTCCCCTCGTCTTTCACCCTCCATTTCCCTCACTGCCTGTCTGGCAGTTTCTTCCTGTCTTGTTCTTTTGTTGTCCTCTGCAACCTCCTTTTCTCTCGTCCTCACCAGTTTGTCTCCAGCTTATATAAGCAGTGTTGTGAGCACTGACAGAGGACACTTGAAAACACATCACTGTACTCACTCAGCGGGAAATTCACTCTTGTCTGCCTTCTTATTTCACAGGGGGAGCAGAGACAGCTTGACCACAGGCAAAAGTGGATAATAAGAGAGATCAGAGAAGAGTAAAGGTAACATAGACACGTGCATGGCCTCTCCTTTAATTTTTTTCTGCATTTCTCTCACAAACTACATGTTTGTAATTCTGAGTTCACATGGAGGTGCACCAGTTTCCGATGAAATCAAAGGTACAATCTTCAAAAAGTTTCCAAATCCACAGATCCCTTCCACATTCTCAGACTCCATCCTAAGCACCAGTTTACACACAGAGGGGGGGTTAACAGGGCTTTGAGAATTTTTAATATATTTAACATTATCATTATAATCCTATATTCAATCACTAGATTAAAATGTATCCCAAACCAATTGCCCTCACACAAATTACAACTTTCTTCTCTTCAAACTGCTGTATCCCATTAATCTACAGTATTCCATTATTAACTAACCTGAAATCAAAATAGCTCATCTCTGCTCCTGGTTTTCTAGCAAAAAATAATTTTCAAACAATTTTTTTTTTAAATTCAACATAAAGATTACAAATAGGCATTTTGCATAGTTAGCATTTCCACTTTTGTAAAAAAGTGGCCCTTACGTCTCTGTTTGGCAGTCCTATAAATCTAATTAACACCTTTACATGACTGTTCCATTGTTTGGTTTGAACTAATTTAAACTAATATGGTGCTAGAATATTAAAAAAATCCAATGGCAATAGCAATGTCCTACATGTCACTGCGTGAGTGCAGCTACAGCGTGCACTCTCAGGAGATGATTACATGCAGTGTTCCCTCTGTGAGGACTGACCTAGGTAAAAGGGCCTTCTCCTACTCCACTCCTGATTTCTGGAATATCTTGCAAAAAGATTTGAAGCTCTCGACCTTGACCTCTCTAAGTGGCTTCAAACATCTGTTAAGTTCCTAGCAAAAACCAATGCAGACATGTTCCTGTTTTTGGTTTTCTACACTGCCTTACAATGTATCTGTTTTTTTTCCTAATTTTCCTTTTAATTATCCTTTCAATTACCATTTTATTTTCACTTGTTAAAAAAATTGTGTGCATACCGGTACTTTATGATTGTCTATTGTTATTTGCTGTTGTCATCACTGTTTGTTCAAATTCAGGTCTCTCTTGTAAATGAGTCCCCGAGGCTCAATGGGATTATCTGTATAAATTAAGGTTGAATGAATGTGTCAACTTTTACACATATTTAGGACTTATAGGCAGTCATGAAAAATAAAACACCATCTTGACTATTTTGGTATTTCTTTAACGGACTATCGTAGTTTTTTGTTTTTTGTTTTGCTTCAAACTAGTTAAAATCATTACAGTTTAATGAGATGTGCAAGTGTATGGATGTGTCCCTGTTTAGTTCAGAATAATTTATGTTACAAAATAAAAAAAAATACAGTATAGATTGGGTCTGTTGTGCTTGGATAATGTGTTTTTCTTCTTCTTCTTCTTTCTCATTTTTCTGTCACTGGTTTCAGTTTGCAATTACTGTCTGAAATGAGAGCACTGAATAAAAGCTGGGTATAGCAGAGCTAAGAAAAAGATGGCAGTGAGTGTATGATTACTAAACTAAAACATGATCTCCTTCAGGCTTGCATTATCCTGAAAGCTGATTATTGAGAAGCACACAGGCAGAAACAAACACACTAACAAACGGGCAAGCCTCATTGTTTTGTTTATCTCGACACTACAGACATCAAGACAAGCCCTCTGACTTTTTTTAGGGCAGGCTCAGACGTGACTCCTAAGTGTTAGCTGGAACCTGACAGATTACACATGCTCAGCTTTGTGAGAACATTATGGTGGTGACTTTTGATATTTTACTAATTATTTAAACTTTTATCAGATGAGTGAATCTGTTTGCATGTATATAGAGCTGCAGAGATCAGAGGAGTTTGCTGCTGACTTACTTTACTCATCATAACAGATCCACTGCAAAGGTTGGGAGTTTGGAATATATTTTATTGTTTGCTTTTTTTTTCTTCTGTAAACCTGAAGCTGACAAGAAATAAGAATAAAATGAATGCATGTACCAATAATGTTCAAAACAGTTTCCATTTCAGCTGTGTGCACACGTCTAAAACAAAATGAAACAAAATAAAATTACTATTGATTTTCTCAGAAACTGTTGGAGTGGGGTAATTGGAGAGAACATGAGGCTCATTTGTCAAGTTATTTTTGAAAATCATGACGTGCTCTAACGCACGAGTCGCTAATTTAGAACTGATGAAACAAATTAACACACTTTAGCAAAAACTTTTTTTTCACATCGTAGCCTTTTTTGTTACCATTATTTATCGCAGGACTTGTGTTGAGGCAATTTCCACTGTGTATGCAATGCAGAAAATGAGGCTTGTATCAGCTGTGATTGGCTGCACTGGCTTGGCCCTGGTCTCAGGTGTTAGGTGGTCATGCCAGGCAGAGAGCAGCCCCGTCTGCATCAACACACACATCATCTATCTCCCTCAGTATCGTTCTCCACTGGGAGATAGAGCTCTCATCACTCAGCCCGCCCCATCAGCTCCAGTGATTGGCTCATCATCCAGTGTCCTGCACAGAGGACGAATGAGCCATGCATCATTGCTCGTGTTGCTGCATCCGCACACTCCAGAACCCCTGCATAGACACACTGACCACATCAACATACATATCAATGAGCTCAGAAGAGTAACATCTTCTTTTTGTCAGTCAGTGCAATGTTAGTGCACACATCTTGAACAGGACATACAAATCTCACAGAAAATAGTTTGCAAAATAAGTTGCCTGTTATCATCGTTCCTATTATGCTGACAGTATGTAATGCAGCCTAAAACAGGCTGTAATCTGCTACTCATCTGTCACAAAATGACCTAATCTGTGCAGTAGTTTCAATGATTTATTAAACAATTTATCTGGCTTTTATTAAAGCTAAAGAATATTCAAAAATCAAGATTTAGATGGATGGATGGATGGATGGATGGATGGATGGATGGATGGATGGGTGCATGGATGGATGTGTGGACGGATGGACGGACAGATGTATGTATGTATGTTCAACTCACCATCTCTGTTTATCTTTCAGCTTTACAGAGACCAGATGGCTGACGACATGTGCAACAATATTTCTCCTCAGTCAGAATTTTGGCAAAAATATTTTTATGTGAGGTCATTGCATACTTTCACCACAAAGTTTTAAATCAGATTTTCCTTCAATGTTTATATATTTTTTGCCTAGAATTGGACAAATTCCCTCAAGGTGTTTTTTTTATTTATCAAATTCATAAGACGAGGACAAACAGCACCTGCAGTCAAGGCTGCTAAAATATCATCAGAATAAGATTAACCTGAGCTCAGCTACCACTACAATTGTGTCAAGAAAACAATGTTAAAACTTTGGATATCAAGTGAATTAAACAAAAAAGGTTGCTAGAAGGATATCTCAAGTTCCCAGAGACTAAAATTCATGATACATTAGCATTTTAGGCTTTTTTACTAATGATTTAGAACGATCTGCTTAGGCAGTATAAACATACTAAGCTAAACACGCTGAAGTGGTTTTGTTTAGTCATTGGCGCATTAATCTCTCCTTGTAAGCTTTTTGGAGCTTGTCTACATTGTTCTGTTGGAGCTGTCAAATACAATCAACTAAAATGTAATGCTTTTATACATGACATCAATTATTATTAACAATTTGCCAGCAGTACCTGTCCACCTATGAAAAAAAGCTCAGCTTTACTGGCTGTTCAATCAAGAACACTTAATTACTTGGAGCTATTTGTTTTGTTGTGTTTGGTTCACAAAAATCTTTGATTGAAATCATCATAAGCCCGTGGTGTGTACTGGATGACCTCTTTATCAGGCTCATCTGTAGCCGAGTGTGATTCTGTTGTGATAACCTGCACTATGCTGAAACAATCTCTCCACTTTTCAGGCCTGATTTCATTTTGGGTAAAATGGGAGAAAAGGGACAGCCGAAGGCGAAGAGACAAATTGTGGTATCTCCGAGCTGGAGTCAAGAGCATCATTCTTTATATGTTTGTCTGAGACAAGAACATACTAGTGTATTGGGTTGCCTATAGCCAAATCTATATTGTTGTTGTTGTATGTATTTTTTTTAAATATAATAAAATAAAATAAAGGTAATAATAAATACTGTGCGTTTATCAAAGTCAAAGTCAACTTTATTGTCAAAACTGCAATATGTACAGGACATACACAGGACCGAAATTCCGTTTCTCTCAGTCCCTCGGTGCAACAGTAAACATTTAAACACTAAACACTAAAACATTTAATAAACATAAGCATAAAATAGTAAAAGTGTAACACTGTCCTAAGTTTTTGCGTAGTGGTATATCGTGGTATATTATAGTCTACCATCTTCCTTCTCCTTTATCACTTTTGTTCAGTCGTGTATTTTTTTTAGCTTACCAGCATTATTTCTTTAAAATCACTTTAATTCCACTGCCTATTTCACACTGTGTCGCTCCTAAGCCTTCATTTTTTCCTTCACATCTACCCACTCACCTGTCAATCCTCCTCGATCTCTTGCTTTAGAAATATTCTCATTTAGACCTCCCTCTGTCCCGCCCGTTAATCTGCTCCTCTGCTGCTCCAGTCCTTCTCCTCTTCAGCACATTTTACATTTTTTTCTCTCTCTCATCCCTCCATGTCCTTCTCCCATACTGTTTGAACTTGGCTCTAAGCCTTCCTCAACCCTATGAGTTGTTCCAAGTACTTCAATAGCACTATATCACTTATCAGAGGCCTGGCACAACATGAGGGTTTGTAAAGATTAGGCTACTCATTTTTGTTTGTTTCAGAAACTGTCAGACATAGCTGTGTGGTGCAAATTGTAATTAATGTCCCGTGAGAAGTGGGCTGGCAGAAAACAGAATAAAGTAAAAAATAAAAAGCTAGTAGGCTGCTTATTTTAGATGATGACTGTGTAGATTCAGTAATAAATAACTAATAAATAACATTTAACACTTTTCATTTAACTAAAGTCAAATTGCTATGCCTATTGTATGGCTGTTACTGAATATATGTCACCAGCTCTTACAGCTGTTACACAATTTTTGAAGCAAATAAGCCTAAATAAGAGGGCTATGCTCTGACAAAGTATATAAAATATTGGTATCAGTTTTCGGCCAAAAATGTTTTAACATATAGGCGTATCGGATATCGGCCAAAAATCCAATATTGTGCATCCTTAATTGTCACAAATCTTACAGTGGGTATCCTTCACATGGCTGTGCACAGAAGCCATTTCCCAATGACTGCAGAACTGAATTGACAGATTTATGAGATTCCTCACCAGATCAAGCCCAACACAAGAAGCAGAGCTTGATTTACCAAACACTGAGCAGTCACAGCAAGCTCGGGACAGAGAAAAGCAGATGTGTCACGGCTGGTGAAGTGATGAAGCAGAACAAGTTTGCTTAATTTAGATGAAAGCAAACAGCAAAGCTAACAGCATGAGCTTTGAACCGCAGTGTTTCCTGTTAATCTTCATGCTTTTATGCAACACCACCTCTGTAATATTTCTTCTTGCATTCATGCGCTTCCTAAAAGTAGATCAAACATAACGAGGAATCATATCTGAGAAACAGGAGATTGTGTCTAAACTGCTCTGAACTTTACTCAGTTTTTCTTGCTGATTACAGACCAGCAGTTGGTGCAGTTCTCTTCAACAAACAAGTATTTACTATGTGAAGGTCAACCGTTTTAGTTGAGAACCATCTAATTATTTCTGTGTGTCCTGTTTCTTTTCTATGTTAAAGTCAGACAGGCTTGGTGTGTAGTCCATGTTAAGGGCCTCTAGAAAGCACAGTCTTCAGTTTGAAAGACTTCTACAAAAACAAGGGTGAGATCCATACACATCTTTTATCAAAAAATAAATAAATAAAAAGGAAGAAGTGGGTTAAGATAATGGATGGATGGATGGCTGGATGGATGAATAGATCCATAAGCTTTTGATGAAACTCACATTAGTCACAGCTGGTTGAAAATCCAAAATGTTTTTTCTACCTCCATGTTTCTTGATTTTTTTTTATCTCTGCTTATTTTTTTATTGATTTTATTTCATCCTGTAATGTTTTTTAGGCTCTTTGAGTTCCAAAACCATTTTAAATTGGCCTGGCAGCCTTATCCAGGTATTCCTGGCAAATGATACAACAAAAGATAGAAGAAAAATAACTTTATTTTTGGTGTGGGGGGTGGGGGGGACTTGCCTGTTTTTTTATCACTTGTTTTTTTTGTTGGAATCTCTGAGAAAATAAATGCTAAACTGACAAATGTCAGTTTCATCCAGATTACTGGGAGTTAATACAAGTGTTATACGAGCCAAAGATTTTATAAAGGTCAAAAAAGTAATAGTTCAGATTTTTTTAAGTGGAATTATGTAGAAAAATCCACATCAAATAGTATCTTACCTGCAGCCCTTACAACCTTAGTTTGTGAAAACAAAGTTTAATGCTAACCTCACAAACATATATTGAGCATCATCCTAATAATACAACTCTGATCTGTGAAAAATCATAAAACTTAACACTAATACAACAATGTCCAGTCAGGTCATCTGAAGTTTTTTTTTTTTTTTTTTTTTTTTGCTGGGACGTTTTATCCGAAGGACTTCTTGAGTCTGAGAAGACACAAATAAACTGGAGTCCCACTACACTGCCATAGTGGAAAAAAGTTTGTTGGTGATAAAATGGTTTCTTGGACCTGCCCTCTCTCCAGTCAACTCCTTTGAGGCAGTCATGCCAAAATGGTTCATAACACCAACAGTTCATGCTCAGTAATCCAGCTACACATCCAACACTGTTCAATCAGGTCATCTGGATGGTTTCTGTTTTTGCTGAGACGTTTTGTCCTTCATCCAAAGGACTTCTTCAGTTTTTCTTCAGACAGTTGGTGTTAATAATTTATAAACTTTTACACCACAATCAATTTCACATAACTCAATTATTTACACATATTTGGTCATTTGTAAAAACATTTAAAAGTAGCAGCAACTAGCTACAAAATATTTATTTTAAAAATCCACAATTATCTCCTACAATTTAGTTCAGGTATTGTTAAGACAGGAGAAACACACTTTGTCTTAAAACAGCTCATCAGTAAATCCCGGAACTAAACACAATTTCTACAGACTGAGCATTTCAAAAAGCTATCTACAACAGATAAGATATTATTTGTTCATAGCATGTATTTGTAATTACTTCAAAAATCCAAACTACCCCTTTAAAGAATATAATAATGTTTTTCAAAACTGTGTTTTGCCCTATGCTTATGCAAGAGTCTTAAAATGACATTGTCATCAGCATATGGAAAAATCTGCCTTGCCACAAATGTCCTCCTTTTCTAGTTCTTAAACTTCCCAACTTCACACACTTACACTGATTCAAGCTAAAACAGATAATCAAAAGCCAAAATAAAGCATAGTAAAAATCATAAAAAATAAAAACTATTCACGCAAACTGATGTAACTTAATGTGTTTTAAATGGTACATTGTTCCTTTATTTGTATCTGTTTTCAAGAGCTGTTAGACTACAGATAAAATAGATGAAAATGGCCTGACCTGTCAGAACCCTCTCTGCCTCCAGTTTCCTTGTGACAAAGTTCAGCGAAATGAATATGACAGCCTCAACCTCTGTGTGAAATTGGTTCACAAAGTAGAGGGTCAGTCAGACTTTATGCCACAGACAGTGAACTCCTCTTTATTACACGCTTCATGATGTTTTATTATCAGCGAGATCAGCAGTCATTTGACACCTGCGGTAATGCAGCGCAGCCTTGATCAGTGGAAAAAATCCTGACTCTATTGTAATGTGAATTACCGGTAAGCTTTTTATTGTAATGAGAAAAATTCCAAATAAGTTTCCCAATCACACCATATAAAGCTGATTCTGGCCTTTTCTTATACATGAATTCTGTAGAGTTCGACTGTGTCTGACCAACATGAATCTGACTGCCCTCAGACCAAGTTGGTCCCAAACAATGTTAAAATTGGGGAGTTAAAAACATAATTCAATTGTAATTGCAGTGCCTCTTTATGGTTGCAGTTAGAGAGGACATGGAAGTAGTTGGAGTGAGGACAGAGGATGCAGAGGACAGAGAGAGAGGTAGGAGGATGACTTGCTGTGGAGACCCCTGAAGAAGGAAAATTCAAGAAGAAGAAGAAGAATTTATAGCACAGTCAT